>OX578155.1:96666684-96854184 GCA_951213105.1 Amaurobius ferox
ACATACATATATATATACATATACATATATATATACATATACATATATATATACATATATATATACATATATATATACATATATATATATATATACATATATATATACATATATATATATATATATATATATATATACATATATATATATATATACATATATATATACATATATATATATATATATATATATATATAGATATATATATATATATATATATATATATATATATATATATATATATATATATATATATATATATATATATAAATTAATCCATTGTATTAATTCATTTTCAATCTCATTTTTCTTATTCTACTTTGAGGCTTAGATAGAGCAGCAATTGCGCCTTACTATTCCTTGGATTTTATATTTTATATTTCATTTTGATTGTACTTGACGAATATATATATATATATATATATTAAAAGATTCATAAATACCGAAGCAAACCAAAAGAGTTAAGTAAACTTAGCAAGTATTCTTAACAAATATACTTATCAAGCGCTCCTTTTATGTTAGCATTTTTTACGTTAAAATTTTATGAGTTACAGCTTTCTATCTTTGGAATTTCATATTGTAATTTTATTATTTATATATATATATATATATATATATATATATAAATTAAAAGTCTATTCATTTGATTGTTTGACAAATCCGCAGATTTTTACAGATTTTTTCAATTTGTATAGTTATTTTCTATTTTATTGCGAGTAATTCCGGCCATGCTTTGAATTCTTAGAGTCAGTGGTTGTCGAGATGTTATTAAAAAAAGTAACATTAAGCATCACATTGAAATAGCATTATACAGACGATAAATTTTGCGAAACTTTATTTGAAGAAAAAGAAATGTGTTTATAAGATAAACTGCTTTTTTTTTCATTTACTAGAATAAAATAGCCCGCCGATGTCAGGGTCCCATATAAGCACCCGTACTTAAATAATACATTTACAGAAGAGTCGCCTTAAAACGTAAATATTTTTGAGCACCGCAACCGCAGAAGGCGAACGAAAAAAGGATAAATTTAGCGAAATCGAAGGCGCGACTTAAAATTCACCACGAGTTCCCAGGCGTGCAGAAAGTCCAGCGGCAACAGAAGAAAGAAGCTTTCCTGTGAACGAAAACAAAAATCTCAATTTTATGAGTTTGCTTAAAAAATCTCAGAAAAAAAAATTAGTAATTTAAAAAAAACCTATTATTTGCGGCGATAAACACACAGCTTTTTACCAAACTAAAGAATTCTATCAACTACCCAGTTTCGGTTTGATCGACAGTCTTATGCTTATTTGGGTATTCATATCTAGACATGTTACACTGAAGAAGGATATCCAGATGACTCCCGAAACATGCGTATGCTCATCCATCTTTATTTGCGCTGCATCGTACTCGAGAAACTTGTTCATTTACATTAAATGTTACTTATATTTTCATTTATAATTAAACTAATAATGCACCAATTTTTCTGAATATGTTATTCATTTATAATATCACAAGTATTTAAACAACTGAAAGACAGGGATACTAACACTCTTAAATAAATGTGTTCAACTTTATTTTTAATACGTTTTACTTTATTTAACAATACTTGTGACACCCGCGGGCAGTCTGCCTATAAGTAATTTAAACAAGAAAGATCAATCATGCATAAGCATTGATTATGAAACACTTTCCAACTGAAATGTAATTTCATTTAAAAATTTCTAAAATGTGATTCATTCAGTGGTAATATCTTTTACATTATCACAGTAGTACAGTAGTTTATTATACTTAAATATTTAAAACTGTATCGAAATATAAATCATCTGATTCTTTATGCAAAATCAATGAATATTTCATTCATATAACTTGTATTCCAGACTCCAGAGCTAAATAACTTTGTGTGAAAAAAATTCAGCAATTCTTATGTAATTCATCTTACAATCGCTTGAGATATTTGCATTCTGCATATATTAAAATTAAGCTTCCTTGAAGAAATAATAAAAGTTTAGGGATCATTTAAAATCACAAATATTGTAATTGCATAGGCACGGAATTTAGATACACAGATAATACACAGATAATATATATGTGTATGTGTATGTACTTAAAGTATTGGAATCGTGCCGAAGATCGGAACTCGAATTTTCAAAGGATCTTCACGTTTTGGGACTTCTAGAACACGAAAAAACAACTTTTAGGAAGACGTCTGTGTGTGTAAGGGTGTATCTGTGTATGTTTCTGTGTGTCTGTGTGGATATTACATCCACTCTAATTGAAAAACTAATGGACCGAATTTCATACAATTTGGTAGGTATGTTTTTTGTGGGAAATCCTGATGTTCATTAGATTATAGTACGATTCGTAATAAAAGAATCTGCCTTCTTTGCGAAATGGCCGCAGAAATTGCCTTTATCCACTCTAGCTAAAAACTAATGAACCAAATTTAACAAAATTTGGAGTATAATATTTCAATAACTTACAAGTGATTTATATACCAAATTTAACAAAATTTTGTATATTAATCATTTGTAGGTTATTCTACTACGATTCGGGAAAAAGGAACGGGCTATTTTTGCGAAATGGCCAGCAAAAATCGTTATATATAAAAATAAAAGACTACGTGTGCTCAATTATATCAATTAAATTCCTATGTTATATGTGATTTTTGACAACAAAAAGAATAAGACTAACCCCATTACTCTAGGACTAGCCGTTCTTGAGATATTCTAGTTTTTTCGCGTTTTCGCTACGCCATCTTTGACAATAAGTCCAGCTATCAAATGAGAACCAAATTTAAGTTTAACGTGTAAATTCAATGTCATTTAAAATACTTATGTTGTGCAGATAAACTCAAATTATCATTAAATAAATAAAGAGAACGAATATGAGTCTGCAGAGAAAGACATGTGCTGTCCACATCAGAATTTTTAACAATATTACACCAATGATTTATAGAAGTGAACGGGGATTATTTTCAGGCCATTTCGAAAAAAATGTATGATCTATATTTAAAGATCCATCAAATTTTTGTCGAATAAAATGTTCAACAAATTTAAGCTGTGTACCAAATTTTAACTCTCTAGGACGTAGGAAAGTGCATTTAAAATGCCATCAATTAAATTTATCATGAAGAGTTATATAAAATTTAAAAAAAATGAAAAATTGTTATCTACCAAATTTATTTTAAAATATGAAGCCACTCCCATATGCAAAACGTTTAAACAAATGGAGAGATATTTATTATATAATATCTCTCTCTTTTCTTTCTGGAAGATATCCCAAAGTCAGAATTTAATTGAATTTGTTTTTTTCCCTATATTAAATAATTTTTTTAATTAAAAAACTACTTAACATATTTTACTAAATTTTTTTTTATATATTTTATGGGGTAATGTGAATATTTCCTAAAAATTTCGAAGCAATTCGTGAATTTTAAATTTACTTAAAAAATGTTTGAAAAATTAGGTTCCATAGGGTTCAATGTACTTCATTTTTTCAACCCGGGTTCAATAAAAAACTAATTGGGTGATATTATTTATTTATATTCCCATAGGTCCTACAGACCGTCTGAACAACATACTAAAATTTCATTTTGATAAACTCATTTTTACGGCAGTTATCGTGCTAACGGACAGACAGACAGACAGACAGACAGACAGACAGACAGACAGAATGAACAAAGTCATAAACACTTTTCAACTTTGTTGTAAAGTGTTAAAAACCGGTTTATTCATGGGATTTACTATAATAAATGACAACACTTAGTGCCTGAGAGCGTAGCCACAACTCAAAAAAATCTGATGTGGACAACACATGACTTTCCTTATATAATACAATAAATTTACTACTTTAACAGTAAAAACAATAGATTATTCTTATAGTAGATATATTCTTTCCAAGATATTGCATTTTCGTCAATGAGTCGTCATTTTCATTGACTTAGTCTTATTTTTATCCATTTGTCGAGTTTATCGTTAATTTAGCAACATTTAAACAAGTCGCCAAGTTAACGACATTTCACCAAATTCGTCGCCAAAATCTCGCCAAGCGTTATAGATGGAGAAATAAGTTATTCTTACAGAAGATAAAAGACTATTGGCTTTCAAATACAAAAGTATTACTCAAAGTATCTTTTTTCATGAATGGAACGAGCTAGATCTACGAGAATGATGTTACCAAATTTATCGCATAGTATTACATATGAAAAGTGAACATATTTCTCAATAGGTAATACTTTTTTTTATTTTATATGATTTTTTTATAATTTTTTAAAAAAAATGTGCAATATCTCGAGAACGGTTCATGCTAGCGTTCTAAAATTTAAGTCAATCATTTTCTAATGAAAAATTACATAAGAAATGTCTATTTGCGTAACTTTGTTAGAGGTTTTGATTTTTTAATGATTTTTTCAAAATTTCACTCGAAAATTTAGGGGCGTTCTGAACATTCGATTGAGTATAAAAACAATAGGCTTCCAGTATTCATGGATTGTGATCTTTGTACCAAATCTCGTTCAAATCGGTCCATTCATTCGTCAGTTATCGTCCCCACAGGCTCACTGACACACACACGCACACACAGGGAGATACACACACACATACTTTCACACGCACACACACATACTTCCACACACACACACATATACTTTCACACACTCACATACTTTCACACACACACACACATACTTTCACACCCACACACACACACACACACTTCCCGGCCGTCCAACTAGTTACTCTAAGTCCTCTGGACGAGTCGGACGGTCTGGGTCTTCAACACACACACACACAGAGCCTTCCCGGTCGTCCAAATAGATACTCCAAGTCCTCTGGACGAGTCGGACGGCCTGGGGCTTTCACACACACACAGAGAGACATCATCTCAAAAATGTTTGATTCGTGATCAGGGATGTTTGAATTGTGCTCTCCTGTCGAAAACTCAAATTCGAATTTTCGACCCCGTCGCAATACTTTCCTTATATATTATTGTATATACGGAAAGTAATAGGTATTATAATATCCATCTTTCTAAATAAATTAAAAATGAGTCCAAAATTCAGCTTCGTTTTCAGTATCTGATGCCGTACGCAACATAAAATTCCAGACCACATATGAGGTATCACAATATCCATTGTTGTAATTAAGTTAAAAATGAGTCCAACATCGGGATTTGTTTTTATTATCTGATATCTTACGCGACGTAGAACTCTAGAAAACTGCTCTTTATATATAGATATGGTATTTAACGTTGAAGGTAGTTGTCTTATGTGAAGAATTAGCTCTGTTGAGTTCTGTCCAGTGGCTAATACTAGGAAAAATACAGCCTTTTAGGTCATCTGGAGGGTTTCTGCAATTACTTTATGACCACTACCAATCAACTTGTTCGCCTAATGAAGAAAAATCGAAACTCCGATTTCGTTAGTTTCTATTTCGTAGAGTGTGCCTAATTGATGAAACAGCAGCAGAGAATATTTATTTAAGTCATGTAATTACTGGTTATCAGCTTTTTTTTAATTTATGATATAATTTCTTTATTACAAATTGTGGTAGCTATTAAACCAGTTGACCTCCGATTTATATCATCCACATATACATTTCATATTCTACTTAATGAAATTAATTTACATTTAGTGAAAGTGAGTCTAACGTGTAGATTTATATATGAATCCACATGGACAAAAATTATACCCCCCATTTAGAACACATTTATTCCAGGATTAGGAATAGATTAAAAGCCTGCCAACGTAACTACGCCAAAGCTTTTCCAGGATGGATCAAAGGCTGGCCCATCAGTTAATTCCTTAATTACGAAGGAAGCAGCCTTCAATTGATGCAAATACTTTGCCGGCCATTCGGGCGGCAGATAATTTGAGGAGGGATTTGCTGACGTTATTAAATTCCTGGGATGCCGATGCAGATTCCTATAATTTGTCACGTTTATAGTTCTTTATAACACACAGTCGACATACTGATACATACTATTTCATTTATATTCTAATTGGATGCTGTGTGAATACAAATTTGTTTAATAATTCTATTGAGTGACATAAATTGGAGGTTAATGCAAAATTATATCACTCGGAACATATTTTGTTGATTCACTTCAAACGTGATTCAAAAGTTCGGAGCAAAAGCAAAACGCTATAAAAAAAATATCTATGGGTCGGAGAGACATGCGGTTTGCAGATTAATATTCACAGTGGTGGGGGATTTTCTGTGGCATGAAAAAAAATAGTTCAAATTCCCGACACTCTGGGGCTGCGGCAGATAAAGCCATGGAAATGACTTATGCATGGAGGTGATTGCACACATGACTGGCCTACGAGATCCCCAGATCTCACACTCGTGATTTTAGGTATTCCCCACAACGAGAAATCACAGGGTGTGAGATCTGGGGATCTCGCAGGCCAGTCATGTGTGATACATGCAGACACATACAGACACAGGCAAATACAAAGACGTAACTCTAAAAATAGTGTTTTCGTTTTCTAGGGTTGTTGTTGAGACCCAGACCGTTCGATTTACCAGAAAGGTGTAAGGTAACCATTTGGACGGCCGGAAAGTGCCACCCAATGTAGACCCGAACCCAGTGGGGGAGGCATCCACAGGGACCGTACCCTCCTTCCTCTACCACCAATCTCTCGGAAGGACTTACGGACCCACATGTTTGATGTGATCGTACTCCGCATGAACACGGCGGCAGTTGTGGCAGCGTGCAAATCCAGCGCCCAAACCACCGGGCTACCGCGCCCGAAATGTGCCAACAGCACGCGGTGTTTCCCGTTTTCTAGGGTGTATCATCTAAATTTGAGTTATCGGCGGATCGAAACATCTAGATCCGCCGAAAACTCGAGTTTACGATTTTTTACACAATTCCAGTTTTTTCCTTTTACCATGTATTGTAGGGAAAGTAGAAAGCATTTTACTATCGAAAATTTCAAGTGAAGATGCAGATTTGAATACAGTCATACCGTAAATCCCACAAATGGTAATGTAGTAGACTAATTACTAACATATTGGATTAAAAAATATTCAAAAAACTCCAAATAGAAAACTATGGAATATTTTATAAGACATAGAGGCAGAAGAATTGATACTTATACAGCGAACTCAAATAAATTCAGAATTTAAACTCCCTGGGTGTACACGTTAGGCATTCTCTATAGTAAAGTGACTGTGCTCGATAGAATATAGGAGATTGCAGCGCCCTCAGCGGAGAATTGAAGAAGTTAAAATACTAACTCGGCATCAAATCGAGATAGAAAATAAATGTCAACTACAAAGGGATTAGTGTCCCCATCGAAGAATTTAAAAAGTTAGAAAATAGAAGTTGGCAACAAAAGTTGATTATGAACGAAAGAAGCGAAGTGTAGAATTCCATTCTCCATTCCAACGAAATAAAATCAACATTTGCCTGAATTTTGTCATCCCTTATACTTGAAAACTACAATACCACTTATTGTAGTTTGAAACTACAATAGTTTGAAACTACAATAGGTACTTGAAATGTAAAGGAGAATAGCCTATGGCGGAGGAGTTTTAGCTCGGAGATTTATAGATATTTTAAGGAACCTGATATTATTAAATATTTTAAAATTAAGCGAATGAACTTGGCCTCTCATATTGCTAGAATGGATGAAAGGGACCCGGTAAAGAAGATGTTTGCTGCAAGGCCCTATACTAGTAGAAAAAAATCTGATGTGGGCGGCACATGACTTTCCCTGCAGACTTATATCTACGTTCTCTTTATTTTAATTAAATTTAATTCACTTTTAATTCAATTTTCGTTCTCATTTGATAACTTGATTTATTTTCAAAGGTGGCGTAGAGAAAATACGAAAAAACTAAAATATCTCGAGAACGGCTGGTCCTAGAGTAATGTGGTTGGTCTTATTATTTTCTTCGTTAAAATTACGTATTAAACAAGCATTTAATGGATATATTTGATTATATGTAGTTTTTTTATTTTAGATTTTGGCAAATGTTGAGGGGCCATTTTGCAAAAAAATGCAGATCATTTTTTTCTGAATCCTACCAAAATCTAATCAGCACCAGGGTGACCCACAAGTGACTTATCTACCAAATTTTGTGAAATTCGGTCTATTAGTTTTTCAGCTAGAGGAGATACAATCTTTTGCGGGCCATTTCGCAAAAAAGGTGGGTTCCTTTAACCCGAGTCATACCCAAAACTAATCAGCACCAAATTCGTGCACAAGTGACTTACCTACCAAATTTTATGAAATTCGGTCAACTAGTTTTTTAGTTAGAGTGGATACAAAATCTGCACAGACAGACAGACAGACAGACACACACACAGACACACACACAGACGTCACGCTAAAAATAGTTTTTTCTTATTCTAGAGGTCTCAAAACGTGTAGATCCGTCGAAAACTCGAGTTGCGATTTTCGACATGATTCCAATACTTTCCCTATACATTACCATGTATTGCAGGGAAAGTAAAAAGAGGAAGCCCAAAGCTGAGATAGCTTGACTCAGTTGATTCGGATTTTAGAGTGATTGGAGCAAGAGACTATCAGACCAGGTCTAGAAATAGAAGGTCCTGGAGGAATCTTCAGCGGAAGGCCATGGCTCATCCTGGGCTGTCGTGCGAAATATGATGATGATGAGGTACTTGAAAACTACAGTATTGTAGTTTTGTTGCAATGTAGTTTTCAAGTATAAGGGGTGACATAATTCAGACAAATATTGATTTCGCTTCGTTAGGAATGGAGAATGGACCCTGAAATATTGCAAACATGAAATGTTGTACAAAAGATGAAATGTTGCAAACATGAAATGTAGTACAAAAGATGAAATGTTGCAAACATGAAATGTTGTACAAAAGATGAAATGTTGCAAACATGAAATGTTGTACAAAAGATGAAATGTTGCAAACATGACATGTTGTACAAAAGATGAAATGTTGCAAACATGAAATGTTGTACAAAAGATGAAATGTTGCAAACATGCGCAGAAATGTACGCATATTTGCAGAATCACAGTTTCAATTATCAAAACGAACTATAACCCAGCGAAACGTCCATTTGTAAACTGCGCATGCTCACTACGCTTCCTACAGAGAATGTAAAAGAGGATAAGCTAGATACCTCAGCATAATTAACACAATAATGCAGTTCAGAAACAGCTGCATGTTGCTTTATTGTGTTATTTGTGCTTTTATATGTTGTTCATCCTGTGTATTTCACTTATTGACAATATTGTTTGTAGCTCTGCTATAAAGATTGATGCGGAACTACGAACGATAGCCTTGGAGGAATTCTAGGAGCTTTTGGATGAAAATAATAGTTGGTTAGTATATTACTTTCCCTGCAATACATGGTAATGTATAGGGAAAGTATTGGAATCATGCCGAAAATCACAAGTCTAGTTTTCGAATCTACGCATTTCGAGACCTCTAGAAGACGAAAAAACTATTTTTTGCCTGACGTCTGTGTGTGTGTGTCTGTCTATCTATGCAGATTTTGTATCCACTCTAACTAAAAAACTAATTGACCGAATTTCATAAAATTTGGTAGGAAAGTCGGGCGAATCTAGTGCTGATTAGTTTTGGGTACAATTCGATATAAAAGAACCAGCCTTTTTTAGCGAAATGACCTGCAAAAACCTGTATCCACTCTAGCTGAAAAACAAATGGACCGAATTTCACAAAATTCGGTCGATAAGTCACATGTGGGTCACCCTGGTGCTGATTACATTTTGGTATGATTCGGAAAAAAACAACCTGCCTGTTTTTGCAAAATGATCCGCGAAAATCGACAAAATCTAAAATAAAAAACTACGTATGCTCAAATATATCCATTAAATGATTGTTTTATACGTAATTTTTAACGATAAAAAGAATAAGACCAACCCCATTACACTAGGACTAGCCGTTCTCGAGATATTTTAATTTTTTCGTATTTTCTCTACGCCATCTTTAAAAATAAGTCCAGTTACCAAATGAGAACGAAAATTGAATTAAAAGTGAATTAAATTTAATTAAAATAAAAAGAACGCGCATATAAGTATGGAGGGAAAGTCATATGCTGCCCACATCAGATTTTTATATTTGTTTTTACAATTTGTTCTAGAGACATCGAGCTCAAACAGATACACATATGTCATTGGAAAACTGGGAATTTATACTCAAGGATGCTCAAAAATTATTAATGCATTCAGATCTACGACATCAATATTTCGATTATTATTACAATACTTTCAATTGCATGTACTATATATTGTCGCTCGAGTAAAACGCTTTTATAAATATTCAAGATTCGTTGCACATAAAAATGATAGAACAAAATATGCTTTCAAAGAAAAAATAAATAAATAAATAATCCCCCAGAACAATTTCTATCAGAAAAATGTTGTTTTTCTGAGGTTTCAATAATCAGTTATCGAAATATATTAAAATAAATACCTTTTAATAACACTCAAATTACTAGCAGAATTTCCAATTTAGGAGTGCATAACTCAATTATGGTCTATCCGTAATTAGTTCTTCAGCGAAGTTCTTTTTAATAAATGTTCTAACTGGTTTTTTCGCTCTGTTCTTTTTAATAAAAGAACATTTTAGCAGTGGAATTGCAATTTGGGGATTTTCTCCATTTCCGGCCATTTTTGTCTCATCGTCGGCCGTGACGTCACAATTCGTTGAGTAGTCGGGACATCAGCGCCACCATTCATCAAGGTATCAGTTGCAATTGGCCAACATCGTTTCTGCTAATACACGGTAATCAGATGCAAAATGAATCCAATTTTCCTTTCCAAATTCGATAGAAGACTGCGTATTATTGGGATAATGTATGTCAATTCGGGGCATCAAAGTAGTTGCTTGTGATGATGAGGCACAGATGAATAATTCAAATATTTGATGTAACAGTACAGAACGCGTGGTCTTTATTTAATGAAAATAAGCTTTTATCTCATTATATACAACAATTTTCTAAATCCCTGGAAGTTCACAAGCAATTTTCTAAATTTCCAATTTGTAAATAATGTTGGATATGCTAGAGAGGTTAAGCTAAAGTTTGTGAGAAAAGAAATGAAGATATCTAATGTGGGCAGCACATTACTTTTCCTACGGGTTCGAATACATTTTTTCTTGATTCCTTTAATAATTCAGGTTAATTACACAAAATAGCGCCCACAATTATTTGAAATGCCGCGAAACTTGCATTTCTTATTCAATTTTCGTTTTCATTTTTTAATTGGGCGTATTTTCATAGGCGAAGTTGCAAAACTAGGGTAAAAGTAAAATAAACTAAAAACTACAGCTTAGGTAAAACCAAAAACTACAGCTAACGTAAAACTAAAAACTGCAGCTTAGGTAAAACTAAAAACTACAGCTTATTCTTTTTATAGTCAAAAGTGACGTATGAAAACAAGCATTTAATGGATACATTTGAGCGTACGCAATATATTATTTCAGATTTTAACAATTTTGAAGGTTATTTCGCAAGAATAGGCAGGGTTCTTTTTCCAAATCGTACCAAAATCTAATAAGCACCAGTACAACCCACAGATAATTTATCTACTAAATTTTGTGAAATTTGGTCAATTAGTCTTTCAGCTAGAACGGACACATACTACATTGCATACACACACACACACATCACTCCAAAAATAGTTTTCTGCGTCTAGAGTGTTCCCAAAACGTGTAGATCCGTCGAAAACTCGAGTTGCGATTTTCGACATGATTCCAATACTTTCTTAATACATTACTATGTTCTGCAAGAAAAGTAGTAAACAAAATACGCTCAAAACAGCTGCCAAAATTTAAATTAATATAAAATTAAAATATAAATAATGTAAAATTATAATATAAAATTAATTAAACTACAGCGCATAATACAAATTTGGGTGTCAACCGGTTTCGGAGGTTAAAATAATAATTTTTTTTCTTCAGGACAAGATGTTTAACCAAAATATGATTATCTCTTAGTCAAACTCTTTAACGAAATTTTTTTTTTCTTCGTCAAATCTTTATAATTTCCCATTCGTGTCTGCTTTCTTCATTTTTATCTGTTATTTGTTATCATTTGTCTACTTCCTGCAATACTATTATTATTTTTATTATTTTCTACAGTACACTTTGACAGAGTTAGTATATATCCTTTATAACTAATTTATTCCTTAGTATTTCATTATCCCCTTCATATTCGATTATCCTGTTTTTTCCAATTGTTTTGGCTTTATTTTCTGTTATTTTCGACTTATTTTTCTTACTTGTGTGTTTTACCTCTGGTTCAATCGTCTCATATTCCCCCGTCACCATTTTAGTAGTTTTAATTACCATTCAATTGTTCTTATTCGCTCAGATATATATTTATTCTCTTACCACCTTGGTTTCTTTCCATTCTTTTTCTTCTATTCTTTCTTTTCACCATGGTTTGTACCGTTAATTTGTAGTATTATGATATTCTTTCTTTCCTCCGTGGTTTGTACCGTTCATTTGCAGTTTCCTGCCCATTGGCGCCCATAGAACTTTTTCGAGGGGAGGGTAAATCACTGACGCCAGTAGAACAAACTTAAGTATAAGATGCACGACATCCACTAGATTGATGTCTGTCTTTGTGAGCTTGAATATCCAGGGTGGGGACAAGGTCCTCTTTCTGCACTCTCCTGTGGGCGCCCATGCGCCTGCCACTCGTTTCCTACCACTTTGTTTTTGATTCTTATTATTTCTCGTCTCGGCGATAGTAACTTTTCTTCTATCTTCAGCCACGTGGGCTATTCTGCCGCAGATACTGATTTGTTTTAATAAGTGAGGTTATGCTTTTCGCTTATCCTGATGAAGAGGCTTTGTTTTACTTTCGAAGCAGAAAGGGTAGGTGAAATGTTAAGAATACCTGCTGTGAACATTTAGAACGTCTGATAAAATCACAAAAATATTTCTATGTATAGTGTTCAGTAGCAAATCAATATAAAAAAGGGGGGGGTTAAATGTATCAATTGGTTACGGTAGAAAATGTAGCTTCCGTTTCCATGATAAGAGAAGTAAATCCAACTAAAGAAGGAGAACGTTCGTCAACATAAAAGTATTAACGTGACGCGGTAACAAAAACGTTATCAAACCAAGTTATCATACTAATTAAACGAAGAAATCACACAGAATAAGAATGACTAAATAAAAATTCGAAATAAAACAGCAATCATATCAGTTACGTATAACGGTTATGATTTTAGAAATTAAATAAACTATCTGCTTCAAAGTCTATTTTCAAACAGTTTACTGTTAGATATTTAGCAGAAGATTCTGCTTTATCTCCTTGATCCAGAAGAAGTAGGCTCTATTAGTCGCCAAAACTGGTTGATACTTTTATAGTGCATTCTTGCAGATTTTTTTTATCCACAAGTAATAAACATCAATTTTCGAATTTAAAAAGAAAAACATTTTCTTACTTCAGTTTTCTTTATAAATTCTCAAAATCTATAATTGCGAATACAGAAATTTCCATTCACTTACCTAAATGAAAATATAAATACCTCAATGTTCAGTTAATATACAGTTATATAATACATATACAGTTAAACAATGCAAAAGGAAATCTACAAATATCTCAAGTTTAAAATTCAGTAATATTATTGAAGTCTGAAAGTTATAAAATAACATAAATAGTAGATTTATCAATGTACCTCCTCTTGAAAAAAAATAGGGGATGGGCGAAACTAACACAAAAATTGTATAACGGCTAGTTTTTACCACAATTATTGCAATATAAGATTTGTGATCTTTGAGTCATAAATGCCTTTTATGCAGCATGTCCAATTTTATCCTATGCTACCATGTTAAAAAAATATAAGATATCGAATAAATTTCAAAGTTTCTGCTCGAATTTAAAAAAAAAATTCTATTTAAATCTAGATGTTTAGATAACAAAACCAGCTACACTGTTTCTTGAAAATCCTGTATTTTTTGTATCCGTTATCATGTGCACAAAGAATTCACCACAGACAGACAGAAGGATATCACTCTAAATATAATCAAAATGTGTTCAGGCGATCCTAAAACACATACTGTCATCAAAATCTCGAATTCAAAAATATTCGTGAAAACAATGCTTGCTTTATACTATCTATATAAATAAAATTGAAAGTCTGTCTGTCCCGTCATCACGGGAGAATGACTGAACCGAATTTAATGAAATTTTGTGGGTAGCCTGGAAATAGTCCCACTCAAAATTTAGTCCATATTTGGAGTTTCTGCAATCAGTGGTTCTTGAGATATTAGTAAAAAACGAAATTTTCGTTTGTCTCATCATCACGGGAGAACGACTGAAGCGAATTTGATAAAATTTTGTGGATAGACTGGACATAGCCCCCCCCCCCATAAATTTAGCCCAAGTTTCGAGTATCTAAGTCCAGGGTTGTCGAGATATTTATGAAAAACGAAACTTTTCCCTTGGAGTTCTACTCTCTAACTCCGTGGCTTATCCAAACGAAATGCTTGAAAATCGTTTGAAAGTGAATTAAAACTTTATCTCTGACTTTGATGGGAGATTTTTTGCGCTAATTAGTCACGTTCTGAAAACATGAGTTGTTTGAAGCATGATTTAAATGGGAAATCTATCTCCATGGTTTATTTTCCACAAACTTTTACTGAACAATGAAAATTATAAAGAAATCAAAATGGTTATTTAATTTCGCAGTTTATGAGGAAGATTCTACCTTATATCATGTTGCTCAGAAACGCAATTAAATTAAATCTGTCTGTTAATTTTAATTATTATTTTTTCGATTTGAATAATAAATAAATGGACATAAAAATATATTTTAGAAAAGAACGATTTGATTTTTCTTATAGGATTTTTGACTAGATAATATCAATTACGGTCTTCAGGTTTAAACGTTATTATTACTGATATTTTCGGGGGTTATTGATTCAGGGATTATTGATATTTTCAAGTTATTATGCAATTGCTTTATTTTGACAAAAATTGTTTAAACTCATATATTGTACGTTGTACTAGTAATCTTCTACAAATACAAGGGTATATCTTCTAATCTACGAGAATATAAGTAGTACAGGTATATTGGCATATGTTTTGATATATATTGGCATATATTGAAATCAATTACGACCTTCTGGTATAAAGAGTACAGGGATTATTGATATTTTCAATTTATTACGTCATCTCTTTTATTTTGGAAAATATTTTTGAGACTCATATTGTAATACGGGTAATCTTCTACTAACACACTGGCATATTTTCTAATCTGCGACAATATAAGTAGTACGGGGTTGCATATATTGAGTCAATTCCTTTTTTTGTAAATTTGCTGACAAAAGAGGCCAGGATGTTTTATTATTATTCTTCAGATCTGCCCGTGAAGATAATTTTGCATAGTGAGAACAGATATTCTTAAACTTCTCTTTAGACACAATAAATTTAATATTTTAACAGAATTTGCACATGATTGCGAATTATAAGTTTCTTTATATTATATACTCCGTACGAAGAACGGGTATGCTATTGGTTAATGATATAAACAACTTGATTTATATGTCTATCTATCTCTGGATAATGCTGCTATAAAATGTTGCCAAACATGTTTCAATCACGGAAAAAAATTTTAATTTTTATGATATAACCATGGAGCTTTATGCAGTGTATGACATCATATACTGAAAGTGAGGCCATAAAATAGTTCAAGTTTCTTCCAACAAAAGTAGAAAATATTATTCTTGCGGGTTTTTATTTTATTACTTTTAGGGAAGAATTCCCGCTGGTCTGTCTAGACAAAAATCGACAAAAATGTCGCCAAATTAATAAAAATATCGCCAAATTGATAAAAATGTCGCTCAATCGATAAAAATGACGCTAAAACAATAAAAATTACGACAAATCGTTAAAAATTTAATATCTTTTAAATAATATAAGAATCTACTATAAGAATAACCTATTTCTCGGGCTGTAAAGTTTGGCAAAATTCTAACCGCAAATTTTGGCGGCATTTCGCCAACTTGGCGAGTTTTTTAAAAGTCGCCAAATTGACGAAAATAAGGTCGTATTGATAAAAATGACAATAAATCAATGGAATTCACGACTAATTTATGAAAATTCAATATCTTGAAATATAGTAAACGACCATAAGAACCTATTTGTCCATCCGTACGTAAGGCTTGACGAAAAGCTTGCCGGGATGTCGCCAACTTGGCGACTTTTTTAAATATTGCAGGATTGACGAATATGTCGCCAAATTGATTAAAATATAACCAAATTGATAAAAATGACGCTAAATAGTGGACAATTCTTTGCACATTTTTAATTCAGTCATATGATGGGCATACCTTCTAGTACTACATAGTATTAGAAAGTAAAAATGTATTTCACTATAAAAATCATGCATTGAAGGGTATTTTATAGCATGTTAAAGCAAAAGTCAGTGCATATCATCACCGTTGGTTTTTTGAAGATATATAAAGGGCAGAAAAACATTCTAAACTCCCAACCATGGATGGCCGTCTTGAATTTATTATCCCCACAGCGAAATAAAAGGAAAAAAATACTCTTTGTCTCCAAACAGTGAAAGATATAAAAGTGTATACCCCAGAGATGCACATAGAGATGTGATTTCAGGAAAAGGGAATTTAGAATTGACCTTTTAAAAGACGGTATATATATATTCTTTCTTGGCTTACTTTGGGCAAGCTTACTTCAATGTATCGTATTGGATTTTTGCTCCAACACTTCGAGTTTGTCGAAAGCTTGAAAAAAAAAACAATGGAAGTGGACCCATGAAACTATATTTTAAACATGCAATTTGTTCATTTCTTTATAATCTCATAAATGTTTTTTTATCTTCCATAAAAATATTAATTTCATATTTTACATAATGTTATTTATCTTATAACATGCTACTCTTCGTTTTAGAGGGTTTCAAAAAATATTTAGACTGCAGACAGTAAATTGTATCGCAACTATATTTCACAACAATTATTGAAACTGCAGCCATACTGACATCACTCTGGAAATAGTCAAAACGTATTCAAGAGATCCTAAAAAAAAATATTGGCATCGAAATATCGAAATCAAAAATTTTCATGAAATCAATACTTTATCGACACTACATAAGAGAAAGTAAAAGTAATTTCATTATAAAAATCATGCATTGAAGGGTATTCCACAGCATATTAAAGCAAAAGTCAGTGCATATCCCCATCATTGGCTCTTGAAGAACATTAGTACTCTTGTGCACTGCCCACAACCGTGAGATAAAATTTGCATATTGATCTTTTTAAATTCAATACATTTAAAAATCATTCACATTACAAAATACATAAATACAGTAGGTCATAAAAGGAATTTATGATCTACTCTTATTTAATCTTGTCTCCCAGTTATGGGTTGTGTATAAGAAAGAGCTCATGTTCGTCACATCTTAAACAATTCACATTGCCACTGACGAAGGGCGTAGGCTCTCTGGAATTGTAATTTTAAGTCCGTCATAAATGGTGTTATTATTAAAGACCTTTTAACTTGCCAAATAGGGTTGTTTTTATTATTTCTTTTAAACGTTTTTGCTAAATTGGTGTGTTTCTATATCTATATATATAAAGAAGAAAAGTATGTATGTATGATCACGGGAGAACGGCTGAACCAAATTTGACGAAATTTGGTGGGTAGTCTTAAAATAGCTCCACTTAAAATTTAGTCCATGTTTCGAGTTTCTACGTCCAGTGGTTCTCGAGATATTAGTAAAAAAGGACACTTTCGTTTGTCTCAAAATCACGAGAGAACGGCTAAACTGAATTTAATTAAATTTGGTGGGTAGCTTTGAAATAGCCCTCCATAAATTTAGCTCAAATTTCAAGTTTCTAAAACCAGGGGTTGTTGAGATACTGATGGGAAACGAAACTTTTTCCGAGGCGTTCTACTCTCTAACTCCATGTCAAAAACACTTTCCAACTATGTTGTAAAGTGTTAAAAATGGTTATTTAATTATCAACATTTTATGAAGATTTTTTTTATGCAGCTATGACTTATACTATTATGCAATGATTTTTTTTTACATAATGCAATGAATTTACATCTTTCACAGTGAAAAAGCAATGTATAAGATTCACGACTCTATATGTTCCGGTGTAATTTTTATCACAGTTTTGCATGGTAAATTCTGAGCAACGCCGGGCAATCGATGTTAGTATTTTGATAAAAAATGTCAATTTAAATTTTGCATACAGTTACTTATCACTTTTTACAAATTTGTTGGCATTTGTCAGTCGGTCTCACTCAGGTTCTAGGTCATCTGACGTGTAAATTCGTCGAGAACTCTAATTCGAAATTCCCCCCCCCAGTAGTGCTTTCCCTATACATTATACTACCTATGCAGGAATAGTAAAATTCCTATCAGATTTAGTTCAAAATTTCTTCACATTTAAATGGCACGTCTACTCGTACTTTACTTACTACACCCACAATCTTGGCTTTTGCAATATCCTCGGCTGCAGAAATAAACATTTTAAACAGTGAAAAAAAAAACTACATAAAATTGAAAAATGTTGATGTCATTTTATCCCTGGCAAAAGATATATCCTTTCACGGAAAAGTGGAAGATTTATAGACACATTTTTCTTAAACGGGAATATCAGGAGAAAAAAAAAATCTAATGTAGGCGAAACACGACTTTCCCTACAGACTCAAATTCGTTTTCTCTTTATTTCCTTAATAATTCATTAAATTGAGTTTAATTGCACAAAACAACAAGCGTAATTATTTGAAATGACACTGAATTTGCACTTTGAATTCAATTTTCGTTTTCATTGGGGTAATTGAACGTATGTTCAAAGGTGGCATAGCAAACATGTGAAAAATCTAAAAAATCTGGAGAACGGCTAATTCTAGAGTAATGGGGTTGATCTTATTAATTTCATCGTTAAAATGTATGTATAATAGAAGCATTTAATTGATACATTTAAACGTAGTCTTTTATTTTAGATTTTAACGAATTTTGAGGGACATTTTGCAAAAAAAAAAGTATGTTCTTTCTTTCCAAATCGTACCAAAATCTGATCAGCTCAAGGAATACATATAGATGACTTATCTACCAAATTTTGTGAAATTCGGTTGATTAGTTTTTTTAGTGGATACATAAAAGTTTTACGGGCCATTTTGCACAAAAAAAAACAGGTTCTTTTATTCCAAATCATACCAAAATCTAATCAGCACCAGAGAAACCCACAGATGATTTATCAATAAAATTTTATGAAATTGGTCAGTTAGTTTTTGAGTTAGAGTGGAGAATTACACTGCACACATACTCTTACACAGATGGTACGTTAAGAAAAAGTAATTTCGTGTTCTAGAGTACTCAAAACATGTAGATCGGTCGAAAACTCGAGTTGCAATTTCAGGCACATACTTTCCCTACACATTACCATGTATTGCAGGGGAAATAAACTGAGACTCTAGCAGTTTCGCTGCAGGAGCGCCCTCTATCGATTGACGCAGAACTACGAACGGGAAAACTTTGTATAGGGTCCTAGGTTGTTGTTGAAACCCAGACCGTCCGACCTACCAGAAAGGTGTAAGGTAACTGTTTGGACGGTCGGGAAGTGCCACCCAATTTAGACCAGAACCCAGTGGGGGAGGCATCCACAGGGACCGAACCCTCCTTCCCCTACCACCAACCTCTCGGAAGGACTTTCGGACCCACATGTTTAACGTGATCGTACTCCGCATGAACACGGCGGCAGTTTTGGCAGTGGCTGGAATCGAACCCGGGCCTACCGAGTGCAAATCCAGCGCGCTAACCAATGGGCTACCGCGCCCATAGGGTCCTAGGTGTAATAGGGTCCTAGGTGTAATTTTTAACGTTAAGAGTTTCAATAGAGAGAGTTTCAATAGTTAAGAGTTACATATATATATATATATATATATGTATATATACATATATATATATATATATGTACATGTATATATACATATATATAGAGTTAAAAAAAACGAGATAAAACTGCTATGGATGAAACGCTTGAAAAGTCCATAATGGTTTTTGAGAATTATATCTAGGTGTTGCTAATGTTATTAAAGTAGTCGCTATTGTTAGTTCACAACAGAAAGGCGTAGTACTTAGTATGTGCATTTTTATAATTTTTAAATTAAGGTTTTCCTAATTATGAGTATAATTAACCAGCATTTTTTCCATAGTTGTAGGATAGAGTACAGATATAAATAAATTAAAAGTTAAAATAATTTTGAATATGTAGGAATATTCTTTGTTGTTTAAATATTCTACTTTGCATTGCCCTAATAATTCATTTTTACGAAATTGACAGTTTAAATAAATATTTTAGGCCTATCGCCATAGAAATGGATGCAATGCAAAACTACTTATCTTATCCCAACGCCACCTGAATGATTGTCTCAAGCGATATTGGCGTTATCTTAATATGAAGTAAGTTTCAACTTTTTATTTTCACATGCATGGTTCTCTTATTAGTATAAGTATTTCTTTTCTACTTGTAAAACAAGGTATAAAATATTTTAATTATTTTTAAAATATTTTTAATTATTTTTGAAATATTTTAATTATTTTTAAATAAAGGGTTCTCTAATTATGAATGTAATTAATCAGTAATAATTACCATATATTGCAGGGAAAGTAAAAATCTGATGTGGGACGTACATGACTTTTTCTACAAAATATATTTGCATTGCTTTATCCAGAACGAAAATATTTTGCGAGCAAAATCTGCGGCGCAGTGATTTTGGCATTGATTTAACATCATGAAAATTGAATTTGGGAACTTTTAGGTAACTTATAAGTCCAAATAGAATGATTCGTGCAAAATCAACATCAAAATACAATTGACATTTAATAAATATCCAGTGAAATAAATAACTTTTGGCGAATTTTTTAGTGTCAAGATACAAAACTATTACAAAAAGTTTCTTTTCCTGTGAATGGAACGAACTAGAACCAGAGAATAATGTTGGCAGATTCGGTGCATACTATTGCATATGAAAAATAAAAGTATTTACTACAGTGATTTAATTTAACTTGTTTTATAAATTTATCTAAAAAGTGCAATATGTTGAGAACGTTTCAAGTTACCATTCTACGTTTGTGTCATCCATTTTCTAATTAAAACATCACATGTGAAATGTTTATTTGTTCAAAAGGGGTGAATGCTCCGAGTTCTTAAAAAATGTAATCGAAATTCGAACAATATCTAAAAAACAGTTATTTAATAATTTTTTCAGAAATTCGTTAGAAAAGTGGAAAAGGGGGATCTTCCGAACATTCCATTGTGTTTAAAATTAGTAAGGTTCCAGAATTCACCGATTGTAATAAACGTACCAAATTATTATCGAAACTGTTCATTCGTTCGTGATATATCAAGTCCACAAATTCACGAATAGACAAACAGACTAACATACAGACATACACACACTAACTACATACACACTTTAACATACATACTAACATACGTACACACACACTAACATACACATTAACATACAAACACACGCTAACGTAAATACGCACATACACACTAATATACATGCACACACACTAACATACGTACACAAGCACATTAACATACATACATATACACACATTAACATATATGCATGCCCATTGCATACACACACAAGCATAAACACGCCCACATATACAAATATCACTTCAAAAGCGTCCAATCCGAGTTCAGGGGTGTTTAAAGCGTACGCTTACGTCGAAAACTTGAATTTTCGACCTCGTCATAATAATTTCCCTATACATTGCCCTATGTATGTAGGGAATTTTGTTGTTGTTGAGACCCAGACTGTCCGACCTACCAGAAAGATGTAAGGTAACTGTTTGGACGACCGGGAAGTGCCACCCAATTTAGACCGGAATCCAGTGGGGGGAGGCATCCAGAGGGACCGTACCCTCCTTCCCCTACCACCGACTTCTCGGAAGGACTAAACCCACATGTTTAACGCGATCATACTCCGCGTGAACACGGCGGCAGTTTTGACAGTGGCAGGAATCGAACCAGGGCCTACCTAGTGGAATTCCCGCGTGCTAACTACTGGGCAACCGCGCCCGGTATGTAGGGGATGAAAAATTCCTTAAAGTTTATAATTTTATTAAATTTAAAATAGAACAGAGAGATCAATTTTGACAATCTAGGTTCCTGATATGTTCATCCGCGGCAGGAATAAATATTTTTAACAGTCAACTGTGGTTGCAAAAATGTTGATGTTATCTTATCCTCGGCAGAAAAAAAAAATACCCTTCCCGTAAAAGTGGAAGATTTATAGAGGCATGCCTCTGAAATGGGAATTCTAGAACAAAAAAAAAATCTAGAATAAACCTTTAAAAAACGGTGGATCGCTTTTACTTCTCTTACTTTGAGACAACATGCTATCAATCCTTCAGATTTCTGGTCCAATGATCTGAGTTTGAAAGTATGAAAGCAATGTACATGGTCTTGGGGAAAATAGTCTCCGGCAAAAAATAAAAAATAACATAAAGTGCTTTTTTTTTAAGGGGGGGAGGGCAAACGTGTTGTATCGATATGAGATATTTCCTTGCAAAATTTCACATTTGTTGAATAACATTTTGATCGGACGCAAAGGGATGCAAACTTCATAAAAATCAAAAAGTTGAGCTGTTTTCGGAATGCACGTAAAAGAATAAAAAAAAATATGTTTTAATGAAATTATTTTGGTCTGCTAATATAAATAAATAAAGATGTGCATATTTATATATTTTGTTCGCTCGCAAGAGAAAAGGAACTGCATAAAAAAATGGAAAAAAATATTTATATAATATACTGTTTATATTGTGGACGTGAGTAAATAATTTTACAGTAAAATGCAGAACATGCAACATACTACATAGGACGAGCAGTACGTAAATGTTTCAAACAATTTTAAAGCAAAGTTAATATTAACAAATTGCTTCGAAAGTTTTAGGAAATATTCAAATTATCCCATAAAATATATAAAAAAATTTCAGCAACATATGTTTGGTGGTTTTTTAAATAAAAATTTAAATAATAATTACACCCATACTATGTTAAAAGATCACTGGCCCACTTCAAAGTCAAATATATCACCTATCTCTTTTTTCCAGTGTCTGTCTGTCTCTCCGCTAGCACGATAACTGCTGTAAAAATAACTTTATCAAAATGAAATTTTAGTATGTTGTTCAGACGGTCTGTGGGACATATTGGAATGTAAATTTATAGTATCACCCAATTAGTTTTGGATTGAACTCGAATCGAAAAAATGAAATTCATTAAACCCTGTGGGCCCCAATGTTTCAAACATTTTTTAAGCAAAGTTAAAATTCCCAAATTGCTTCGAAAATTTTAGGAACTATTCAAATTATCACATAAAATATATAAAACAAAATTCAGAAAAATACGTTCGGTAGTTTTTTAAATAAAAATTAAAATAATAATCACACCTTTTATATGAAGAGATTACGTGGCCCACTTCAAAATTACATATGGCATACATCTTTTTTCCGAGTGAAAAAATCGTGATTTAAAAATTTTTTTAAATTTATATTTAGTGTTGCATCCTTCCTAAAACCGCTTTATTTTTGCGTATTTTCTGTGCATCTATATTCTGCGCCAACGCAATTACAATACTTTTGAGCATAAATGATCATCAAACTTTGATTATATCTACAATGAAGCCTAATTTTAACGGATGCAGAATGTAAAGAAGTGATTGTAAGATGAGTTGTATAAGAATTGTTGAATATTTTTCACGCAAAATTATTTTACCCTGCAGCCTGGAATAAAAGTGTAGGAATGAAATATACATTGTTTTTATGCAAAGAGCCAGACGATATATATTTCGATTACGTCATTTGAATAAAGTTCAATATTTCTACAAAGTTTTAAGTTTTCAAATATAATATATTATTGTAGTACTGTAACAATTTAAAATATATCAGAGCTGAATGTATCGCATTTTAAAAATGTTTAAATAAAATTGCATTTCAGTTGGAAAGTGTTTTATAATCATTGCTTTATGCATAATTGATCTTTCTTGTTAGTTTTTTTTTTCTTATAAGTAAGTGTTTGAAACATCGGTATCGTGGGCCCAAATGTTTACATTTATAGCATGTTACCCTTCAAATTAAATGGCTTGAAAAATATATTTTTTTTATTACGTACTTGACAATGTACCCCCGTTAGAGGTAACTTGCCCCTTCAAAATCCGATAACGTAACCCGATCATTGTTTCTGCTTCTATCTCTGAAATTACGGGAGCTTTCAAAATTCGCTAATTCAAAAATAAACCTCCAATCTCAAGAACCATAAATGAAATATCTCTTCCTCGTATGTTCGAATAAGAACACCAGAAACGCTAGCTTGAGAAAAAATCATTATTTAATTGTAAACTTTTCATTATCTTCTTTTATAAATAAAATTTAAGGTGTGCTTGTCTGTCGGTTTATTATCTCATACAGGAAAAATTAATTTTATTTTCCCTACAATACAATTTTATTTTCCCTACAATTCCTTACATGGCAATGTATATGGAAAGCATAGGAATCGTATCGAAAGTCGCAACTCGAGTTTCAACAGATTTACACGTTTGGGATCTCCTAGAACACTTAAAATTCCTTTCAGCGTAACGTTCGTGTGTATGTCTCTGCGTGTGTCTATGTGTCTGTCTGTTCAATGTACAGGGGTTGGACAAAATAATATGAACACCTGCGAAAAAAGTCAAAATCTTTATTAATAGGCTGATGGCCCTCCTTTTGCATGAATTACAGTCTGTATCCACCGTGGGATGGACAAATACAAGTCATGCATAAGGGTAACAGTGATACGCAGCCACTCCTCCTGCGAAAAGTTCCCTAATTCGGAAAGTGTCCTTGGAGGTGGAAACCGACCGCTCAGCTTGTCCTCCAAAATACCCCACAAAGGTTCAATTATATTAAGATCAGGGAACTGAGGGGGCCACAAAAGGTGTTGTACTTCATCATCGTGTTCATTAAACCAGTCTCGGACAATTCCAGCAGTATGAATGGGGGCATTATTTTGTTGGTACACACGTCGTTCATCAGGGAACAAAGTTTGCACTATTGGATGAAGATGTTCGGCTAGAATACGGACTTAATTTCGTGCTGTAACCCACAAATGCAGGATAACAAGTGGACCCAGACCACAGTGCGACATTGCGCCCCACAGCATCACTGACCCCCCTCCATGCTGAACAGTGGGAAGGAGAGAGTCAACATAATAGGCTTCTGCTGGCTTTCTCCAAACGTAAACACGTCTGTTGAGCTGAAATAATGTGAACGACGATTCGTCTCACCAGATGGCATTCTCCCGTTGTTGTTGTGTCCAATTTCTATGCTCGCGATACCATTTTCGTCGTTTAAAGGCATGGCATGGTGTAACTAATGGTTTTGGAATCTCCGCTCTACCGTGAATGTTTACCGCATGCAGTTTACGCCGGATAGTTTTTGATGATACAGCCAGCTTCCTGTAGATGTTTGTTAATCTCAGATGTTAACTGGGATGCTATTGTCTTGTGCTTTCTGGCCACAATCCGCTTCAAAGCCCTCTCTATCAGTCAGCTTTGACAGTTGGTCACTGTTGTGCTTGGCAGATGATGTCTTTCCCTGTTTAATATAAGCTGTCATTACAGTCGGCACGGTATTTCTCCCGATACCAACAAGGGTGGCCGTTTTCGTTACTGAGACTCCGGCAAGACGGGCCCCAGCAATCAATCCTCTTTTGAAATCTGAATGGTCAGCCATAACGAAATTTTAACGCCGCAATATATTTTGTATCCTACAGCTATCACTGATACTCACAGACTGATGTGTGTACATTCTCACCCGCTAGGTGGCACACTTCATCACTAGAGGGGGGGCGTATACGACAGATTTCTTTCGAGTATTGTTATTACACAAGTTTTCATATTATTTTGTCCAGCCCCTGTATGTATCCACTCTTAACTCAAAAACCAATTGTTCCAATTTCATAAAAGTTTATAGGTAAGACACTTATGGGATGCCCTAATTCAGATTAGATTTTGGTACGATTCGAAATAAAAAAACCTATTTTAGGGGGGGGGGGAATGGTCCCCGCAAAAATTGCCTTTATACACTCCAGCTGAATAACTTATAGATCAAATTTCACAAAGTTTGATAAATAAGTCACTTGTCAGTTACTCTGATGCTGATTAGATTTTGATACGATTGCAAAAAAAAGAATCCGCCATTCTTTACGAAATGACCCTCAAAACTCGTCAAAATCTAAAATAAAAGACTACATGTGTTCAAAAGTTTCAGTTAAATGCTTGTTTTATACATAATTTTTTATGATGAGAAGACTAACCCCATTACACTAGCACTAACCGTTCTCAAGGTATTTTAGTTTTTTCGCATTTTTACTACGCCATCTGTGAAATTACCTCCAACTGCCAAATGAGAACGAAAATGGAATTAAAAATGCAAATTTAGTGTATTTGAAAATGATTATGGGTGTCATTTTGTGCAATTAAACTCAATTTAATGAATTATTGACGAAATAAAGAGAACGTGAATATGAGTCTGCAGGGAAAGTCATCTGCAGCCCACATCAGATTTTTTTCCCGTTTCGTGAGAATAATTATAAAATATCAAAAAGAAAAACTCCCAAATATTAAAAGTTTATCACAAACTGTGAAGCTTCTTTACTATATTCCGTACTGGAAATACTGTTATACGGCTAGTTTCACATATATTTTCTATCGTCCATGTGCTGTGCTTTCATACTTTCAAACTCAAAGCGCTGGACCAGAAATCCGAGAGATTGATGTAGACAGTCGCAAAGCGAAGTAAAAATGATCCTCCATTTTAAAGGCCTATTCTAGGTTATATATATATATATATATATATATATATATATATATATATATATATATATATATATATATATATATATATATATATATATGCTAGAATTTTCATTTCAGAGAACTGCGTCTGTAAATCTTTCGCTTTTAAGTCACATGATATAACATTTTCAGCTGAAGATAAAATGACGCATCAACATTTTTACAGCTACAGTTGACTGTCTTAAAATTTTAATTTTTGCCATCGGAAGAAGAAAATATCTCAAAAGCCGGATTGCATTATATTTTGCGGTGGGATAGGATGTCAGTCATCACAGACTAATATATACAGGAGTTTCAGTCGCTACCGCAGCACCGCCCACCATCGACCAAAATTAAATCCAATATAAAGGTTGGCACGCTTGGCGATGGTCTGTGATGGTTTTTCTCCACAGACTGTGGTTTTCGCCAAGACGTTCTATTAATACAACCATATTTGGCACTGAACGAAACACTTAGAATTGTGTTCTATCATCGCATGTTTACACGTGGAAAACACACTTTCGCCGCTATTTTGGATTTAATAATCAATTATTTTATTTTTTATGGATTACCAAAAGAAAATGGATTACGTTAATAAGGTATATAATTTATTTTTATTTAAATAAAAAGATTATTTGTCATCCATCCCATATTTCATCCTATGCACGTGTTCATCATAAGAAATTGGTGCAGTATTATCACTGCCGATTAGACTAAATTTTAAGAAGCAGTTGCATCATTAGTTAAAAAACCTTTTCCGCATTTATATAAAATGTATAAAAATTGATATTTGTATAGCTTTTTACAGAGCTAATTAAGTTGAATATGATATTGAATGTGTATATATTTTACACGATTTTTACTCACTGACGTAATGTGAAAAATACCCCCCCCCTTGAAAGTATTCTGCGTAAAGAATGTATTCTGCTTAAAGAAAGTATTCTGCTCAAAGAAACAAATAGAAAGTAAAACAAAGACGTCCGTCCTCCAAAAATTCAACTATGTAGGTACCCGCCTGAAAAAATGCTTGGTCTTGCTATAGTTGGTCTATCCAGAACCAGAACTTGCAGATCAAATATTTTGTCTCTAACTTTACAGTCCATCTATTGTTTTGCATTCATACCTAAATCTAATCAGTACTATGTTAAAGCAGTACTAGCTGTAAGTTAAGTGAAAATCTGATAGATACTTTTAAAACTACAGACATACATACAGAGAATCGATTACACATGTACAGATTCGTTGCAAAAACAGTACGTTCTCTTTCTAGGGAGTCCAATTTGCATAAATCCCTAGAAAAGTCGAACTTCAGCGTTACAACACATTTCAAATACATATTCTTTGTATTGTAATGAAAGCCAAACATAACAAGCTTTTCATAAAACAAATTTCCGATACTTAAAAGAACAGTATAATTGAAGTATAGAATAAAAAGAAGTCTTAACGAAAAAAGTCTTAAAAGTCTTGAACTATTTCGCCTTTTGCTGAACTTCGGCCTCCCAGTTTATAGTCTCTACAGACACCATATACGGAGCAGAGGGGAAAAACGTTTTGTTTGATTCCAGTTCGCCTTTATAATCTTCCTCATGCAATAGGGTTTGCATTTATCTCTAAATATTTCCTTAGAGCTGTACTTTCAATATAATAACAAAAGATCTGTGTATGTGTGTGTGTGTGTGTGTGTGTGTCTGTATCTGTGTATGTCTGTATATGTATGTGTCTGTATATGTGTATGTGTGTATATATGTGTGTGTGTGAGTGCATATATGTGTGTGTGTGTCAGTTGTACTTTCAATATAACAGATGTCAGATGTTTGTCTGTATGTTTGTGTGCATGTATATGTGTGTGTATGCGTGTGTGTGTGTATATATGTATGTGTATGTGTGTATATATGTATGTGTATACATATGTGTGTGTGTGTATGTGTGTATTGTGTATGTCAGTAGCACGCAATCTAAGCGTCGGACAGAGACAAAATTTCTTACAGAGGTAATTTAGGAAAATGGAAAATACGGCTATGCGATTTTTTTTTAATTTCTAATTAATTTTTCAGTTATTTTATATTTTAGCAAGATTTTGGACGATCTTCACACAAATCAGTTCTTAGTGACCGAAAATAATATTTCTGTCTTGACATCAGAGTTTCTATTCTGACACCATCTGAAATACCAAAAAATCTTTGAACAAATCCAAAAAATCTCTCTAAATATCTTTGAACTGAATCAGTCTGATAATTCTTAATATGTATTTATATATTTTATGTACATCGAAATTTGCCTTTTGTCATTTCTAACTTGACACAGTCGGAAAGGCAGAATAATTCTCTTTCATACAAACTTTGAACGGAGTCCACATGATGAACCGATAAATTTCAATGAATTTTTAAAAATATATACATTTCGTGTGTTTTAAATCTCTCTGATTTTTATATTACAATAGATTAAAAGTAAATCTAACAGCGTTTTTTTCTCATCAACTGCTTAATATCACAGGACACTGTAGAAAAAATAAATATATATTCATAAACCCGCATCCGGAAATGGAAGATTAGCACAATTGTATAGTTTGGCCAAATATTGTGCGCATATTTTAACATTCTAAAGGAAATACTTTCTGAATAACTACATTGTGCTCGTGTGTGTCTGTGAAAATTAGGAGAGGATGGTAGGCTCGACGAGAGTTGATATCTGCCGGTTCCTGTTTCGCATGTGGGACTTGGACGAACGAAGAGCAAGAACTTTGGTGGTTTTCTAATTAAAGTTTCTTAATTATAAATAAATGTTTTGTTCCTATTTGTAGAGTACGGTACATAATATATGGACACAAAAATGAAAATTTAAAATAAGTTTGAATACATGGAAATTTTCTTTATTTTTTTAATTTTTATTCGCATTGTACTGATAATTTATTTCTGCAGAATTGACAACTTAAATGAATATTATTCAAGTCAATATGAGCTTTTCAGCATAGAAATACATACAATCAGTAGTACTTATCTTACCCCAGCACCACCTGAAAATTTTTTCTCAAACGAAGTTGGCATACTTTTAAGTAGAATTTTAACTCCTTTGCTTCCATGCAACTATTTATTGGTAAATGCCATCTTGTCTGTGGAAGTGTGGTTGCTCTTTCTTTGTATCACCTAAAAGATTAGGGTTGCTTTTTCTTTCGAAACAGGTTGAGAATTTTAATCAACTATTTAATCTGTTACTAAAGAAGTATTTTAATTTTAGATAATTTTGTATAGCAGTTTGACTGCATTTCTTGTATTACATTAGAAAGTGTACCCAACGTTTCTCAGGATTTAAAACAGAGATTGATTGAATTAATTTACTTAATTTCTCAAAAAAAGTATCAAAATTCAGTTTTTTAAAATGAGAAAAAAAATTGCTCTGCAAACCGCACTGGAAGAGTTCTTTAGTTACACTGCATGTCTCGTCATTTGTAACAATATTCTACACTTGCGTACATTGCTCCCTATAGCAACGCCCAGTTTGCGATGTTAACCGTTAACGTTGAGAAAGAACAGAATTGAAAATCTCGACTTTTATGCTTTTAATTGAAAAGTTGCAGAAAAAAAAGTAATTTTTTTTTTTTAGAATGCGGAAGCATACAACTGTACTTTTTACTAAACTATAGAATTGTAATAATTTTTTTTCGATGGCGAGGAAATAAGAAAACTAAAAAATGCATATTTCAATATATTTAAAAATAAATAAACAAATACGAAATAATTACAAGGTGGGAACTTTAATAATATTTTCGATAGCCAAGAAAATGATTTGTTCTTTCAACATAAAATGACTAATAAACTAATTGGAATTTTAAAAAATCTTATGAAAGTATGTTTGTACCGAAAGAACGGCTGACCCAGTCCGGAATTTCGCGGCTTAAATGTTTTTCACTACAGACGAAAAAAAAACGTATTTCATTACTTAAGACGTATTAAAGGAAAAACAACTCTTAAATTTAGATTTCTCACTCAAATTTCTTTTATCATAACACGAAAACTTAATTTATACATTTTTTTCTTTCTAGCAGCATTTGTTCCTGAATATATTTGTATTTTGCGTTCCATTTCGATGCCAAGGGCTCTTAGGGTAGCCGTTTTATCGTTCACCACAGAAACCATACGGTGCTGAGACAACAAAACGGTTTATGTTCTGTCCCAGGCAGAATAAGCAATCCCCCCCGGGCCGTGCATTTTCATATCCTTTCTTTTACAGAATTTTCTGAAAGTTGTATTTAGTAGAACAATAAGTATTCTTCGGCTTTGAAAGAACTTTGGGATCTGAAAGGTTTCTTTTTCATGCTATGGACAAAAAAATGTGAGAAATAGATAATTTTTTTTTTTACGGAAAAAACTTGAAGTATAAATATTTAAAATCTAATGCGGCATAACGTAAGTTTTTTAGACTTATTTTTTAATTATTTACATTAATTAATTAGCTTTTTATAGCAGAAGGTGCTATAAAAATAAAAAAAAATCATTTTATTTCATTTTTAACATCTTAAATTTTAAATGCTGGAAGGTATAAAAATATCATCATAAAAAGTATAAATTGTAATTTCAGAAAGTGATACAAAAATTATTATAAAATATTCGCTGTTGCTTTTATACACTTTTCTCCTTTGACCCTTACCGTCTGCCCTATCCGAAAGTGTAAGATATCTGTTTGCATAAGATATTTTGTGTAAGATATCTTGCAATGTTATATAGAGGATGTCAATGAAAGTCGTGGACTAGGCAAATAACTAGAGAAGTATTAGGGTTATTGTATATTTTTATACGGGTGTATAAGATTGTACAGTTTTCATTCAGTTATATAAGAAAACCCAATAGGATGAGATCTCACCCACTTTTTTAGGTGGTTACTTTTTAGGTGGTACCACCTTTTTAGGTACTTCAATTTATGGACGCGTTATGTGATTTTATATTAATATATAAAATTTGATATATGCTATTTTTCGATCATACGGTTTCGTAGTATCATTAAAGAGGCGCTTTATGTCAAAAACTAAAATAATATAAATCTAAAGTCGAGAGTTCTGATATAAGCATAAAAACGTGAATATGCCACTGTAATATTTGAAGAAACAAAATTTAGTATGTACACACACACACACACAAAAAAAAAGTCTATTTGCACTGTACGAATAATTAGAATTTCAGCAAACATCCCACTTTTATTCAATTTATATTGTTCTTCCTTGGTAACTCCATATAACTATTCCTACATCTTTCTTTTGATTGGCTTTTATACCTCCATTAGCTGGTCAAATGCAAATAAAATTAAATTACATAGCAATTAGCGTATTCTGGTAGATTAAATTACTTTGCAATTTCTGGTTCTCTATTAGAAGATAATTACAGGGTTTAAAAGGTTAAAGTTGATACATTGTGAATATTGTAATAGAACAAGTAGATTAAGTCATGTATATTTATATTTTTTTACTTTCCCTACGTAGATAGTATAAAGAAATATTGTATTCGAATACAAGTTTTAACGTTAGAGTTCAAACGTTTCAAGCATCCTTCAACTCGAATCGAACGTTTTGAGGTGATGTATGTAAATGAGAGTGTGCGACGCTCCTTAAGCATAAAGTTAACATTTAATATATCGAGAACTACCTGTGACAATTTCTAACATAATTCTGGTTAGAAACATTTAAATATCCTCTACTCATCTGATAATAATCAGTATATTTGTCATTATGATTTTTCAATATTAGATCCAAAACGTGCACTATCTCGAGAACAGCACATAATAGCATCCTATAAATTATTCTATTTAACTATTATTTTTCTAGTGTATGCTAGTTTTAACGAAATTACTTTAGTTTTATTACTTCATCCGCAGTTTGTACGTAGAATAAATAAACCAATAATCGATATAAATAAAAATCCATAGTTTCCATTGAAAGATAATATCGCAAACATTTTAGACCTGCCGTACATAAATAAGTGTCCCCCATCAGCTCAAGTGGATATCATAAGTACATGCATATATGCCTTGAACGCACCAAGTTTCCAATAAAATTCTATTTACATTCTAAAGTTGCAGAACAGCTTTAATAGCAGGGAGCAAAGGCGTTCTTATCTATAAAGTACAAGCATTTTTCTGTTTTCACTTCTTTTGGCATTAATGCCGCTTTAAAAGGGAAACAAACGGCCTACGTTAAAAATGTTTGCATCAAAATATGCTGCATATTTCTTTCACATCAGAAGCATGATGGAAAATTATTAGAGAAGAAGTATTAGATGAAGAAGTATTAACGGAATATTTCCAAAACATTGCAATATTTGAGAAGTAGATACAGCATTAAAAAAAGGCGATCACAGCGTAAAATACCGAGCATATAAAATGTAATAAAAATGTAGAATACTGTGTAATATGCAGAGCAATAAAGTACAAAATAGTAGATTATTGCGTAAAATGACAAGCAGATAAAGTGTATTAAAATAGTAGTTCACTGCGTAAAATGCTGAACAAATAAAGTGTATTAAAAAAGTAGATCACTGCGTAAAATGCTGAGCAGATAAAGCGTATTAAAATGTGGGTCATTGCGTAAATACCGAGTCGTTAAAGTGTAAAAATTAGACGGTCGTTTCGGAAACACGTTATAGGTTTGCTTTAGACCAAACAAGCCAAGCATTACACGACAAAAGAGAAGCTTTCGATGCGGTAGCAACTGCAAAGGCTTAACTGTCAGTACAGCCAGAAAATAATTTTGTTCTATAAAATGATATATTCAACTTATTTTCTAGTTATCAATATCAAACTTCAAAATAAAAAAAAATCGGGCCTTTATGATAAGAGGAAGTCTTATAACGTCCAAGGCTATACTCGATCTCCCGCAAGTTCAGCCTTGCAACGTCTTACAGTTTTCACGGGTAATGCAACCTAGTGAGATGAAAAAGAAAGAATGGAATAGGGCCAAAAATAATAGACTCGGCAAGTTGAGAAAAATGAACGCAAAAACTAGAATTGAATAGTAAAATAATCGATACGATACAGAAAGAAACATATTAAATACGTCATAAAACATCACTTCATGAGGGGAAAAGTTTCTACTAAAAATATTATACAATCTTGAAATGGCTTCCGCCAAGTAAATAAGAAAAATAAATAAATAATACCTATTTATCATTAAAAAACTATAAAATATTCAAAACAAAATAACACTTAGACCCGTAACAATATTCTAACCACATTTCTGAGGAGTTGAAGTTCATAGATGAAGTTTTTCTCTTCAGTAACGCTGTTTCTATTTCAGACAGTTTATTTCCGATTAAAATGGAAGACCAGCCTGTTCCCACCGCAACAGATCTAGCGCCTCAAAAACGTAATACTAATCTCGTAATTTTTAATTATTGAATTTTAGTCCTTCTAGAACTCATCAATGATATTCACATGAGAATGGGCAGAGAATCCCTCTAAAACAAAAAATTTTTAATAAAAAAGAAAAACTTTATATTATTCCATTGGTGAAATAGGTACCAGAAATTATATTAATATTATACTATAAAATTAATCCAACACTATTTTTGATATCAGTTTTTAGGAAATAAAACAAATAAAAACGACCTAACCGAAAATAATTGTATTTCAATTTATGGACGCGTTATGTGATTTTATATTATGCTATAATATTTGATATATGCTATTTTTCGAACATACGGTATCGTAGTATTATTAAAGCGGCACTTTATGCTAAAAACTAAATTATAAAGCTAAAGTCAGGATATAAGTTCCGATATAAGCATAAAAACGTGAATATGCCACTGTAATATTTGAAGAAACAGAATTCAGTACATAAACATACACACATGAAAAAAAAAGATCTAGTTGCACTGTACGAATAATTAGAATTTCAGTAAACATACCACGTTTATTCAATTTATTTTGTTCTTCCATGTTGACTTGATATCACAATTACTAAACCTTTCGTTTGCTTTTATTCCGCCATTAGCCGGTCAAATGCAAATAAGATTAAATTACATAGCAATTAGCAATTTCTGGTTGTATTCTATTAGAAGATAATTACCGGGTTTAAAAGGTTAAAGTTGTTACATTGTGAATATTGTAATAGAACAATTTGATTAAGGCTTGTATATTTATATTTTTTTACTTTACTACGTAGATAGTATAATGTATATAGAAATATTGTATTCGGATACAAGTTTTTAACGGAAGTTCAAACGTTTCAAGCATCATCTTTCAACTCGAATCGAACGTTTTGAAGTAATGTATGTCAGTGAGTGTGTGTGACGCTCCTTAAGGATAAAGTTAACATTTAATATATCGAAAACGACCTGTGACAATTTCTAACATAATTCTGGTTAGAAATATTTAAATATCATCTACTCATCTGATAATAATCAGTATATTTGTCATTATGATTTTTCTATTTTAGATCCAAAACGTGCAGTATCTCGAAACGGCACATAATAGCGCCCTATAAATTATCCCATTTAACTATTATGTTTCTGGTGTATGAGAGTTTTGACGAAATTACTTTAGTTTTATTACTTCAGCAGCAGTTTGTACGTAATATAAATAAACCAATATTCGATATAAATAAAAATCCATAGTTTCCATTGAAATATTATCACAAACATTTTAGACCAGACGTGCATAATTGAATGCCTCCCATCAGCTCAAGTGAATATCATAAATATATGCATATATGCCTTGAACGCACCAAGTTTCCAATAAAATTCTATTTACATTCTAAACCAGCAGAACAGCCTCTAATACAGGGGACTAAGACAGTCTTATCTATAAAGTACATGCGTTTTTCTGTTTTCACTTTTTTTGGCATTAATACCGCTTTAAAAGGGAAACAAACGGTTAAGGTTAAAAATATATGCAGCAAAATATGTTGCATATTTCTTTCACATCAGAAGCATGATGGAGAATTATTAGAGAAGAAGTATTAGATGAAGTATTAAAGGAATCTTTCCAAAACATTGCTATATTTAAGAAGTAGATACAGCATTAAAAAAAGTCGATCACAGCATAAAATACCGATCATATAAAATGTATTAAAAAATGTGGAATACTGTTTAACATGCAGAGCAGATAAAGTACAAAATAGTAGATCATTGCGTAAAATGACAAGCAGATAAAGTGTATTAAAATAGTAAATCACTGCGTAAAATGCTGAACAAATAAAGTGTATTAAAAATGCAGATCACTGGGTAAAATGCTGAGCAGATAAAACGTATTAAAATGTAGATCATTTAGTAAAATACCGAGTCGTTAAAATGTAAAAATTAGACGGTCGTTTCGGAAACACGCTATGGGTTTATTTTAGACCAAATAAGCCAAGCACTACAGGACAAAAGAGAAGCTTTCGATTCGGTAGCAACTGCAAAGGCTTAACTGTCAGTACAACCAGAAAATAATTTTGTTCTATTATATGATATATTCAACTCCTTTTCTAGTTATCAGTATCAAACTTCAAAATAAAAAAAATCCTGCCTTTATGATAAGAGGAAGTCTTATAACGTCCAAGGCTATACTCGATCTCCCGCAAGTTCAGCCTTGCAATGTCTTACAGTTTTCACGGGTAATGCAACCTAGTGAGATGAAAAAGAAAGAATGGAATAGGACAAAAAATAATAGACTCGGCAAGTAGAGAAAAATGAACGCGACAACCGGAATTGAATAGTTGTTGTTGTTGAGACCCAGACCGTCCGACCTACCAGAAAGGTGTAAGGTATCTGTTTGGACGGCCGGGAAGTGCCACCCAATTTGGACCGGAACCCAGTGGGGGAGGCATCCACAGGGACCGTACCCTTCTTCCCCTACCACCAACCTCTCGGAAGGACTTTCGGACCCACATGTTTAACGTGATCGTACTCCGCATGAACACGGCGGCAGTTTGGGCAGCGGCTGGAATCGAACCCGGGCCTACCGAGTGCAACTCCAGCGCGCTAACCAATGGGCTACCGCGCCCCCGGAATTGAATAGTAAAATAATCGATACGATACAGAGAGAAACATATGAAATACGTCATAGAACATCACTTCATGAGGGAAAAAGTTCCTACTCAAAATATTATACAATCGTGAAATGGCTTCCGCCAAGTTTTCAAGGACTGGGGCTGTACATTTAAGTGTAAGGTTTCCTGCTGGAGGATGCTAACCTTCACTCAAATCACACTTAGCCCTTTTTTAACGTAGTCTATCATAAATAATGACTACGACTAAAATTGACTAAGGGGTTACTTACCTACAATAAGATGGTATTTCGCAAGGTGGAAAACCGTTTAGTACTTTGGCAAATTTATATCTCTATATGTTACCAGAAATTTTTTCAAGAATTTTATTATGCCCTCTCTGAATTGATCTCGTTTAAAATTAAAAAGAAATTGAATTCCTACTATCTTTTGAATGTAATCCAAATAATTTTGTTCTACTAAATGATAGATTCAACTCATTTTCTAGTTATCAATATTAAACTTCAAAATAAAAAAAAAAAAATTCGGACCTCTACGATAAAAGGAACAAGTGCTCATTCTCCATTCAACACCTTTGCTCAAACTTACACCTTAAACATTCACTCGAATCAGCTTTTACATATGAAAAATATCTGAATTAAGTTGTACCAAGAATCACATATAAAGTGTTTGAAGAAACGGGGACTTGAAAAGGGTTACCCTAAGGAGCTGGTCGACTAATTGATATGCTCAGTATTTTACAGAGATTTCAACATTTATACATATAATATTAACAGTTGGAATTGATTACAATTGTTTTATTGCTAACAACAAGTACTATATTTAGTATAATTGTTTCTATACTCCAAGGATAACGCCACTGCGTTAGTTGAGGATATTCAGATGCGCAGTTGAGCACCAGTCAAGATCTGTGTAAAAATTAAACTACGTTGGAAAATCTGGCGGACACTTTTTACACAAGCCATGAAGTGAATTTTCACCTCCGCCCCCTTGTCCGGTCGTCTAAGGAGCTGCTCGCCTCTTCAGGTTTTTCGTTACAAAACAGAATCTTCAGGAATACGAAATTTTTTCAAACGGCAACGACTTTTCTTTTAATATAGAAAGTTTCTACCACTAAAAGTCAGCTGATCCCTTTCAAAGAACGCTATAAATAAATTTTGATATTCATCCCTTAAAAGAGTTTACTGCAAATATTTTATATACACCGTAAGAAATAAAGCACCCTTTTATTCCAAAAGAAACCCATAAATATGCATAAAACCCTCTCCTCATTTCAAATTTTCAATTAAACACCATTTATATTCTGAAAACTGCAGACTTCCTATACCAATAAATAAATATAATAAACTGAAATATGATATTTCCCTTAATAGTTAGCTGAAAAATATCTGGTAGATAAAGTATGAAAGGTTCTTAACTTTTCATTTTCCTGTTTTCCCTTTAGTACTTACTATAAAGAGCTCATAAGCAAGCGTCTTTTTAAAAGCTTGCATCAAAAATTGTATTTTCTTCCACATCAGGATATAACAAAGCGTGTTATTAAAGGATTATTTCTTGGAAAACTCGGATATGTTTGGTGTACATAAATCATAGATAAACTGATCGCAAAGTAATACTCTGCCTAAATAAAATGTACCAAGTTAAAAAGTACATTTTAGTCGTCTCGGAAATGTGTTATATAGGGGTTTATAAGCATTTTAGCTCCAAGTGAGCAATGCATTACTTTTAACATGCATTCATGATTTTAGTGAGCATTACTTTTACCATGCATTCATGATATTAGTCAGTATTACTTTTACAGTGCTTAACTTTAATCAGCAATGCAATACTTTAATCAGCAATGCATTTCTTTTAGAATACATTTTTAGTGTGCAATGCATTACTTTTACCATGCATTCAAGATTTTAGTGAGCAATACATTACTTTTTGGACAATGCGTTTAGTGAGCAATGCATTATTTTAATGAGCATTATAACATATGAGCATTACTTTAATAAGTTACTAAAATAATGCATTACTTTTAACATTCATTACTTTTTATGATGCATTATATTGCAAAGCTATAGAGATTATTATGCTTCTTTTTAGGATAATTAAATATTTTATTAGAATATTTGAAAAAGTAATATATCAAATTTTGCACGTATATTCAATCCCGAACGGCGCCATGTATATCTGCTGGTCTAAATCTTTTTACCTCCCTTTGCTGCATTATTTGATGTGTGGGGATTGTTCATTCAAAAAGTCTAAGACAAGCCTTGGATAAAAATTATAATAAATCAACGGATGGGTTTATGAATATTTTTTTTTAAACGGTCTCTGGCAAATGTTGAAAAGAAAATGGTCTTGAATGACTTATTGCTTTGAATATATCATAATATAAAAAATCATTGAGGTTTAAAACGTAAGTATATATTTTTAAAAAGTAATAAGAATTTATCTATTCATTGCATGAACTCCGTTCACAGTTTGGTTGAAAGATAATTCTCTGTCTTTCCGATATCCTGATGTCAGGATAAAAAGAATGAACAATTGGAAGCATTGGATACGGACGGGGATGGTCGTGTTACGGTCCAGCTCTCGTTTCGCCATTTTCAACATGTCCCTTGCACGTGCTCATTTATTGTTGGCAGCATTTAAAAAGACTTTCGGGATGGATAAGTCCCTAGCTGATTTCCGCAAATACAAAGAGAAATTTAATGCTCTACCTGACGAAATTCCCACACGTGGGAAATGTGATCTTAAAAAGCTGGAGGAAGTCGATTTCGACTTTTATGAGTTGCAGGGCATAGATGACCCGCCTAAAGATATGACCAAAAATAAGTGGGTCATACTCAAAGCCAAGTTTGCTAAGATGGAACAAGCCTTGAATGAACAAGAAATGGACACGTCAGGGGAACCCCCTCCCCCACGAGTGCTTCTCGTGGGATTTCTGCTGCTTCTCAGAGCCCTACGTTGCCTTAAGTTGCCACCTCTTCGACCAAATCAGCCAGCTCAGAAGCTTATACCTGATTCAGAGCAAAGTACAGATTTCTTTGAATGAAAATGGAGTTGAAAGGTCATTTGCTACAATGACATAGAAAATATGTAGTTTCTTAAAGTTCAAATGATTTGAGTACCTCTTTTCTAGTTTCATAACTTATTGTTGACGACGATGGAGACTTTCGGCATACTTTACTTTCCTTGCAATACATGGTAATGTATATGGAAAGTATTGGAATCATACCTGAAATCGCAATTTGTGTTTTTGACAGATTTGCAAATTTTGGAACCTCTAGAATACGAAACAACTGGGTTTTTTTTTTTTGGTTTTTTTTTTTTGCGTGACGTCTGTGTGTCTGTCAGTGCGATGTATGCATTCACTGTAATTCAAAAACTAATGGACCAAATTTCGTAAAATTTGGTAGGTAAGACACTAGTGTGTGACCCTGGCGCTCTTTTATACTGAATCGTACCAAAGACTAAAGAACCCGCCTTTTTTTGCGAAATGGCCAGCAAAAACTGCCTTTATGCACTATAGCTGAAAAACTAATAGATCAAATTTAACAAAATTTGGTATATAAGTCACTTGTGTTTGACACTGGTGCTGATTAGATTTTGGTAAGATTCAGAAAAAAATAGATTGCCTTCTTTTGCAAAATGGCCCCCAAAGCTCTTCAAAATAAGAAATAAAAAACTACGTATTATCAAATATATCAATTAAATGCTTGTTTTATAGATAATTTTAACGATAAAAAATAAGACCAACCAGATTACACTAGGACTAGACGTTCTCGAGATATTTTAGTTTTTTTGCATTTTCGCTACGCCACCTATGAAATTACGTTCAGTTACCAAATGAGAACGAAAATTGAATTAAAATTGCAAATTCAGTACATTTTAAAATGATAAAGGGTGTCGTTTTAAGCAATTAAACTCTTTTTAACGAATTATTGAAGAAATATAGAGAACGTGAATATGAGTCTGCAGGAAAAGCCATGTGCAGCCCACATCAGATTTTTTTCCCTTTTCGTGAGAATAATTATAAAATTTCAAAAAGAAAAACTTCCAAATACTAAAAGTTTATCACAAATTGTGAAGTTTCTTTACTATATTTCGTACAGGAAATACGGTTATACGGCTAGTTTAAAATATATTTTCTACTGTTCATGTGCTGTGCTTTTATACTTTCAAACTCAAAGCGCTGGACCAGAAATCTGAGAGATTGATGTAAACTGTCACAAAGTAAGCGGAGTGAAAATGATCCTCCATTTTAAAGGCCTATTCTAAGTTTTATATATATATATATATATATATATATATATTCTCGAATTTTCATTTCAGAGAACTGTGTCTGTAAATCTCTCGCTTTTACGTCACATCATATAACATTTTCAGCTGAAGATAAAATGACGCATCAGCATTTTTGTAGCCACAGTTGACTGTTTCAAAATTTTTTATTTTTGCAATTGGAAGATGAAAATATTTCAAAAGCCAGAATTGCACAAAAGTTGTGTGTCGTTATTATACTTTTCAGCGGGTTTAGATTTCATATTATACGATATTCTACAAGAAGTTTGAATTTATTTTCTAAAATAAATTTTAGTAATAATATTGATTGTTGTTGTACCATTAATAATTTCGTCAAACTTCCCGGATGAATTTGATATTTTTTATTCATCTAAAATGTCTTTTAAAAATCATTTGTTGTAAATATTTTGTATTTTAATGTCTTTTATATTCAATCGCAAGTGATTTTAGAAATCATTTATTGTCAATAGTTTGCATTTTAATGCATTTTATAATATTTTAATCTGTATATGTTTCTACTGAAATTTATCTTAAATACTGTTATAGTTACCTTTTTCCGTAATTTGCATTCTTTAAATAAATAAATAAAAGTATTTCTTTGAAAAATTCTCATTTTTATAATAATATTTTGATCGCCCGCAAAGTGGTCGGAAATTCATAATATTTAAAAATTGGAGGTATTTTCGTGACGCACGTACAAAAAAGTATTTTAATTAAAAAGTTTTATCCCAGAAATTTAAATAAAGGCTCTAAGAATATTTCTCTAAAATTTTGTGAAAATGGATTAATATTTTGATCGCTTGCAAAAGAATCGAAATTTCATAAAAATTTGAAAAAAAAAATGTGTTTTCGAATAAAAAAATGCTTTAATTACATAATTTTGGCTGAATAATCAAACCATATAAAATTGTTAAGAATATTTCTGCAGAGTTTTGTAATAACAAATTAATATTTTGATTAGCACCAGGTTCCGAGAAATAAGATAGAAGTTCACATAAAAACTTTTGAAAGGAAGCATTGGCTTATTTATTTATTATTATTATTATTACTATTTACTTCTGGTTAAAAATGATATATAGTAAATACTCGCTGTCTTGTAAGTGTCTCATACTTTAATGGTAGAACAGATGAAACAATGGTTAGGATTCAAAAGAAAAGAAATATTGTCTAAATTGCATCAAAGACCCAAAGTCAATGCAAATCAGCCATACAACGGTTTCAGATGAAGATTCAAAACCTGTTATGAGTGGTGAATGCATATTTTTTGGAACAAAATGGCCAAAGAAGTCGACCACGGACATTAGGCAGACAGACGGTCACCACTCCAAAAAAAATTTGATGTGGGCAGCACATGACTTTCCCTACAGACTTATATCCACGTTCTCTATATTTTAATTAAATTTAATTTACTTTTAATTCAATTTTCGTTCTCATTTGGTAATTGCACTTATTTTCAAAGGTGGCGTAGAGAAATACGAAAAAACTAAACTATCTCGAGAACGGCTAGTCCTAGTGTAATTAGGTTGGTCGTATTCTTTTCTTCGTTAAAAATTACGTATAAAACAAGCATTTAATGGATACATTTGAGCATACGTAGTTTCTTATTTTAAATTTTGATTTTTGCGGGCCATTTTGCAAAAAAAGGCAGGTTATTTTTTTCCGAATCGTACCAAAATCTAATCAGCACCAGGGTGACCCACAAGCAACTTATCTACCAAATTTTGTGAAATTCGGTTCATTAAATTTTTAGCTAGAGTGGATACAAGCTTATGCGGGCCATTTCGCAAAAAAAGGCGGGTTCTTTTATCCCCAATCGTACCCAAAATTAATCAGCACTAGATTCGCCCCCAAGTGACTTACCTACTAAATTTTATGAAAATCGGTCGATTAGTATTTTAGTTAGAGTGGATACAATATCTGCACAGACAGACACACAGACACACACACAGACGTCACGCTAAAAATGTTTTTTTCGTATTCTAGAGGTCTCGAAACGTGTAGACCCGTCGAAAACTCGAGTTGTGATTTTCGGCATGATTCCAATACTTTCCCTATACATTACCATGTATTGCAGGGAAAGTAATAGTCTGAACGTGTTTAGTCTTAAAACATATATTGGCATCCTAATCTCGAATTCGAAAATTTTCGTGAAAACAATACTTTACTATATTATGAGAAAGTAAAAATTTATGTTCTCTGGACAATTATACGCCATCAAAAATTCAATCACAGTATCTTCAAACATCCCTAACCCAAAGAACTCGATTGGCTTACGGATAAACATTACGCCACCGAACGCCTTAAGGGGTTATACTTCTGTATGCCCCACAGAAACCATACGACGTCTAAGCAACAAAACGGTTTACTATGTCGTATCACAGGTCGATAAAGTTATTTTCTCCGGGGAACATGTTTTCATCTTAGCTTTTAAATAATGCTTTGGAGAAGCTTTTTGTACGAAATGAAGAGTTTGGTGTAAAAAAGTACATGATTTTCTCTATATGGGTAAACTAGCAGTATACTTGTTTTTCGTGAGGAATGTATAATACTAGAACGAAATGCTCGGAGTTATCCGGGTTCTAAATAAACTTCCACTGCGTATAAATAATTAAATAAGCATCCGCTACTTAAATAGTGCATTTAAACACAATTTAAAACTCTTTCGATCTGAAAATTGCACAAATCAAATCGCACGCACTCTCAACAGAAACAAAAAATATGAGAATCACATTGTACCGTATATTCAACCGTCCGTAAAACAAGCTATTCCGTTTTCGCGACCGAGACGCTTATCTATGATATTGCCATGGTTACTAAGGATGCTATGTTTACTAACGATTTCCACTTCTAGTTCTTTTCTCAGTTCAAGTTCGAAAGTTTTCATCTTCCTTGATACGTCCATTTCTCGTGGTTGGCTATAAATAGAGCTTAGGTGATAACTGATATGGATTCAGCATCAAATTCCATGGAGAGGTAGGGGGATCACTAAGGATTTCTACTTCCAATTCTGGAGATTACACTCACTTTCGATTAAAAAAAGTACGTTTTCCGTGTAACATGTGTTTCTCAGAATCGACTGTTGATAGAGCTTTGATGATGGCTGATGTGTAGTAAGCATAAAATTCCGGAGAACTTTGGATATTGATTAAGGATTTTCCTACCCGGTTCTGGTTTCTTTTTTTTTTCAATAACTAGAGGGGTCTGCTGACCCCTGCTCGCTTCATTTCGCCAACACCGGTAGCTCGCTTAGCGAGCCAGGAGGGTTCGACTCCTACTCACTCGCAGAGCTAGCTCACTTCAGGATATATTCCAAGCCAAACTAATGTATAAATCGAAAAAAAGGTTTAATTAATCGTGTTACCCTATTATTTATCTACTAGCCGAATACCCGTTGAAAATTAAAGGTCTCGCAATAAGCAACCCCTGAATAATGTAAATTTTTTTAATAATTCGCGTTTCACATTTATACGATTAATCGAATATTTTGGTGTGCAGAACCCCCTAAAAAAGAAATATTGGATAACTTAATTAGCGCATTTCTTCCTTTTGAATTATCTACCCGTACACCACATTAAAGTCTATCTAACCCCGAGGCACTCTTATTTTATTATTTCTCCTTTCGAATTTTTTCTGTGAAGCACACCCATAAATGAACATTTTTGAAAAACTCTGTCTTGGGTTTTTTTATCAGATGATTGGCCCATATACCAAATATCAAGTTTTTATCACATTTAAAGGGAAGCGTGCCTTATTTATTCGGAAAATCGAACATATTAGTGTGCAGCACCCTTTAAAGTAGCAAATATTGGAAATCTGAAATTTCACACATTCTTCCTTTCAAACTATCTACACGTAAACCAAATTTGAAGTCTCTATCCTATCGAGAAACATATTTTTTCTATCACTTCACCTTTCGAAAGTTTTTCTGTGTAGCACTCCGTTAATGAACACTTATGTCAAACAGCATCGCATTGTACTGATAATTTATTTCTGCAGAATTGACAACTTAAATGAATATTATTCAAGTCTATACGAGCCTTTCAGAAATACATACAATCCGTCCTACTTATCTTACCCTAGCGCCACATGAAAATGTGCCTCAAACAATTTTGGCATTCTTTTAAGTAGAATTTTTAACTCCTTTACCTCCATGCAACTATTTATTGGCAGATGCCATCTTGTCTGTGGAAGTGTGGTTGCTCTTTCTTTGTATCACCTAGAAGATTAGGGTTGCTTTTCCTTTCGAAACAGGTTAAGAGTTTTAATCAGGTATTTAATCTGTTACTAAAGAATTATTTTAATTTCAGATAATTTTAGATAGCAGTTTGACTGCATTTCGTATATTACATTAGAAAGTGTACCCGGCGTTGCTCGGGATTGAAAACAGGGACTGATTGAATTAATTTGCTTAATTTTTTAAAATCTATATAAATAAAAATGAAAATCTGTCTGTCTGTCTGTCTGTCTGTCTGTCTGTCTGTCTGTTTGTCACACCATCACGGGAGAACGGCTGAACCGAATTTGATGAAATTTTGTGGGTAGCCCAGAAATAGCCCCACTTAAAATTATATCCGTGTTTTGAGTTTCTACGACCAGTGGTTCTCGAGATATTAGTAAAAAACGAAATTTTCGTTTGTCTCATCATCACGGAAAAACGGCTGATCCGAATTTAATGAAATTTGGTGAATAGCCTTGAAATATCCCCCCATAAATTTTGTCCAAGTTTCGAGTTTCTAAGACCTGGGGTTGTCGAGATATTAATGAAAAACGGAACTTTTTCCTAGGAGTTCTACTCCCTAACTCCGTGGTTTATCCAAACGAAAAGCTTGAAAATCGTTTGAAAGTGAATTAAAATTTAATCTCTGAGTTTGATGGGAGATTTTTTGCGTTAATTAGTAACTTTCTGAAAACATGAATTGTTTGAAACATGATTTAAAGGGGAAATCTACCTCCATGGTTCATGGTTTATTTAAAACAAGCTTTTACGGAACAATGAGAAGTATAGAGAAATCAAAATCGTTATTTAATTTCGCAGTTTATGTTATAAGACATGACATATTTAACATGTTATAAGATTCTATCTTATATCATGTTACTCAGAAACGCAATTAAATTAAATCTGTCTGTTAACTTTAATAATTATTTTTCCGATTTGAATAATAAATAAATGGATATAAAAATATATTTTAGAAAAGAACGATTTGATTTTTCTTATAGCATTTTTGACTGGATAATATCAATTACGGTCTTCAGGTTTAAAAATTATTATTATTTATATTTTCGGGGATTATTGATTCAAGGATTATTGATATTTTCAAGTTATTATGCAATTATTTTATTATGACAAAAACTGTTTAAACTCATATATTGTATGTTGTACGAATCTTCTACAAATACACGTGTATATCTTTTAATCTACGAGAATATAAGTAGTACAGGTATATTGACATATGTTTTGATATATATTGGCATATATTGGAATCAATTACGACCTTCTGGTATAAAGAGTACGGATATTATTGATGTTTTCAATTTATTACGTCATCTTTTTTATTTTGGCAAATATTTTTGAGACGCATATTGTAATACGGGTAATCTTCTACTAACACATTGGCATATTTTCTGATCTGCGACAATATAATTAGTACGGGGTTGCATATATTCATTCAATTCCTATTTTTTCTTCTGTAAATTTGCTTACAAAAGGGGGCAGGATGTTTTATTCTTCAGATCTGATCGTGAAGATAATTTTACATAGTGAGAACATATATTCTTAAACTTCTCTTTAGGAGCAATAAATTTAATATTTTAACAGAATTTGCACATGATTGCGAACTTTAAGTTTCTTTAAATTATACACTCCGTACGAATAACGGGTGTGCTGTTAGTGGCTAATAAATTTTAACATTTTAGGAGGATATATCATGTTGCTCGGCATCGCAATTAAATTAAATGTGTTTGTTAATGTTTTTATTATTTTTTTTCGATTTAAATAATAAATAAATGGATAAATGGATATAAAAGTATATTTTATGAATGGACGGTTTGATTTTTCTTTTAATTATATTAATTGCTGACTGCGTACATCAATTTCATTTATTTTGGCAAAGAGTTTTCAAGCTTATATCGTATTTAGCTACTAAACTCATATATTGTGTTTAGCCAATAAATTCATATAGCCGATTGTTGAAACAGAAAAAGAGTAGAGCGGGTATATCTTCTAATACAATTGTAGTGTTTTCATTTAGTATATTGAAACGGGATAAGAATGTTTCATTCAGATCTGCAAATTCAAAGCTACGAATTTGGAGGGATATCGCTAATTTGACAACTTTTCTTAACCTTTGCCAAATTGACGGAAATGTCGCCAAATTGATATAAACGACACACAAACAGCTGCCATAAACCTTCGGGTTGGTCGTGTGGCTTGGGTCTTCTACATATCAATGAAATTTTTTTTTGTTTTGTTAGAAGAGAGTACTGAAATGATGTTTGGTTAGCATTTATCTGTCAGACCAACCATCCTACTTAGTAATACATTTAGCGAATTTTTAAAATGTCACCAAATTGATAAAAATGTTTTCAAATCTATAAAAATATCTTGAAATTGATAAAATTGCGCTACATAAATGATATTAATTGTTTTTTGTTAGAGGATAGTATTGTGATGATATTTCGTCAATTTGTCGCCAAGTGGAACTGTCAGTTCTACAGTCCCACTTGGCGATAAATTTGGCGATTTTTTAAAATGTCGCTAATTTGACGAAACTGTCGCCAAATGTTCAATAGAAATATAACTATTTAGACGATATTTTTTCTACCAATTTATTTGAAGCAAATGATATCATGTCGCTTAGCAACGGATTTAAATCCAATGTGTTTATGCGGCAGACGATTTTTATTAAATCCTTTCCGATTTGAATAATGAAGATATGTATATAAAATAAATTTCATTGCCATTTCATTTTGGACTGGATAATATCAATTATACTCTTCAGGTTTAAACATTATTATTATTGATATTTTCCGGAATTATTGATTCAGGGATTATTGATATTTTAAAGTTATTACGCCATTGTTTTATTGCGGCAAAAATTGCTGACACACGCATATTGTACGTTGTACGAGTAATCTTCTAGGAATGCACGGGTATATCTTCTAACCTACGAGAATATAAGTAGTACAGGTATATTGGCATATATTTTGACATATATTGGCATATATATTGGAATCAAGTACAGTCTTCTGGTATGAAGATTAAGGGGATTAATTATATATTCAATTTATTACGTCGTCTGTTGTATTTTACCAAAAAACATTTGTGACTCATATTGCAAAACGTGAAATCTTCTACTAATAATCGGACATTATAAGTAGTACGTGTATATCTTCCCATATAATTTTAGCACTTTAATTTTGACATATATTGGAATAAATGACTGTCTTCAGATTTAAAGATTACGGGTTTATTGGTATTTTCAATTTATACATGTAATCTACTAATACAGGTTATATTTTCTAATATTCGCGTATATAATTAGTACGGGTCCCATACAATTTTAACGCTTTTATTTTGCATATATTGATTCAATTCCATATTTTTTTTTATATTTGCTTACATAAGGGGTCCAAGATGTTTTATTCTTCAGATATGTCCATGAAGATAATTTTATATAGCGAGAACAGAGATTCTTAAACTTCTTTTTAGGAGCATTATATTAAATATTTTAACAGAATATTTTGATTAAACATGTCATTTAGTATACTATAAGAATTTGGGCATGATTATGAATTTCAAGTTTCTTTATATTATATACTCCGTACGAAGAACGGGTATACTGCTAGTCTATATAAATAAAAATGAAAATCTGTCTGTCTGTCTGTCTGTCTGTCTGTCTGTCTGTCTGTCTGTTTGTCACACCATCACGGGAGAACGGCTGAACCGAATTTGATGAAATTTTGTGGGTAGCCCAGAAATAGCCCCACTTAAAATTATATCCGTGTTTTGAGTTTCTACGACCAGTGGTTCTCGAGATATTAGTAAAAAAACGAAATTTTCGTTTGTCTCATCATCACGGAAAAATGGCTGAACCGAATTTAATGAAATTTGGTGAATAGCCTTGAAATATCCCCCCATAAATTTTGTCCAAGTTTCGAGTTTCTAAGACCTGGGGTTGTCGAGATATTAATGAAAAACGGAACTTTTTCCTAGGAGTTCTACTCCCTAACTCCGTGGTTTATCCAAACGAAAAGCTTGAAAATCGTTTGAAAGTGAATTAAAATTTAATCCCTGAGTTTGATGGGAGATTTTTTGCGTTAATTAGTCACTTTCTGAAAACATGAATTGTTTGAAACATGATTTAAAGGGGAAATCTATCTCCATGGTTCATGGTTTATTTAAAACAAGCTTTTACGGAATAATGAGAAGTATAGAGAAATCAAAATCGTTACTTAATTTCGCAGTTTATGTTATAAGACATGACATATTTAACATGTTATAAGATTATATCTTATATCATGTTACTCAGAAACGCAATTAAATTAAATCTGTCTGTTAATTTTAATAATTATTTTTTCGATTTGAATAATAAATAAATGGATATAAAAATATATTTTAGAAAAGAACGATTTGATTTTTCTTATAGCATTTTTGACTGGATAATATCAATTACGATCTTCAGGTTTAAAAATTATTATTATTTATATTTTCGGGGATTATTGATTCAAGGATTATTGATATTTTCAAGTTATTATGCAATTATTTTATTATGACAAAAATTGTTTAAACTCATATATTGTATGTTGTACGAATCTTCTACAAATACACGTGTATATCTTTTAATCGACGAGGATATAAGTAGTACAGGTATATTGACATATGTTTTGATATATATTGGCATATATTGGAATCAATTACGACCTTCTGGTATAAAGAGTACGGATATTATTGATGTTTTCAATTTATTACGTCATCTCTTTTATTTTGGCAAATATTTTTGAGACGCATATTGTAATACGGGTAATCTTCTACTAACACATTGGCATATTTTCTGATCTGCGACAATATAATTAGTACGGGGTTGCATATATTCATTCAATTCCTATTTTTTCTTCTGTAAAGTTGCTTACAAAAGGGGGCAGGATGTTTTATTCTTCAGATCTGATCGTGAAGATAATTTTGCATAGTGAGAACATATATTCTTAAACTTCTCTTTAGGAGCAATAAATTTAATATTTTAACAGAATTTGCACATGATTGCGAACTTTAAGTTTCTTTAAATTATACACTCCGTACGAATAACGGGTGTGCTGTTAGTGGTTGATAAATTTTAACATTTTAGGAGGATATATCATGTTGCTCGGCCTCGCAATTAAATTAAATGTGTTTGTTAATGTTTTTATTATTTTTTTTCGATTTAAATAATAAATAAATGGATAAATGGATATAAAAGTATATCTTATGAATGGGCGGTTTGATTTTTCTTTTAATTATATTAATTGCTGACCGCGTACATCAATTTCATTTATTTTGGCAAAGAGTTTTCAAGCTTATATCGTATTTAGCTACTAAACTCATATATTGTGTTTAGCCAATAAATTCATATAGCCGATTGTTGAAACAGAAAAAGAGTAGAGCGGGTATATCTTCTAATACAATTGTAGTGTTTTCATTTAGTATATTGAAACGGGATAAGAATGTTTCATTCAGATCTGCAAATTCAAAGCTACGAATTTGGAGGGATATCGCTAATTTGACAACTTTTCTTAACCTTTGCCAAATTGACGGAAATGTCGCCAAATTGATATAAACGACACACAAACAGCTGCCATAAACCTTCGGGTTGGTCGTGTGGCTTGGGTCTTCTACATATCAATGAAATTTTTTTTTGTTTTGTTAGAAGAGAGTACTGAAATGATGTTTGGTTAGCATTTATCTGTCAGACCAACCATCCTACTTAGTAATACATTTAGCGAATTTTTAAAATGTCACCAAATTGATAAAAATGTTTTCAAATCTATAAAAATATCTTGAAATTGATAAAATTGCGCTACATAAATGATATTAATTGTTTTTTGTTAGAGGATAGTATTGTGATGATATTTCGTCAATTTGTCGCCAAGTGGAACTGTCAGTTCTACAGTCCCACTTGGCGATAAATTTGGCGATTTTTTAAAATGTCGCTAATTTGACGAAACTGTCGCCAAATGTTCAATAGAAATATAACTATTTAGACGATATTTTTTCTACCAATTTATTTGAAGCAAATGATATCATGTCGCTTAGCAACGGATTTAAATCCAATGTGTTTATGCGGCAGACGATTTTTATTAAATCCTTTCCGATTTGAATAATGAAGATATGTATATAAAATAAATTTCATTGCCATTTCATTTTGGACTGGATAATATCAATTATACTCTTCAGGTTTAAACATTATTATTATTGATATTTTCCGGAATTATTGATTCAGGGATTATTGATATTTTAAAGTTATTACGCCATTGTTTTATTGCGGCAAAAATTGCTGACACACGCATATTGTACGTTGTACGAGTAATCTTCTAGGAATGCACGGGTATATCTTCTAACCTACGAGAATATAAGTAGTACAGGTATATTGGCATATATTTTGACATATATTGGCATATATATTGGAATCAAGTACAGTCTTCTGGTATGAAGATTAAGGGGATTAATTATATATTCAATTTATTACGTCGTCTGTTGTATTTTACCAAAAAACATTTGTGACTCATATTGCAAAACGTGAAATCTTCTACTAATAATCGGACATTATAAGTAGTACGTGTATATCTTCCCATATAATTTTAGCACTTTAATTTTGACATATATTGGAATAAATGACTGTCTTCAGATTTAAAGATTACGGGTTTATTGGTATTTTCAATTTATACATGTAATCTACTAATACAGGTTATATTTTCTAATATTCGCGTATATAATTAGTACGGGTCCCATACAATTTTAACGCTTTTATTTTGCATATATTGATTCAATTCCATATTTTTTTTTATATTTGCTTACATAAGGGGTCCAAGATGTTTTATTCTTCAGATATGTCCATGAAGATAATTTTATATAGCGAGAACAGAGATTCTTAAACTTCTTTTTAGGAGCATTATATTAAATATTTTAACAGAATATTTTGATTAAACATGTCATTTAGTATACTATAAGAATTTGGGCATGATTATGAATTTCAAGTTTCTTTATATTATATACTCCGTACGAAGAACGGGTATACTGCTAGTCTATATAAATAAAAATGAAAATCTGTCTGTCTGTCTGTCTGTCTGTCTGTCTGTCTGTCTGTCTGTTTGTCACACCATCACGGGAGAACGGCTGAACCGAATTTGATGAAATTTTGTGGGTAGCCCAGAAATAGCCCCACTTAAAATTATATCCGTGTTTTGAGTTTCTACGACCAGTGGTTCTCGAGATATTAGTAAAAAAACGAAATTTTCGTTTGTCTCATCATCACGGAAAAATGGCTGAACCGAATTTAATGAAATTTGGTGAATAGCCTTGAAATATCCCCCCATAAATTTTGTCCAAGTTTCGAGTTTCTAAGACCTGGGGTTGTCGAGATATTAATGAAAAACGGAACTTTTTCCTAGGAGTTCTACTCCCTAACTCCGTGGTTTATCCAAACGAAAAGCTTGAAAATCGTTTGAAAGTGAATTAAAATTTAATCCCTGAGTTTGATGGGAGATTTTTTGCGTTAATTAGTCACTTTCTGAAAACATGAATTGTTTGAAACATGATTTAAAGGGGAAATCTATCTCCATGGTTCATGGTTTATTTAAAACAAGCTTTTACGGAATAATGAGAAGTATAGAGAAATCAAAATCGTTACTTAATTTCGCAGTTTATGTTATAAGACATGACATATTTAACATGTTATAAGATTATATCTTATATCATGTTACTCAGAAACGCAATTAAATTAAATCTGTCTGTTAATTTTAATAATTATTTTTTCGATTTGAATAATAAATAAATGGATATAAAAATATATTTTAGAAAAGAACGATTTGATTTTTCTTATAGCATTTTTGACTGGATAATATCAATTACGATCTTCAGGTTTAAAAATTATTATTATTTATATTTTCGGGGATTATTGATTCAAGGATTATTGATATTTTCAAGTTATTATGCAATTATTTTATTATGACAAAAATTGTTTAAACTCATATATTGTATGTTGTACGAATCTTCTACAAATACACGTGTATATCTTTTAATCGACGAGGATATAAGTAGTACAGGTATATTGACATATGTTTTGATATATATTGGCATATATTGGAATCAATTACGACCTTCTGGTATAAAGAGTACGGATATTATTGATGTTTTCAATTTATTACGTCATCTCTTTTATTTTGGCAAATATTTTTGAGACGCATATTGTAATACGGGTAATCTTCTACTAACACATTGGCATATTTTCTGATCTGCGACAATATAATTAGTACGGGGTTGCATATATTCATTCAATTCCTATTTTTTCTTCTGTAAAGTTGCTTACAAAAGGGGGCAGGATGTTTTATTCTTCAGATCTGATCGTGAAGATAATTTTGCATAGTGAGAACATATATTCTTAAACTTCTCTTTAGGAGCAATAAATTTAATATTTTAACAGAATTTGCACATGATTACGAACTTTAAGTTTCTTTAAATTATACACTCCGTACGAATAACGGGTGTGCTGTTAGTGGTTGATAAATTTTAACATTTTAGGAGGATATATCATGTTGCTCGGCCTCGCAATTAAATTAAATGTGTTTGTTAATGTTTTTATTATTTTTTTTCGATTTAAATAATAAATAAATGGATAAATGGATATAAAAGTATATCTTATGAATGGGCGGTTTGATTTTTCTTTTAATTATATTAATTGCTGACCGCGTACATCAATTTCATTTATTTTGGCAAAGAGTTTTCAAGCTTATATCGTATTTAGCTACTAAACTCATATATTGTGTTTAGCCAATAAATTCATATAGCCGATTGTTGAAACAGAAAAAGAGTAGAGAGGGTATATCTTCTAATACAATTGTAGTGTTTTCATTTAGTATATTGAAACGGGATAAGAATGTTTCATTCAGATCTGCAAATTCAAAGCTACGAATTTGGAGGGATATCGCTAATTTGACAACTTTTCTTAAACTTTGCCAAATTGACGGAAATGTCGCCAAATTGATATAAACGACACACAAACAGCTGCCTGCACTTCCCGGCCGTCCAAATAGGTGCTCTTAGTCCCCTGGACGAGTCGGACGGTCTGGGTCTTCTACACAAACAGCTGCCATAAACTTTCGGGTTGGTCGTGTGGTTTGGGTCTTCTACATATCAATGAAATTTTTTTTTGTTTTGTTAGAAGAGAGTACTGAAATGATGTTTGGTTAGCATTTATCTGTCAGACCAACCATCCTACTTAGTAATACATTTAGCGAATTTTTAAAATGTCACCAAATTGATAAAAATGTTTTCAAATCTATAAAAATATCTTGAAATTGATAAAATTGCGCTACATAAATGATATTAATTGTTTTTTGTTAGGGGATAGTATTGTGATGATATTTCGTCAATTTGTCGCAAAGTGGAACTGTCAGTTCTACAGTCCCACTTGGCGATAAATTTGGCAATTTTTTAAAATGTCGCTAATTTGACGAAACTGTCGCCAAATGTTCCATAGAAATATAACTATTTAGACGATATTTTTTCTACCAATTTATTTGAAGCAAATGATATCATGTCGCTTAGCAACGGATTTAAATCCAATGTGTTTATGCGGCAGACGATTTTTATTAAATCCTTTCCGATTTGAATAATGAAGATATGTATATAAAATAAATTTCATTGCCATTTCATTTTGGACTGGATAATATCAATTATACTCTTCAGGTTTAAACATTATTATTATTGATATTTTCCGGAATTATTGATTCAGGGATTATTGATATTTTTAAGTTATTACGCCATTGTTTTATTGCGGCAAAAATTGCTGACACACGCATATTGTACGTTGTACGAGTAATCTTCTAGGAATGCACGGGTATATCTTTTAACCTACGAGAATATAAGTAGTACAGGTATATTGGCATATATTTTGACATATATTGGCATATATATTGGAATCAAGTACAGTCTTCTGGTATGAAGATTAAGGGGATTAATTATATATTCAATTAATTACGTCGTCTGTTGTATTTTACCAAAAAACATTTGCGACTCATATTGTAAAACGGGTAATCTTCTACTAATAATCGGACATTATAAGTAGTACGTGTATATCTTCCCATATAATTTTAGCACTTTAATTTTGACATATATTGGAATTAATGACTGTCTTCAGATTTAAAGATTACGGGTTTATTGGTATTTTCAATTTATACATGTAATCTACTAATACAGGTTATATTTTCTAATATTCGCGTATATAATTAGTACGGGTCCCATACAATTTTAACGCTTTTATTTTGCATATATTGATTCAATTCCATATTTTTTTTTATATTTGCTTACATAAGGGGTCCAAGATGTTTTATTCTTCAGATATGTCCATGAAGATAATTTTATATAGCGAGAACAGAGATTCTTAAACTTCTTTTTAGGAGCATTATATTAAATATTTTAACAGAATATTTTGATTAAACATGTCATTTAGTATACTATAAGAATTTGGGCATGATTATGAATTTCAAGTTTCTTTATATTATATACTCCGTACGAAGAACGGGTATGCTGCTAGTGAGATATAAAATTGCTGTGCAAACCGCACTGTAAGAGTTCTTTAGTTGCAATGCATGTGTAGCCATTCGCAACAATTTTCCAATTTTCCACACTTGCATACAGACGTCCACTGCTCCCATAGCAACGGCAAGTTTGTGATGTGAACCATTAACCGGAGAAAGAATAGAATTGAAAATCTCGACTTTTATGCTTTTAGTTGAAAATTAGCAGAGAAAAAGTAATTATTTTTTTTTCATGGAATGCGGAAGCATACAACTATATTTTCAACTAAACTATAGAATTGTAATAATTTTTCTTTTTCGGTGGCGACGAAATAAGAAAATTAAAAAATTCATAGTTCTATATATTTAAAAATAAATAAACAAATACAAAGGAATTACAAGGTGGAAACTTCAATAATATTTTCGATAACCAACAAAACGATTTGTGCGAAAATTGTGCTTTCAACATTCACTCTGAGACAAAAAATCGACGCTCCCCGCAAAATAATCCGATAGAAATGACCTTTACATGCAAACACCTTTCGACCGAATATGCAAATGATCAATAATTCATCCAATGAATGCAGCCAATGAATGAATAGTCGGAACTACAGCGCATTGAAACTGAGCACCATGGTGGTGTATATAAGGAGCGAAACTCGCTTTTAGGAACAAAACATGCAGTGGATTTCAACTGCATTTACGTACCTTGATTGTAAAAATGCCTCGACTGCGAATTCGCGGCTACTACGAGCATATGACGGAGTTTGAAAAAGGGCGTTCGGTCTCACTGCATGAGGCTGGATGGGCACACCTACGAATCGCTCGGCATTTGAGTAGGAGCGATACAGGAATTAGACGATGTAGGCAGGAATTCGTCCGAAAAACCAGATTTCAGCGGACTTCCTAGAGCGACGACAGAACGGGAAGAAAGAGCGATTGTCAGAGCAGCTGTGACAGAACGGGATTCGTGGTTATCAACCAGCCAACGTGTGACAAACACGGAAGTGACCACCCAGACCATTACTAGAAGCCTACGGGAACGGACTCGCGTAGCCTACCGCTAAACTACCGCCTACCGCTAGACTCGCGTAGCCTAACGCTGACCATTATACACCGTCAACAGCGATTGCAATGGTGCCGGGCCAGATCAACGTGGAATTGTTCGGATTGGTAACGAATTGTCTTCAGTGATCAATCCCGTTTCGAACTGAGTCCCGACGACCAGCGCAGACGTGTCTGGAGACATCCCGGAAATCGTCAGGATCCTGCTCTGACTGTCACACGCCACACGGCCTGACAACCGGTCTGGGGTGCCATTTCGTTTGATAGTCGAACCCCTTTGATAGTCCTCTGTGGCACCATCACAGCACAGTGGTACCGTGCCGACATTCTACGACCCGCTGCATTGCCATTCCTTTCGCGACACATCGAGCTAACTTTTCAGCAAGATAATGACAGGCCACACATGTCACGCCTCCCTATTGATTGTCTGAGTGCTTACGACACACTTCCTTAGCCTCTCTTCCCCCCCCCGCCTAGTTTTGACACCAACTGCGCCCTCTCAGGTTTTACTCCTGATCGTAGATCAATTTCTTTCCCACCTTCTGATCCCACTACATTCTCTAATTTTAACATTTACACGGATGGTTCGAAGATCGACAATAACGTCGGCTTCGCCATCTGTATTTTTGAAGAAAACCTGTTGGTTGAATCATTTTTATACAAACTTGATAGCGGGAATACAGTCTTCCAGGCTGAATTGGCTGCATTACGTGAAGCTTTTACCTGGGCTATAAACAACAACAAAAAAGTTAATATTTTTACAGACAGCCTTTCAGCCATTCTGGCTTTAAACTCTCCTTTTATCAAATCAAAATTTTTAAATGACATTAAAGCCTATATTTTTCCATTTAAATCTCTATTTAACTTACAATGGGTCAAAGCCCATGCTAACATTCGGGGCAATGAGGTTGCAGACGAAAACGCCAAACTTGCCACTACTGTTGGCTCCCCTACTATTGTTCCCTTCCCTTACTCATTCCTAATAAATCATTGTAAATTATATCTTCTAAACATTTGGCAAACCCTTTTGAATAATTATATTTCCCCCCGCACCCATGACCCGGCCAGGATCTTAACGTATTTACCCAGAGTTAATCAAAATTTTCAAATTTTTAACAAATACTTAATTTATTTTCTTACTGGCCACGGCCCTTTCCTAGATTATCTTCATCATTTCAAGCACAAAAGAACTTCTTGCTGTACTTGTGGTACTTATGGTGATGTGGACCATTTCGTTTTTTCCTGTCCACACACCGCTGCTCATCATTTAATAAAGCCGTCCCCCGCACTCGCTGCAACCTGGTTCTCCAATGTTAGAAAAAATCCTATTCTTTTGAACAAATTAAAAAACTGTATTCTCGTTGCAAGGGAAATTTCTAACTCTGTGGCATAACTTGCTCGTGAGCGTCCCCTCGTCCTGCTTTTAACTTTTGGTCAGTGGGGCTTCACACTGTTCCCCCGTGTTTCTTTAGCTTGTACCTTCAACTTTTTGTAATTTTCTCTAGGTGTGTGTACCCCCTTTTTTACCTTCTTCGAAAGTCACCTTTTGAAGTGTATATCATTTTCACTCCACAAACATATGAGTAATTCTTACTTAATCATTAAATGCTTTACTTTAATCAACTGGATTTTCTTAACTTCATTTCTTTTCGGTGGTACACAGGCCTACCATACTTCATATCCTCACTGTAAATACAATTTTTATATACTGTATACATTATTTTAACTTATATTTGTATTACTTTTTATTTTACGTTTCAAAAGTTGAAACGTTTGATTTGGAAAACTCCTGCCCCCCTATAATCCAGGCGAGTAGGAGTCTTTCACTCACCAGTTACTGTGTCCTGCGTGGCACCTTTTACTTTTTGTGTCGTTTGTGACACTTTTTGTACCTTTTTCGTTGTTTGCTGTGTTTTGTGTTTTTGTGTTACCCGCTGTGTCCTGCGTGACACTTTTTACTGTCTGTGTCACTTGCGACACGTTTTGTTTTCTTCGTTGCTTGCCTGTGCGTCTGTTTGTTCGTCCTGCTGCCGTGTCCTTCGCGACACTCGACCTTATGTAATTTTGTAACCATTTTTAAGATCTTTAATAAACTACTGGTATACTCCGGCAGCTCGTGGGTGCCTGTGGAAGTCGGTCACCGAATCTAAATTTCTCCCGGCCATACACTTAATTGCCATTAACCCCTGGGTTGGCTGTATGGTCTGGGCCTTTCACACTTCCTTAGCCAGCTAGATCCCCAGATCTCTCGCCTATTTGGGCTGAGATGGGGCATCGCTTGTGACCATCTCAGAATGTAGACGAATTAGCTCGTGAATTGGAGGCCATTTGGGACGACATCTCTCAGAACATCATCCTGCAACTCTATGCTTCAATGCCACGTCGGGTAACAGCTTGTATCAAGGCTAGCGGTGGACCAAAGCCATATTGACATGTTCACTTTGTGTAGATCTTTCAGTGCAATAAATCATCCGATTGCTCTGAAATTCTAATTATTTCTTTTTCTGTACATACACATTACACATACTAAATTTTGTACCATTTGGATAATTCATTCTTGGTGCGTCGATTTCTTTTGTCTTAAGAGTGTAAAATAACTAATAATATAATTCGAATTTTAAAAAAATCTTATAAAAGTATGTTTGTTGTATCGAGAGCTCATCTGACACAGTACGGAATTTCGCGGCTTAGATTTTCCACTGCAGACGAAAAGAAAAACATATTTTATTACTTAGGATGTATTAAAGGAAAAACAACTCTTAAATATAGATTTCTCACTCAAATTTATTTTATCATAACACGAAAACTTAATTTATACATTTATCTCTTTCTAGCAGAATTTGTTCCAGAAGAAAATTTGTATTTTGCGTTCCACTTTGACGAAAAGGGCTCTTAGGGTAGTCGTTTTATGGTCCCTCACAGAAACCATACGGCGCTGAGACAACAAAACGGTTTATGTTCTGCTCCAGACGGAATAAGCAATCTTTCCCCACGGACCGTACGTTTTTATATTTTTTCTTTTACAGAATTTTCAGAAAGTTGTTTTTAGTAGAAGAACAATAAGCATTCTTCGGCGTTGAAAGGACTTTAGGCTTGAAAGGTTTCTTTTTCGTGCTAGACAAAAAGATGTAGAAAATAAATACATTTTATTTACCGAAAAAAAAAACTTGAAGTATAAATACTTAAAATCTAATGCTCGCAGAACCTAAGTTTTACAGACTTGTTTCTTAATTATTTACATTAATTAAATCGCTTTTTATATCGCTTTTAATGCATAAAATGAATACAAATTGTTCCGAAATTGTAGTTTAAAATAATTTTATTTCATTTTTAATATCTTAACTTTTAAATGCAGGATGGTATAAAAATATCATCATAAAAATATAACTTTTATTACAGAATACGATACAAAAATTATTATAAAAAATTCGCTGTTACATTTATATATTTTCTTCTTTGACCCTCACCGTCCGCCCTACCCGAAGGTGTAAGGTATCTGTTTGCATTTATATCTTGCAATGTTATATAGAGGGTGTCAATGAAAGTCATGTATAGGCTAATAACTAGAGAAATATTAGGGTTATTGTATATTTTTATACGGGTACATAAGATCGTGTATTTTAATACAGGTGAATAGGAAACCCCAATAGGATAAGAAAACTTTAGGTTGGACTGACATACTTTTTAGAGGGTTACGATGGTGGGCTACCTCGCTTTCTGTTTGAGATAGAGGAGCAAACGAATTACAACGTTCTAGAGCTCTTCAAAATCAGTATTATGCATTTTTTTCCAACAGCGAAAGCTGCAAAATAATCTCTAAATAACAATTTTTAAAGAGACTTTATTAATCTGCACGTAATAACGTAGACGTGGAAACATTAGAAAACATGAAGACTCGTATGTAAGAGTGATTGTACTTACATTGTGAACATTTTATATCTATTACATAATAATGCCAATTCTGCTGCATTGCCTAAATGAACGATTTCTTTTCCTTTCGTGAGAGGAGGAGGGGAGGGGGGGGGTATGGTACACACTGAATTTCAAGTTTCTTTTCCATATTTCGCGGGGGACGGGGGGGGGGAGAATCGTACACTTTGAATTTCAAATTTCTTTTCCATATTTTGCGGGGGGGGGGGGATTGTATATACTGGTTTTCACGGTTATTTTCCATATTTTGCGAAGGAGTGACTAATATTGCAACGCTCTACAAATTTGCAATTGAAGCTCCCACCCCAGAAAGAGAAGTAGCACCATACTTCTAAAAAAAGAGGGGGAAGGGGTCAGCCCCCTCTTCCTAAAATTACAACATCTGGTAGCGCCATAAGGGTTTCTTATAGACTTTGATAAAAATACAAAATTCACATACACCATACTCCTAAGGGCGCGGTAGCCCAACGGTTAGCTTACGGAAATTGCACTCGGTAGGAACGGGTTCGATTCCCTCTGCTGCCAAAAACTGCCGACGTGTTCACGCGAAGTACGATGAACTGAATTTCATAAAATTTGGTAAGTAAATCACTTGTGGACAAATAGTTTTGTGCTGATTAGTTTTGGATACGATTCGGGACAAAAGAACCCGCCTCTTCTTGCGAAATGGCCCGCAAAAATTGCCTGTATCCACTTTAGCTGAAAAACTAACGAACCGAATTTGACAAAATTCGGTAAATAAGTCCCTTGTGAGTCACCCTGGTGCTGATTAGATTTTGGGACGATTCGGAAAAAAAAATAACCTGCTTGTTTTTGCAAAATGCCCCGCAAAAATCGTCATAATCTAAAATAAAAAACTACGTATGCTCAAATATATCCATTATATGCTTGTTTTATACGTAATTTTTAACGAAGAAAAGAATAAGACTAACTCCATTACACTAGGATTATCCACTCACGAGATGTTTTAGTTTTTTCGTATTTTCTCTGCGCCACCTTTGGAAATAAGTCCAGTTACCAAATGAAAAAGTAATTGAATTAAAAGTGAATTAAATTTAATTAAAACAAAGAGAACGTGGATATAAGTCTGCAGGGAAAGTCATGTGCTGCCCACTTCTGATTTTCACCTTCCCCGCAATACATGGTAATGTATAGGGAAAGTACTGGAATAATGTCGAAAATCGCAACTCGAGTTTTCGACGGATCTACACGATTTGAAACCTCTAGAATACAAAAAAAACTATTTCTAGTGTGACGTCTGTGTGTGTGTGTGTGTGTGTGTGTTTGTGTCTGTGCAATGTATGTATCCACTCTAACTCAAAAACTAATGGACCGAATTTCATAACATTATTTATGTAAGTCACTTGTATGTAACCCTGGTGCTGATTAGTTTTTCATACAATTCGGGATAAAACAACCCGCTTTTTTTTTGGCGAAATCACCCGCAAAAATTGTCTGTATCTACTCTAACGGAAAAATAATTGATTAAATTTTACAACATTTGGTAAATAAGTTACTTGTGGGTCACCGTGGTGCTAATTAGATTTTGAAATGATAAAGAAGAATCTGCATTTTTTTACGAAATGACCCGCAAAAATTATATATATCCACTCAAACTCAACTAATTGACTAAATTTCATAAAATTTGGTAGATAAGTCACTTGTGGGCGACCCTGTCGCAGATTTGATTTTGGTCCGCTTCGCGATAATTGAACCTTCCTTTATAGCGAAATAGCTCGCAAAAGTTGTATGTATCCACTCTGCATGACAAACTAATTCATCAAATTACCCGAAATTTTATAGATAAGCCGCGCGTAGTATACTGTGATGCTGATTCGATTTTGATACGATTCGGAAAAAAAAATCTGCCTTTTTTTTCTGCGAAATGACCCCCAAATTTAAAATATTCGATCTAAAATAAAACCCTACATGTGCAAGTTAGTGTAACTCTAAAATAAATGACTAAAATTGATTAAATATATTAATTGAGTACTTGTTCTACATGTAACATTTGACAACTAAGTGAGTAAATCTGACCCAATGACTGTAGGATAAACCGTTCTCGAGGTATTGTAGTTTTTGGAATTTTAAGGACCTAAAGAATTTAAAGTGAATTAAGTTGCCAAACGAAACGAAGATGCGATAAAGAAATGAATTGGATATAATATGAAAAAATTATCCACATTATTATCTGCAATTAAAATCAATTTAATGCATAATAAAATAAAAAATTACAATATGAATTTGAATCTGCAGGGAAAGTCATGTGCCGCCCACGTCAGATTTTTTATTATTGAATTTTAGAGAATGGGTCCATCTCCTAAAACTCGTCAATGACACTCAATGACATTCTTCTTTCACTTTGAAAAAACATATTATTCTATTGGTGAAATAGGGACCGGAAATTATATTATATATTATTCCTTAAAAATAATCCAAAAAATTCTTGATGTGTTTTTCAGACAATATAGATTATTAAAGCCATCTAACGGAAAATAAATTTATTTCAATTTATGGGCACGTTATGTGATTTTGTGTTATGATTTAAAATTTGATATACGCGGTTTTTCGATCATGCGGTTTAGTATTATTATTAAAGAAGCACATTATACTAAAATCTAAAAAAGTTTGATGTGGGCCACACATGACTTTCCTTATATAATGCAATGAATTTACTACTTTTACAGTAAAAAAAATAATAAGGTACTCTTATAGTAGATACTTATATTCCTTCCAAGACATTGAATTTTCGTCAATTAGCCGTCAATTTCATTCATTTAGCGTTATCCATTTGGCGAGAACGTAGTTAATGTAGCAACATTTAAAAAAGTCGCCCAAAATCTCGCCAAGCGTCATGGGCGGAGAAATAAATTATTCTTATAGCAGATAAATGACTATTGGCGTTCAAATACAAAAGTATTACTCAAAGTATCTTTTCTCATGAATGGAACGAGCTAGATTCACGAGAATGATGTCTCCGAATTTATCGCATGACATTACATATGAAAAATGAACATGCTTCTCAACAGTTAATATTTTTTAATGAGATTTTTTGACAAATTTAAATGAAAAATGTGCAATATCTCGAGAACGGTTCGTGCTAGCGTCCTAAAGTTCATGTCAATCGTTTTCCAAGGAAAATTATATAGAGGAAATGTCTATTTGCGTAACTTTATTAAAGATTTTGCATTTTTGATGATTTTTTCAAAATTTCACTCGAAAATTTAGAGGGGTCCTGAACATTCGATTGTGTGTTAAAACAATAGGCTTCCAGTATTCACGGATTGTAATTTTTGTGCCAAATTTCATTCGAATAGCACCAGTCGCTCGTGAGATATCCTCTCCAAAGACTCACTGCCACACACACACAGTCATCACTTCAAAAATGTTCGATTCGTGATCAGGGATGCTTGAACTGTGCTCGCCCGTCGATAACTCGAATTCGAATTTTCGACTCCGCCACAATACTGTCCTTATACATTATTAATCCTTCTACATTACTGTCCTTATACATAAGGAAAGTAAAAAAATCTAATTGCACTGTACAAATAATTAAAATTTCACTAAACATCCCACTTTTATTCAATTTATATTGTTCTTCCATGGTATCTCCATATAACTATTCCTATATCTTTCTTTTGATTGGCTTTTATACCTCCATTAGCTGGTCAAATGCAAATAAGATTAAATTACATAGCAATTAGCGTATTCTGGTAGATTAAATTACTTTGCAATTTCTGGTTCTCTATTAGAAGAAAATTACAGGGTTTAAAAGGTTAAAGTTAATACATTCTGAATATTGTAATAGAACAAGTTGATTAAGCCTCGTATATTAATACTTTTTACTTTCCCTGCAATACATGGTAATGTATAGACAAAGTATTGGAATCATGCCGAAAATCGCAACTCGAGTTTTCGACGGATCTACACGTTTCGAGACCTCTAGAATGCGAATAAACCATTTTTAGCGTGACGTCTGTGTGTGTGTCTGTGTGTCTGTCTGTGTGTCTGTCTGTCTGTGTGTGCAGATTTTGTATCCACTCTAATTCAAAAACTAATGGACCGAATTTCATAAAATTTGGTAGGATAGTCACTTGGGGGCGAATCTGGTGCTGATTAGTTTTAGGTACGATTCGAGATTAAAGAATCCGCCTTTTCTTGCGAAATGGCCCGCAAAAGTTTATATCCACTCTAGCTGAATAACTAATGGGCCCAATTTTCCAAAATTCGGTAGATAAGTAATTCGTCGGAAATCCTGGTGCTGATTAGATTTTGGTACGATTCGGAAAAAATAATCTGCCTTTTTTTTTGCCAAATGGCCCGCAAAAATCGCCGAAATCTAAAATCAAAAACTACGTATGCTCAAATATCTCTGTTAAATGCTTGTTTAATACGTAATTTTTAACAAAGAAAAGAATAAGACCAACCCCATTACATTAGGACTAGCCGTTCTCGAGATATTTTATTTTTTTCGTATTTTTTCTACGCCTCTTTTGAAATAAGTCCAGTTATCAAATGAGAACGAAAATTGAATTAAAAGTGAATTAAATGTAATTAAATTAAAGAGGACGTGAATATAAGTCTGCAGGGAAAGTCATGTGCTACCCACATCAGATTTTTTGTTTTGCTGTGACGTCTGTGTGTGTGTCTGTCTGTCTGTGCAATGTATGTATCCACTCTAACTCAATAACTAATGGACCGAATTTAATAAAATTTGGTAGGTAAGTCACTTGGGTATGACCCTGGTGCTGATTAGTTTTTGGTACAATTCGGAAAATAAAAACCTGCCCTTTTGTACGAAATAGCCCATCAGAAACCGCAAAAATCTAAAGAAAAAAAAACATTTGCTGAAATTTATCAATTAAATTCTTGTTCTTTCCGCAATTTTTAACGAGGAAAAGAATATAACATACTCAATTTTACCTTAGGACTAACCGTTCTCAAGATATTTCTTGCATTTTTGTCGCGCCACTTTCGGAAAATTTTCCAATTACCAAAATAAAAACAGAAATTGAATTAAAAATGCAAATTCAGTGTTATTTTGTGCAATTAAACTCAATCTAATGAATTATTAAAGAAATAAAGAAAAAATGAATTTGAGTCTGCAGGGAAAGTCATGTGCTGCCCACATCAGATTTTAATTTTCCCTACGTAGATAGTAGAATGTATACAGAAATATTGTATGCAAATACTTGTTTTTAACGGAAGAGTTTAAACGTCTCAAGCATTCTTCAACTCGAATCAAACGTTTTGAGGTGATGTATGTGAATGTGTGTGACGCTCCTTAAGGATAAATTTAAAAATTAATATATCGAAATCTATCTGTGACAATTTCTATTTTAGATCCTAAACGTGCACTATCTCGAGATAGGCACATAATAGCGTCCTATAAATTATTCCATTTAACTATTATTACTTTCCTTATATACGTAATGCATATGGAAATTATTGTGACGGGGTCGAAAATTCGAATTCGAGTTTTCGACGGGGGAGCACGTTTCAAGCATCCCTGATCACGAATCAAACATTCTTGTGGTAATGTCTGTGTGTGTGTGTGTGAAAGTGTGTGTGTGTGTGTGGGGGGGGGGGGGGCAGTGAGTCTTTGGAGCCGATATCTTACGAATGCATGGAGCGATTTGAATGAAATTGGGTACAAAAATCTCAATCCGTGAATACTGGAAGCCTATTGTTTTTAAACGCAAACGAATGTTCAGAACTCCCCTAAATTTTCGAGTGAAATTTTGAAAAAATTATCAAAAAAGCAAAATCTTTAATAAAGTTACCCAAATAGACATTTCTTATGTAAATTCTCATTAGAAAACGATTGACATAAATTTTAGAACGCTAACAAGAACCGTTCTCGATATATTGCACATTTTTTGAATAAATTTTTCAAATAATCCCATAAATAGAAAAGAATATATTAACCGTTGAGACACATGTTCACTTTTCATATGTAATATCATGCGATAAATTGGGTGACATCATTCTCGTGGATCTAGCTCGTTCCATTCATGAGAAATGATACTTTGAGTATTACTTTTGTATTTGAACGCCAATAGTCATTTATCTGTTATAAAAATAACTTATATCTCCGTCCATAACGCTTGGCGAGATTTTGGCGACGAATTTGGCGGAATGTCGCCCACTTGGCGACTTTTTAAAATGTTACCAAATTAACAAAAATCTCGCCAAATGGATAAAAATGACGTTAGATCAATGAAAATGACGGCTAAATAACGAAAATTCAATATTTTGGAAAGGATATAAATATCTACTATAAGAATAACCTATATTTTTTTATTGTAAAAGTAGTAAATTCATTGTATTATATAAGGAAAGTCATGTGCTGCCCACATCAGATTTTTTTTGTGATGTATGTGAGTTTTAATAGAATCACTGCAGTTTTACTACTTCAGCAGCAGTTTGAGCTGTGCGTAATATAAATAAACCAATAACGGATATAAATAAAAATCCATAGTTTCCATTAAAATATAATATCGCAAACATTTTAGACCTGCCGTACATAAATAAATGCCCCCCATCAGCTCAAGAGGATATCAAGGTATAAATACGTGTATATATATACCTTGAACGTTCCAAGTTTACTACAAAATTCTATTTACATTCTAAAGCTGCAGAACAGCCTTTAATAGCAGGGAGCAAAGGCGTTCTTATCTATAAAGTACATGCGTTTTTCTGTTTTCACATTTTTTAGCATTAATACTGCTTTAAAAGGGAAAGAAACGAGCAACGTTAAAGATGGTTGCATCAAAATATGCTGCATTTTTCTTTCACATCAAAAGCATGATGTAGAATGAGGTATTAAAGGGATATTTCCAGAAAATATGCGATATTTAAGAAACAGATACAGCATTAAAAAATCTAATGTGGGCAGCACATGACTTTCTCTGCAGACTTATTTCCACTTTCTCTTTATTTTAATTAAATTTAATTCACTTTTAATTCAATTATCGTTCTCATTCGGTTACTGGACTTATTGTCAAAGGTGCAGTAGAGAAAATACAAAAAAAATAAAATATCTCGAGAACGGCTAGTCCTAGTGTAATGGGGTTGGTCTTATTCTTTTCTTCGTTAAAAACTACGTATAAAACACGCATTTATTGGATATATTTAAGCATACGTAGTTCTTTATTTTAGATTTTGCCGAGTTTTGCGGGCCATTTGGCAAAAAAGGGCAGGCTACTTTTTTTCCGAATCGTACCAAAATCTAATCAGCATCAGAGTAATCCACAAGAGACATATCTACCGAATTTTGTGAAATGCGGTTCATTAGTTTTTTTAGCTAAAATGGATACAAGCTTTTGCGGGCCATTTCTCAAAAAAAAGGCGGGTTCTTTTATCCTAAATCGTACCCAAAACTAATCAGCGCTAGACTCGCCCACAAGTGACTTACCTACCAAATTTTATGAAATTCGGTCCATTAGTTTTTTAGTTAGAGTAGATACAATATCTGCACCGACAGACAGACACACAGACACAGACGTCACGCTAAAAATAGTTTTTTCGTATTGTAGAGGTCTCGAAACATGTAGATCCGAGAAACGTGTAGAGTTGCGATTTTCGATATGATTCCAATACTTTCCCTATACATTACCATGTATTGCAGGGAAAGTAAAAAGCAGATTACAGCATAAAATGCCATTTACATAAAGTGCATTAAAAAAAGTCGAACACTGCGTAAAATGATGAGCAGATAAAGTGTATAAAGTACTAGATCATTGCGTAAAATGACAAGCAGATAAAGTGTATTAAAATAGTAGATCACTGCGTAAAATGCTGAGCAGATAAAATGTATTAAAAAAGTAGATCACTACGTAAAGTGCTGTTCAGAGAAGGTGCATTAAAAAAGTAGATCACTGACCAAAATGCTGAGCAGATAAAGTGTATTATAAAAGTAGATCACTATGTAAGATACCGAGTCGTTAAAGTGTAAAAATTAGACGGTCATTTCGAAAACATGTTATGGGTTTACTTTAGAGCAAACACGTCAAGTATTACACGACAAAAGAGAAGCTTTCGAGGCGGTAGCAACTGTCAAGGCTAACTGTCGATGCAACCAGAAAATAATTTTGTTCTATTAAATGATAGCTTCAACTCATTTTCTAGTTATCAATATCAAACTTCAAAATAAAAATCTGATGTGGGCAGTACATGACTTTCCTTATATAATGCAATGAATTTATTACTTTTACAGTTAAAAAATGTTATTCTTTTAGTAGATACTTATATTCCTTCCAAGATATTGAATTTTCGTCAATGAGTCGTTATTTTCATTGATTTAGCTTCATTGTTATTCATTTGGCGTGTTTTTCGTTAATTTATCAACATTTAAAAAGTCGTCAAGTTGGCAACATTCCATCAAATTCGTCGCCAAAATCTCGCCAAGCGTTATGGATTGAAAAAATAAGTTATTCTTACAGCAAATAAATGACTATTGGCGTTCAAATACAAAAGTATTACTCAAAGTATATTTTTTCAGGAATGGAATGAACTAGATCCACGAGACTGATGTCACCCAATTTATCGCATGCTATTACATATGAAAAGTGAACATGTTTCTCAATAGGAAATTTTTTTTTACATGATTTTTTGATAATTTTTTTGAAAAATGTGCAGTGTCTTGAGAACGGTTCATGTTAGCGTTCTAAAATTTATGTTGATCGTTTTCTAATGAAAAATTACATAAGAAACGTCTATTTGCATAACTTTATTAGTGTTTTTTATTTTTTGACGCTTTTTTCAAAATTTCATTCGAAAACTTAGGGTGGTTCTGAACATTCGATTACGTTTAAAAACCATAGGCTTCCAGTGTTTACGGATTGTAATTTTTGTACCAAGTTTCGTTCGAATCTGTCCTTCGTTCGTCGGTTATCGTCTCCACAGACTCACTGATACACACACACACACACATACACACACACACACACACACTTTCACATACGCAAACACACTTTCACACACACACTACTTTTAGAATGTTCGATTCGAGATCAGGGCTGCTTGAAACGTGCTCTTCCGTCGAAACCTCGAATTCGAATTTTCGATTCCGTCACAATACTTTCCTTATACATTATTGTATATAAGAAAAATAAAAATTCCGACCTTTGTGATAAAAGGAACTGGTGCCCATTCTCCATTCAACACTTTTGCTCAACCTTTCACAAAAGAGTATTTATAAACATTCATTCGAACCAGCTTTTACATACGAAAAAGATCTGCAATAATTTGCACCAACAATCACATATAAAGTGTTTGAGGAAATATGAACTTATGAAAAATGGTTTACCTAAGGAGCTAGTAGGCTAATTGATATCCTCAGTATTTTACAGAGATATCAATATTTGTACAATTAATATTAACAGTTTTACTATGTTTTGTAATTATTGCATTCGTAATCAATTGTTTTATTACTAAAAGCATGTACTATATTTAGTACAATTGTTTCTATAGTCTAAGGATAGCACCACTACGTAAGTTAAAGATATTCAGGTGCACGGCAGAGCACCAGTCAAGTTCAAAAATTTAACTTACTATGACGGACACTTTTTACAGAAACCATCAGGTGAATTTTCACCCACCCACCCTTGCATCTCAAACTAATCTAAAAGAAGCATAATGTCGATTTTTTTAATTTTCTGACAGGCAGCTGTGCTGAGACAATACATTATAAATTTGATTGATTTTGTCTTGCTAATTTTTTGTATGATTTGTTTTTCTATGAAATTTCCACATTTGCACCTGAACTCAAAAGCCGACTAATGGAGTTTGAAGTTTAATATTAGGCATGTTGAGTATTCCACTGCTACTCTAAAGGGAAAACACCGAAATTTCTCATTTATCATATTTTAAATGACCGTAATGGCTATTTAAAATCTCGCAAACATCGTATCAGTTTTATATTCAGTCATATTTTCAAACTGTGGCTGTTGTAATTGTTGACTCATCGACATGATTACGGAACTCCATGGTTGTTCCTTTCGCCCAGAAGTATCTCCCAATTTCAGAAGTTTTGCGTTACTATGGGCTTCGCTCAATGTTCGTGAAGTTTCGCCAAACCCCATAACTCGTTTCGTGACTCGAAATTCAAATTTAAAAACGGTTTATGTCGTTACCTTATGCTTGTTACCCTATGATTTCTCTACAAATGTACCAAATTTCATATTTTTGTATATCATAGTTTATGCAGTGCGAAACAGAGAAACTCGGGGAGGAGCGCGACAGCCAAGTGGTTGGCAAGCGGTGATTGCACTAGGATGACCCGAGTTTGATTCGAGACGCTGCCCAAACTGTCGCCGTGTTCACGCGGATCACGTTAAGCATGTGGGTCCATAAATCCTTTCGAGAGGTTGGTGATAGAGGAAAAAGCGTACAGTCCCTATGGATGACTCCCCCAGTGAGTTCCTATCTAAATTGGGTGGGGCTTCCCGGCCGTCCAAACAGATACCTTACACTTTCGGGTAGGTCAGACGGTCTGGGTCGAAGAAGCGGAACTTGAGGGACGCGCTCACACACAGAAAAAAAATCACTTCAGAAGTTCGTAAAAAGAAGAATAACTCATAAACGACATCGAAATTTTAAAAAATTCAAATATGTTGGAACCTGCCTGAAAGAATTATTTTTGCTATTGTTCGTCTGTCCAGGATGCGAGCACGCAGCTCAAATATTCTTTCTTTGATATTGAATATTTCTTAAACTAGAGAGTGAATCAAAAAACGGTTTATTTCAGCGTGTTCCCCTAACATTTCTCTACAAATGAACCAAATTTTATATTTTTGTAAGCTACAGTTTTTTCGTTATGAAACACAAAATCTTCAGGTATGTGAAATTTGTCAAACAGCGACTGAGGCAGCTAGTTTTCTTGTAATATAGAGAGAAAGTTTTTGCCACTAAAAGTCAGCTGACCCTTTCAAAGAACGTTTTAAATAAATTTTTATATTCATCCCTTAAAAGAGTTTATTACAAATATTTTATATACATCGTAAGAAATAAAGCACTTTTTTATTCTTAAAGAAACCCATAAATATGCTTAAAACCCTCTCCTCATTTCAAATTTTCAATGAAACCTCATTTATATTCAGAAAGTTGCAGACCTCCGGTACCAATAAATAAATATAATAAACTGTAATATGATATTTTCCTTAATAGTTAGCTGAAAAAATATCTGATAAAGTATAGAAGGCTCTTAACTTTTCATTTTCCCGTTTTCCCTTTAGTACTTACTTTAAAGAGCTCCTAAGCAAGTGTCTTTTAAATAGCTCACATCAAAAATTGTTGTATTTTTCTTCCACATCAGGATATGAAAGAGCGTGGTACTAAAGGATTATTTCTTGGAAAACTCTGATATGTTTGGTGTACATAAATCATAGCAAAACTGATCACAGAATAATACTCTAAAAAAAACTCTGTCTAAATAAAATGTAACAAGTTAAAAAGTACACTTTTATCGTCTCGGAAAAGGAGTGTTTATATAGGGTGTTTACATGCATTGCAGCTCCAAGTGAACAATGCATTATTTTACCATGCAGTCATGATTTTAGTGAGCATTACTTTTACCATGCATTCATGATATTAGTGAGCATTACTTTTACAGTGCATTATTTCAATCAGCAATGCATTTCATTCACAATACATTTTTTAGTGGTCAATGCATTACATTTATCAAGTATTACTGATTTTATTGAGCAATGAATTACTCTCACAGTGCATTACTTTAATCGACAATGCATTTAGTGAGCAATGCATTACTTTGGTGAGCATTTTTTATAAAATGTGAGCAATGCAATACTTTAGTGAGCATTACTTAGTTAGCATTACTTTAGTGAGCATTACTTACTTACTAAGTTACTAAAATAATGCATTACTTTTAAGATTCATTATTTTTTAAAATGCATTATTTTGCAAAGCGAGATTAGAGATTCTTATGATTCTTTTTAGGAGAATTAAATATTTTATTAGCAATTTTGAAAAAGTAATATATTAAACTTTTGCACGTATTTTCAATACCGAAAGGCGCCATGTATATATTATGCTGGTCAATAAATTAATTTATCTCCCTTTGCTGCATTATTTGATGCGTGGGGAGAGTTCGTTCAAAAAATATAAGACAAGCCTCGGATAAAAAAAATTATGATTAATCAACGGATGGGTTTATGAATATTTTTTTCTTAAGTGGTCTATGATATTTTAAGCAAATGCTGAAAAGAAAATGGTCGTTGGTTGGCGCATTGCTTTTAATATATAGTAATATAAAATACCATAGAGGTTTAAAACGGACAGTAAGTATATATTCTTTAAAAATTATAGAAATTTATCTATTCATTGTATGGACTCCGTTCACAGTTTATTTGAAAGATAATTTTTCTATCTTTTCAATGGTGTCAGGATAAAAAGGAAAGAACAGTTGAAAAAAATTGTACAAATAAAAACTAAAACAGTTTAAAAAAATGTACAAACAAAAACTAAATCATTTGAAAGAAATTGTACATAAATTAAATACCGGTTTTAAAACAGATATTTTGCATTTTATCAACCCTTATTCCAGGGAAAAAAAAACAAGAGTATTTCATTAATTCTAAAATATTCAAATATTTCCAAATACGATCAGGAGTTATTTTGTTGTGCAGTACACCTCGAAAAATGTCTTTTAACCACAGAATATATATATATATATAATTTTTTGCGAAATGTTTAGAAGGTGAAGGGGCATATTATTGAAAATTTAGGTAGAATTTTTGTATTTCTTGACTCAATTCTTTTTTATCCTATAATTTGTTGGTTTATTACATTTTGAGACAACTTGAAACAAGAGTTTGGTACCAAAATATGTAATTATAATAAAAATTAAAACTTCTAGAAATGCTACAAAACCATCAATATATGAAAGTTTTTATTTAAAAGTAATAAATTATTATTTTAAATAGCATGCTTTTGCCATTTCTCATATGTCTGATCACCATAAAACCAAATTATAAAAGAATATAATAGATATTAAAGAAATTAGAAAATATGTGGATATTCGCTCACATAAAAAAAAACACTTTTCAAGAACACAAGGACACACACAGTTTAGATTATGTTAATTTCAGTCATGCATACTAAACATAACTTGCGAAATGTGAAGCTAAAAAATATGAAATGAAACAAAGTTGAAAAATATAAATATTAATTTCGCTATTACAAGTTAGAATGTTTCGCTATTACAGGTTAGAATGTCATTTTGTGTGAGTTACATGAAAGTTAGTATTCTTGAAACGTCAGAGGTGAAACTTAGTAAACAGACATGGTATACTACCGCAAATGTAAAATCTAATTTGAGGACCCAAAATTCGACACAAAACAATTAATATTATTTTGTCTAATACAATTCTGTTCCTACTAAAAGCACTAATTTCATACTAATTTCTAGATTCCAGAATATTGAGACTCAGCGAATATGGTTAAAAGTAAGGATATTTCAATAGATGTATTAATGTTGTAAAGATTCCATTAAACTGTATATCTAGGACACGGAGAATAAATAATTGTTAGTCATAGTTTTGTAATAATTGTTAGTCATATTACAAAAGTCCATTATATACATTATAATCAATTGTTAGTATGTTGATATTTTGATAATTTCTGAGAAGGGGGTGAAGTAGGCGTGTCTTAATCCCCCGGGCTAGTTTTTTTTTTTTTTTTTTGTGGTCAAATTTTAAAAGTTCGTAATTCAAAAGTAGGAACAACTCAAAGTGAAATACTTGAAAGTAGGAGCAACTGAACGTGCAGTATTTGAAAATAGGGGCAACTGAAAGTGAAGTTTTTGAAAGTAGGAGCAACTGAAAATGAAGCATTTAAAGACATGGATGAAGTAAAATGATATCTTTACGTCCCAATTAAGGCCTAGGAATATGTATAGATGTATGTTACGTATGATTCTGCATTTACAAGCTGGATTTTACGAACACACTTATTCCGATTGTATAGGGTAGTATTTGTTCTAAAGAGCGATGTATGGCGCCGAAATATATACCATAAACAAGAACCGACTGCTGGGAAAAGATACTTCTGCATCTGTGTACGCATTATGCGCGTAAAATATGCGTCCTTAGTGTCAAGCGTACTTTAAATTAACTTGCAAATCGAATCTGATAATAACGGCATTTCATCTTATTCTGAAAGAACATCATAGCATTCAATCCTATGGTGCGAAACACGGAACATAAATGATTAAGAGATAAAAGCAATGACTGAGAATTATTCCCAATACGAAATATCTGTAAAATAAAAGCAATAGTCGCCTATAAATTCGCCATTGACAACGATAGGAATATCTGTTGACCATTTGAGCATCAATGGGTTTATGATAAAGATAAATTAATCTAGCACCGCTGACATATTATATTTGAATTCAAAATACAATAACAATAATTCTTTACTTCATTTTTACATTATATGCATTATATATAATAATTTTACATTATATATATAATAAAATCAAAATATTCACTAAATAATATATCAAAATATTTATTCCTTAAAGCATTGCTGTAGTAAATACACAATAAATTATGAGTAACTTGCATTATTAAACTAACAGATGAATGGACACGCCGATCTTTTGCATTTCGAAAGTTTTCGATCTGGAAACCTGTGAAGCGCTTGTTTCCACCACAAAATACATATATGTATTTGTTTGTGGTTTCCACGTTCGTAAAGCTGAAGTGAAAAGGACTTGGCATGCCCTACGATTTTATAGAATTCTGTGGTAACTGGCAAAATCTTCTATACAAGCAGACAGCTTAAAATTTACAGTTTGAACTCGAATGAAACTGGAGCCCTGTTACTAAATGCCCTCCGAATTGAAAAATTTGCTGTCAGCAGACAACTGATTATTCGTCGCTAGAGGGCGTCGGCTAACTAAGGTTCTAACTGAAGGTTCCTTGCTCTAAATACAAAATTCTGTTGTAGTGAAGTAAAGAGTCGAATATTTTATTAGTAAAATATACTCGTATTAAAATTGATTATTCTCACGTAGTTTTGCTAAAGATTAGTAAGAATAATCAACCATAGACTCGTATTGCATTGGGATTTTTGTTTATTTGATTTATTACTATATCAAATGTTAGCCGATATTTATTTGATTTTGTATTGACAGTTGGAACAACCATGGTCGCCAAACAAAATATACAATAAGTAAATTGATTTATTTCTGTGTCAGTCGTATTCTGATTAAATTAAACATAATTAATTTTGAAATCGCTCATACAGTAAATATGCTACACGCAATGCATGTCAAAAGTATATTGATAAAGTTATGAGTAAAGTGCGTTGTTTTGGTGTATAAAAACTGCAATCGCATTTATACTGCAATCTTTAATACAGAAAAAATCTTGAAGTCTTACCAAACATTCTGAAACATTTATTCCCCAGAGTAATTTCGCTTTTTTCTATAATTAGATATTACAATATATAATTAATAAATATTTTATAAGATATTATAAAAAAAATAAGAAGTTATTTGGAAAGTCCATGTTACTTCATTTATATTAAACTAATATTTTTAAAATCTAGTTCTACAAAAATATTTAGCTACTAAAAATTATTACTCAATTATTAACAATCTGTTGCTCTAAATTTCATGATTTTTTGTAAAAATGATGTTTATATTCATGCAACTTAAACATTGATGTATAGCATTCTTTAATACCAAAACGAGATTTCAAATACGATAAAATTACTTCATGTAACTATTATTCATATTGGTAACTAAAAATATCCAGTAAAGATTTTATTCTACTTTTCTATGAAAATATTGAAAACAAATATATAATTGTGCTATGAATTTATTTATTACAGTTTTCTACAATCATTTCCGTACTTATATTTCTATGAAACTGAGGTATTTTTAATAATACTTCATAATTCAAAATATTAGTAAGTTAAAATGAAATCACTTTATCAATAAAATTTCTTTTAATCGTTCAAAATCACAATAATGTGAAATTATCAGCAACACAATTTCTATGAATACTCAATTCCATGTAAGGACTGCAGTGTCTCAGGACTGCCGTGTCTCAGGACTACCGTGTTTTTTAAAAACTGCAGTCCTGAGACCTTATAAATGATGTTATTGGCATAATGTAAGCCACGGTTTTTAAATAGAAAATAGCGTTTTTTGTAATTTGCATGCAAATTTTCTATTTACGTATTGAGCATATGAGTTTTGACTTTAATAGTTAGTTCTCAATTGCGTTCCACCCTAGTTTGATGGCACTTTTTGTGATTTGAATATTAATATGAGACTTATTTACTGTACAAGTTTTGGGGATTTAAAGGATATAATATTTTGTAAAAGTCCAAATTCCTTCAGATAATATGTATTTCTTATAAAATGTTCTGTTATAAGATTTCAAACATGCAATTTAGAGAAATGAAGTTCAAAGAGTTTGGTGGTGATAGAGAAATGCAACATTTCTGAATAAATAAACTTGACTCAATGTGCGGGCGTGGCTTACAGTTATGTAATTTTTATATTGGATATAGGCTTAGAGGAGAGATACGAAGATACAGCTTTAGAGATATGGCTTAGAGGAGAGATACGAAGATACGGCTTTAGAGATATGGCTTAGAGGAGAGATACGAAGATACGGCTTTAGAGATATGGCTTAGAGAAGAGACACTTCTTATTCCTACCCTAAAGATATAGGCGATAAGTAAGTATTTTCGGCAACAGCCATATTAGACACCAAACCATCAAACGATCAAAACGACCTTGCAAAATCCGAAAGGCATAACATTATTCATCTCATAGAATATATTGTAAAAATTTAAAATAGATTTTTATTCGGGGGTAAATATCTACCAGTACTATTCTAGAAGCATATATTTCATAAAAATGACATTCCTTACTTTTTCAAAGTTGGATAATTAAATAAAGTTCAATACGGTCAGTGTCCAGAAAACGCTGACTGCAATATATATATAGCCAAAGTCCAACTAAAGAGACTTATGCCTCGATTCCCGTACGTAACTTCGAGCTGCACGGTCGAATTTCTCCTCTCTCCTGCGTACGAGCTCTTCCACGTGTAACGTATTTTTACAGCGTAGCACTGTTTTCACCGCCTCTCGCTCGCCGGCACCGACCACGTGGCTTTATTCTCATCTCGACTTCTTGCATTCCTGTGAACTTCATGTTCGCTTCTGGTCATCTATTTATCAACTTCTTGCATCTCGACTTCCCACACTCCTGAGAACTTCATGTTCGTTCCTGGTCACCTAATTACATCCTGAATTCACGATGAATGAAGATCCAAGCCGCAGCAGCAATGTCGGACTCTCCGAACTCACGGCCATACTGGACAACGACTGGGACCCCGGAAATAACCTCGACGACAAACAAGCCCTTACAGTGGACTTTGCTCTTCAGCTCCAACACCTAGCCCATGCTGCAGTAACATACCTACACACGAACAAGGACTCCATGGATGCTGACTGTAAACTAAGGACAAACCAAGCAATTAGAGGTATGTGCTCTGATCTTGTCATACTAAAATGCTCCCCCCCCCCCCTAATTTTAATGAGATTAATTTTAACCTGATATTTGCAACACAAGATAAATTTGAAGAACTTAAATCTTACTATTTGAAAGATGACTTCACCCTAGTTGAGAATAGAAGGACCACAAGGTCAACCAAAAAACCCAAAGTTATTGTTACAAAAGCCAAATCTGTGAAAAGCAAATCAAAAACCTCCAATGGTGCTAAACATCCTAAAATCTGTAATCAAGAATGGGAAACGGACCTCTCTGAAACCGAGGAATCTGATTGTAACGCCATTCCTAAATTCAAAGAACTCCAGCATGCGGCGCATAATTTCCTAAAACCCAAAACTCCCCCCCCCCCTCACCTCTCTTCCAAAAACAACCAAAAGCAAAACAAACATCCCTCTCTCCAACAACACCTCTGCAGAACCTCCCCCCCAAACAAGTGACCGTGAACAGTATCCCGACCCATTTTACGTAGAAATAAATGAAAATCCCAAACAACTAATGATCGATCTAAGCCAACTTACGGATGACCAGGTCAGAGCCAAGCTGACTGGTGAAATACTCAGGATTTACACCAAAACTTCAAACCACTATAGAACAGTTCAAGATTATCTAACAAAAAACAAGCTAAAATTCCACTCAATAAACTTAAAAGAAGAAAGACCCAAAAAAGTAGTAATTAAAGGGCTTCCCCCCACTACCCCCCAGAAGACATAAAAGAATTTTTCGAAGCAAACGGATTCCAGCCAATCAAAATTCACCCCATGAAAAGTCTAAGAACAAAACTCCCCCTCCCCAACTTTCTCATGCACCTCCCCCCAACCACAGACTTAGAAGCCATATACAAAGTTAGGCATGTTAATTATATCTTTGCGGAAATTGTTCCCTTCATCTCTAAGGGCTATGCCCAATGTTATAGATGCCAGGGGTGGCAACACTCGTCAGACCGGTGTTCACATGACCATAGATGCCTGAAATGTGCAGGATTCCACCCCACCCGAGAGTGCACTAAGCCTCGTACCACCCCTGCCACCTGTGTCAACTGTGGAGGCCCTCACCCAGCGAACTACAGAGGTTGCCCAGAAAATCCCGAAAATAAAAGAAACCCTCCCCCCCCCCCGTATGGTACAACTACAACAATTCTCCCCTAAACTCTGTTCCAAATTCAAGAAACCAATCTCCGAATAGAAACAATTACCAAGCACAACAAACGAACCAAACATACAGCCAATCCACCCATAATAGGTTCCCCCCCCCCTCCACCAAACGCTTGGAATCCCCAACGTAGCAATCTTCAGTGTAAAAACATTCCCTCAGTAAGAAATCAACTTGAAACTGACAAAGTCAGCACTATGACAAATAATAATCAGCTCACCATCTCTTCCCCCCCCCTCCCCACGCACCGAGAACCGAAAACCAAAACAGTGGTACCCTCAGCAATCGCATAAAAAGCAGCGAAAAACACTAGAACTCTAATTCTATAGCTCCAAACAGTGAAAATAGCACAACTCAACATTCCAGCAACCAGGAAAATCCCCCCCCTCACTGACATAAACTCCCACGCCAGGACAATCAACACAAAGGACAATGCAGTAATAAGAAATCCCTCCGACAGAAACATCAACCAGGAAAACACCTCTCCCCTAAAGGACTTGTTAAAAATTTACACAGAAGCCAAAGCAATGTTCCAAAACCTGAACATAAATAAAATACTAAAATTCCTAAAAGACCTTGGTGAAATCTTCCAATCCAACATCCCTGTAGTCGATAAAGGCCTCCAAGTGTTAATATTATTAGATCACCATTTTAATCAGAACCCCAAAACCCAAACATGATCCCTCCCCCCCCCCCCCAAAACGCATTCATCATCTTATCTTGGAACGCTAATGGAATCAAAAACAAGATTCACGAACTCAGAGACTTCGTCGAAGAACATAAACCTCATGTTCTAATGATTCAAGAAACAAAGATCAAAGACCCCCCTAACAAATACCGCATTCCTAATTATTCGTCTTACCACACACCTCGCCAAAACAACACTAACACCCAACAACACCAGCACGGCGGTACTGCCATTTACATTAAAAATAACCTAGAACACATAAATATGACTCCAATACACACAAACATAATTGAACACACACTAATTAAATTTAAATTACCAAACTCCCATTTCATTCTTATCGGCTCCATATACGCCAAACATAGATCAAGACACAACATAACTGACGATCTCTCTGCCTTATTTGGCCTTCACGACAGATCAATAATGATGGGGGATTATAATGCCCACCACACTAATTGGGGCTGCAGCAGAAGAACCAAATATGGCATAGACATCAACTCACACTTAAACAACACTAGTCTCAGACACCTTTACCCAAATACCACCACCAGACACAACACCAGAACAACCTCTATAATAGACTTTGCTCTCCTTAACAACATCCCCGCCCCTCATGAAATCTACACAATTAACGACCTAAGCTCCGACCACCTCCCTGTAAAACTCACTCTGTACTTCAACACTAACTTTCCCATTACTCCCTCTTGTAAATCTACAAACTGGAAACAATTTCAAAAAATATTAGCAAACTCCCCGCTATTATTTGCAAACATAAATAACACCCATGAAATAGATGTCAGCGTTACCAAGCTCACCAATGAAATTAAATCGGCAATTGCCACGGCCACCTCTTTCAACCCCCCCCCCCTCCCTCACATCACAAACTTCCCTTTCATATTAAAAAACTAATTAAAAAACGTAATGAAACCAGACACAGATGGCAAACCACCCGTTTCCCCCCCTTAAAGACTCACTTCAACAACCTGAACAAGTAAGTTAAATTTCATATCCATACACACAAACAAATTCAATGGAAACGTTTCATCAACACACTCGCTCCCACAGATTACTCCCTTTGGGAATTCGTCAAAAAAATCAGAACTCCTAAAACTCGCATAACTCACCTAATTACCAATCAAGACATTGCCCGAACTAACACAGAAATAGCTAACGCCCTTGCAAATAAATATGAAGAGCAATTCTCAGAAAACCCTAATCTAAGCAGCCCTCAAATTGAAAACGAAGTAACATCCAATCTAGCCTCTTTTCTTAACAGCCCCCCCCCCCAGATCCATTACCAACCATGCCCCACCCTCAGAAGTAATTAATGAAATCAAAAAACTTAAAAATAGAAAAGCACCGGGCAACGACAATATAAACAATAAAGCAATTAAATCCCTCCCCCTTAATATCATCTATTACCTCATAACAATCATAAACTCCATCCTCAAACTAAACTACTTCCCAAAAGAATGGAAGACAGCTGTCGTAATCGGTATCCCGAAACCAGGCGAGGACCACACCCTAGCTCAAAATTATAGACCCATCAGCCTTCTAAACTCTCTAAGCAAACTTACGGAGCGAATTATTCACAATAGGATCAGACAACACATCGAAACAAATAACATTATCAAACCCGAACAATTTGGCTTTAGGCCCCTACACTCCACAACACACCAGTTGGTCAGAGTCACTGAATTCATTTCTGAAGGTCTTAAAATCGGTCTCTCCACTGGTTTTCTCCTTATTGACGTCTCGAAGGCATTTGATAAACTATGGCATGACGCATTAATATACAAACTAATTCAGCACAACATGCCAGACTCACTTATCCATTTAATAAACTCCTACCTTCGGGACAGATCATTCATCGTCCGCCACAACAACAAATACTCCAATCACAAACCACTCAGGGCAGGAGTCCCACAAGGCTCGCAATTGGCTCCGACCCTTTTCAATCTATACATAAATGATATACCCAGAGCACCTAATAACCAACTTGCAATGTACGCGGACGATACTGCCATTTACACTAGAAGCTCAAAAAGATACGTAATTCGCTCCAGACTTCAAAAACACATCAACACAATTTCCGCCTGGTTTCGAGACTGGAAAATAAAAATAAATGAAAGCAAAACCAAATGTCTACTCTTTTCAAAAAAGAATAAGAAACCTAAAGAAATTAAAGTAAATAACAAAATCATCCCTTATGTTAACACAGCCAAATATCTCGGGCTAACCTTTGACACAAAAATGACTTGGAAACCACATATTAAAAACATAATCAAGAATTTCCATATAGCCCGAAACAAGTTGTCCACCATTCTTCATTCCCCTTTTGCTAGCTACCAAAACAAAACATTACTTTATAAAACTGTATTACGTCCGATCTTACTATATGGCTCTACGATATGGGGTTTCACCGAAGCCAGCAACCTAATCCAAATCCAAAGAACCCAAAACAAAACCCTGCGTCACATAAGGAAAGCTCCCAGATATCTTAGGAATGACGTCATTCATCGGGACTTCGGAATCTCTAAAGTCAACTATCAAATCGCCAAAAATGCTACAAAATTTTTCAAAAATTTAAACAGAATCCCAAATGAAGAGATATGTAATCTCCCTGAATATGATCCGCACCAATGGAAGTTCAGAAAAAGGCCAAGAGCCTCTACAATACTAGTGTAAGTCAATCAGAAATCACCATTCCAGAAATTCAACATCTCGTTAAATGAAAATAGTAATGACAAGACTTCTTAATACTCACTCTCGGTGTACACAGCTGCACATCCTAAAATACTTATATAAATATGTATATTTATTTAAAAAAAAAAAAAACTTAAATTACTGCCTAATTGTGATCTTTCATCTCTCTTTTACTCCATCCCCCTTTTCTGGAGCATTTTATGTCATTTCAGAGTACATGATCTTTAAGTCTACAACTCGGAGATTCGGCCTAATATGGCCAGGCGCTCCATAACTGCAACCCCAATGGATGGATGAAGAGACTTATGCCAAGAAAAAAAAAATAACTGGAATGTAGGACATGACCCCACGGATTTTTATTCAATAATCGGACTGGATCCGTGTACTTGGTTGCGGAAGGACGTGTTAGCACTGGGCTCCTCGCCCGTACTTTTCAATGTCGTTGGCTACACGTGGCGTTAAGATCCACGAGTTCAAGAAGATGTTTGGGAAAGATAAAACCGTGTCTGACTACAAGAAATATATGGAGCAATTCGCTGCTCCAGTTATACAAGTTAATGTTCCTGCTAATCAAGAGGAAGATCAAAACGATCATCTCGGATTCTGGATCTCGAGTAATAGGATCTGTGGCAACTTTGCCCGAATATTCCCGAGGACAGACATAAGATGCGTGCCAGGCTGGCATATCTGGAACTCTGTGTGGAAACCTTCATGGATACGACTTCTCCAGATGAGCGTGACCCCCCCCCCCCCCGTGAGTTCTTCTCAAGGGAGTATTTATTTTCTTTCCAACTTCGATTTCTGTCGGCCAGCTCAATCAAAATTCTGCCACAGAGTGACGCCATTTAAAATGATTATGGGTGTTATTAAGAACAGATTTATTAAGAACAGATTTGTATATTAAAACTTTGTTTTGAAAATCTGCATGTGTGGAGTGAAGGATGGAAAACAGCTGACTTAGTGCTCTGTGGAACTGTTAAATGGTGTTCGATATGTCTCTGATCCATGTGAGTTTTGAGTCAAAAGTGAATCCATGATCTCAAGGACTCAAGGAATCACTATTTTTGGAGTACCTAGCAAAGCCAGAAGCTTGCTTTCACCCCCGATCATAGGTATAGCTGGTTTGGTAATCATAGAAACACTTTTAAATAAAATAGAGATCCGGAAGGATCATAGCGTGCACGTTAGACAGGATTGAGACCAAGATCCCAATCTACATGTCGTTGATTTGGAATATGGAGAAAATAACTCCGAGAAATAAGTGAATCCATGATGTTTAGAATTCTTTACATATGGGTTGGGTGTGTTCCTAGTTACTATTTGGGTAGGGTTTTTCAGTTTGTTTTTTTTAAAAAGAGGATGTTTTCTTCTCGATGATTTTGATTTTCCGTTTCCGAAACCATGTGGAGATTATGTTTATGTGCTTTGGAAGTCTGGATCGAATAAAGTTTTTGTTTGAGCATCTAGTGCAGATAGCAGTGTCGTCCGCTTACATCGCGATGTGTGTATTTTGTGCTCTTGGAATGTCATTTATGTAGAGATTGAAAAGGATTGGGAGCGTTGTGGGACCCCGGGTCTGATTGGTTAGTGGAGTATACGCTGTTGTTGCGGACGGTGAAAAATCTATTTCGAACGTAAGAGCTTATTGAGTGGATTAGTGTGTCTGGCTGTTTGAGTTTAATTAACTTTCATATGAGAGCATGCAACCATATCTTATCAAATGCCTTCGAAATATTAATTAATAAAATTGCAGTAGTTAGGCCGATTTCAAGTTCTTGGGATATGAAATCGGTTACACTTACTAATTAGCGTGTTGTAGAGTGCTGGGGGTGAAAGCCAAATCGTTCCGTTATGATTATGTTATTGTCATCAATGAAATGCTTGATTCGCGTGTGAATTATTGGCTCCGCAAGATTGCTAACTGTGTTAAGAAGGCTGATTGGTCTAAAATTTTGCCCGAGGGTGTGATTTTCGCCTGGTTTCAAGAGTGCAATTATGACAACTTGGGAAATTTTCAGGGAAATAGTGGCATTTACTAGTGGTTTTAGTAGTAAAGGTGATATAATAGATGATGTAATGCTGATGTAATACATGTTAATTGGAATGGTTTAATATCTTTGTTGATGATCATATCGATTTCTTTGGCTTTCCTAGCTTTAAGTTTGCCGATTTGGGCGCTTTTTTTTCGTTTTCACGTAAAAAGCGTATCGACAGAAATCTACGATATTGTAAATTGACACATTAGTGTAACAAACATTACTTCCATTAATGATTGCTTTTATCAGCCTGAAACCCCCAGGAAAGGGGCAGTAAAGGAATGCAATGCATAGGTGACCAGGCAGCAAAACCATTTTGTGAAAAAGTCCAATATGTTGTAAAAGAGAGTAGTAGGAGGAGCCCTAAAAAATTGGTAACTTCCCGCCTCATTATATAAATCTAAAATGCCAATCGAACAACATTCAAAATGTTATTATTTTATACATGTAATCCCTACAAAGACTGCTGAAATTAATCTTTGGCCGCGTATTATAATTTTATTGCTAAACCAATTACTTGAATTTTTCAAATTCACAATTTTAAAAGAATGGATACAATCTGAAATCCCATTTTTAATTTCTCCACAATTCTTAGTTTATGCAAAAAGAAATAATGTAAAGGTACAAACATTTCGTCATCCGTAGAATTCCGAATTCGCGGGAAAAGGGGGGGGGACGCTTAAAGAAATAAATAGCTGCTTAAAGAAAGCATTTTGCGTAAAGAATATGTTCTGCTTATAAAAATGCATTCTGCTCAAAGAAATAAATAGAATTCTGTGGATATGTCGCTCAAATACGACAAAAATACGATTATTTTATACGGGGGGGGGGGGGGGGCTGCTCGCGAAATTTTAAACTGGGCGCCCACTTCAATTGCCAAAAAGAGGGGTGCTACGTTTTCTCAGGGAGGCCTTATCGAAGGAATTCTGCGATATGGCAAATTTACACGTTAGTGTTAAAAACCGTAACTATATTAAAGACTGCTTTTGTCACGGCGGCAGTTTTGTCAGTGGAAGGAATCGAACCCTGGCCTACCGAGTGCAATTCCCGCGCGCTAACGACGGGGGGCTACCACGACCTAACATAGAATATATTGTAAAAATTTAAAACATATGTTTTTGTTTCCTCTGTCTTCAGTTACCAATAATATTCTATATTTTATAAAAATTACATTTGCTTTATTAATGACGTTGTGTCCGATCTTAGTAACTGTTTCAAACATTACTGTCGGAGTCCGAAAAACTCCATAAAATTTTTTTAAATCTTACCTGTAATTAAATTGTCTTATATTTTTATTCTCTTACTGTAAACTAATATCTAAACTTTAAACTTTATTGCCTGTTGTAAAACTTGCAACTTAACTTTAAACTAGTCCTGCATTCTGCAGTTTCTATTGGCCGCCTGTCCTAGGCCCCGCCCTCCCTTTCTCTTACAGCTACCACAGCTCAGTACTCAGTCGTTTCATAACCATTCCAAGATGAGGGTGACACATCAGTCACCACTGGACACAACGCAGCACCTCAGCTTCTGACAGAGTGCATATTGCTATCATCCTTTACGACAAAATCTATTCACAGTAGACACGTATATTTTCGATGTGGGCGTGAGGGACTTCGGACCCATGGAAGCCCGTAAGCAAGCGTCTTGGTCTTGGTCATATCATAAAGAGCTTTCGAGATTAGTGCCAAGCAAGCTGGAATGCCGGACCACCTTCTACATCAGTCTTGCCTGTTCGGTCAGCAGTCTCTCCCTAGTAAACGGTGATTTGCGTAGGAACAGCGTTCTGCGGTAGATGGCGCTACATCGATTGAATACAGTGGTGCAGCTTAATATTGAAAAGGGATATAAAAGTGCTTGAAATAGGATTTAATATTCAATTTACAAACATGATATATGCGAAAGCAAAGGTATAAAAACACGAGGGCATAGTGAAACAAGGATGGACAACGTTTTTTATTGGTTACACACAAAAAAGATATTTTTATGATCTAAATTTTTTTTTAAAAATAATTTAGTTTTATGATTTTTCTTTCCTTTCAATTCTTTGGATAATAATTTCTTTATGAGAAAAAAATTCCAAACACCACAAGCCAGGAGACTTGAAGAAAGAATTATAATCCATATAATATCTCATAAATCCACTTTGTAATTAAAGAAAAAATACTTACTTAAAATTAAAGGACTTCAAACATTTAACAAAACCACAACAAATTTAAATTTTACATGCATTTAATATGTGAATCCTTCATCAGAAATTTATATTTAAGTTAAATCATAAAAATCATAGAAAAACGACTTCAGATAATAAATTTGTGATAAAGTGAAAAGTTATTCTTTAATGAATTTTCATGTTTTTATATGAAGAAATTTATTATTTCAAATCATTTTTCAATGAATTTTTTATTTCAATTTTTAATCATGGATATACTCTTCATGAAATACATATGCAATATTTCAATTTGTTGTGTATCTGCCAAGTGTTCTAAGTTCTTTTATTTCCTGTAGAAAGTTTTTACATTACAAATTATTACTTTATTTATTAGGAGAAAATTTTCTTCCCCTTATTCTAAATTATGCTACATGTTACGACTAAATTGGGACTTGTCTTAATTCTGTCTAACGTGCAACTCTACGATCCCATTGGATCCCTACCATGTTAACTTAGCCTTTTTACGTTTTCCCAAATCTTTTATTTTGATTGTAGATTAAAGCAAAGCCTTTGAGTTTGCTAGGCGATCCAAAAAACATCCCTTGAGATAAGAGAGATTTATAGCATTCTTTAATAGCAAAGCCAGATTTCAAATATAATAAAATAACTCCATAAGAAGTATTGTTCATATTGCTAACGGACAATAACCAGTAAGGATTTTCTTTTACATGTCTATGAAAATAGGCAAAACAAATATCCAATTGTGTTTTTAGAAATACTTTAGAATTTAAAATATTAGTAAATTAAAATAAATTTATTGTCTCAATAAAATCTCTTTTAGTCGTTCAAAATCACAATAATGTGAAATTATCAGTAACGCAAATTCTATGAATACTCAATTTCATGTAAGGTTTCTATTATGAAAGGCAAGAGTCTCACGCACTGTTTCAGGACTGTCGTGTTTTTTAAAAACGGTAGTCCTGAAACCTTATAAATGCTGTTATTAGCATAATCTAAGCCATTGTTTTTAAATAGAAAATAGCGTCTTTTGTAATATATGTGCAAATTTTCTATTTACGTATTGAGTATATGAGTTTTGATTTTAATAGTTAGTTCTCAATTGCGTTCCACCTTAGTTTGATAACATTTTTTGTGATTTGAATATTTATTATGGAACTTCCTTACTGTAAAAGTTTTTGGTATTTAAAGGATATAATTTTTTGTAAAATCCAAATTTTTTCAGATAATGTGTATTTTTTATAAAATGTTCTGTAATAAGATTCAAAACATGTAATTTAGAGAAAAAGTTAAAAAGAGTATTTCTTATAAAATGTTCTGTAATAAGATTCAAAACATGTAATTTAGAGAAATAAAGTTAAAAAGAGTTCAGTTGATAGAGATATGAAACAATTCCGAATAAATAAACTTGACTCAATGTGTGGGAGTGGCTTACCGTGTCTGTAATTTATACTATATTGCATATAGGCTATAAGTGAGTATTTTCGACGACAGCCATTTTGGACAGCCCTTACAAAATCCAAAAGGCATAATATTATTCACCTCATTAAATATATTGTTAAAATTTATAATAGATTTTTATTCGGGTGTCAAAATACACCAATAATATTCTAGAAACATACCTTTCATATAAATGACACTCTCTGATTAACTAATCCAAAATTGAGCTTATATTTCGTTAACTGCGGTCGCCGACTGCAACACATTAAATATATTGTTAAAATTAATAATTATTCACCTCATTAAATATATTGTTAAAATTTATAATAGATTTTTATTCGGGTGTCAATATACACCAATAATATTCTAGAAACATACCTTTCATATAAATGACACTCTCTGATTAACTAATCCATTAACTGGAAAAATGGCGAATAAAATTAAACCCCAATAAATGTCATTGGATTTATTTCTCAAGAAAACGTAAACCTCCGCCGCCTCAGTACATAAACAACCATGCCCTAAAAGCGGAAAAATCTACTAAATACCTAGGTGTAACGATAGATTCCCACCTAACCTGGAAACAGCACGTAACGAACTTAATCAAAAAAGCGTATATGGCCACAGGAGCCTTATACCCAATGATAGGAAACGGAAATCTAAGTTATCAAAATAAACTCCTAATTTATAAATCGGTCATCCGCCCGGGAATGCTGTATGCAGCACCCGTATGGGGATATGCCTGTAAAACTACAATAGACCTCCTAGAGACAAAACAAAACAAAATCCTACGGATTATCAGGAAAGCTCCCAGGTACTTAAGAAACTCGGTAATTAGGAATGACTTCAAAATAAAAACTGTTAGAGCCCAAATTAAAAAGCTAGCGCTTAAATTTTACAGAAATTTGCCATCCGTTCCAAACGAACTGTTATTCAATCTGCATGACTACTATGATCATCGCAAGGCCAAATCTCGTAAGAGACCCCGCGCTGTTCTAAACATCGATAATCGGAATTAAATGATCCCACCTCAAACATCTGATTTTAAAATAAAACTCGCGACTATTATTTTATAAAAAAAAAAAAAAATATTCTAAACACTAAACTGCCAAAATGCTAGGTAACCCTTAGATCTGCATCAACCCCCCAAACTGCTTAAACTCTAAATGTGCAACAAACTGCCACACTAGGAGCTAGGATAAATAATAAAAAGTAGTAAATAAAAACCTCGAACCTCCAATTAGGGTCACTGAATTAATGTCACAGTTTGACGATAAGAACCACATATTGAAACTGGAGATTAAAGGCGCTTCGCGCCTGGTGCTCTGTCTTGTACGAAACTACGTATACGAAACTAATCCAAAATTGAGCTTATATTTCGTTAACTGCGGTCGCCGACTGCAACACATTATATAGCCGAAGTTCAACTGGAGAACTAGTGCCAAAAAAAATGGGTTGCAGGACTTGACCCCACGGACATTTACTCAATAATCGGACTGGAGTCCTGTACTTGGTTGAGGCGTTGCCACGTTATAGTAAAGGACTGGAAATTTCGATTTAGAAAATGGGGGATGAAGTTCCAGAACAGTTGATAGATGGCGCTGTTCCAAGGTTACTATATCTATAAGGTTGCGGCACTTCAGCTCTAGCCAATGAGAGCACGTAAAGACGCAACATCACTTGGAGTTAAATGTCAGGAACGGACAGGTAGACTCCAATGTTAAAGGATGCTAACAAAATTAATTTAATCATTTTTTTAAATTTAAAATATGAAATAAATACTCAAATAACATTAATTTTACTTGAACACAACTTAAATATACAGTACAGGGTTCTTTTGGAAGGGTACATATATAATAAAACTGTATTTCCCTTTCTGAAAAATTTAAATCATCTGAAAGTTTCGTTTCGCTTTTTGAAACCAGTCAATGTTATTACTGGAGGCGATGTTATTTTTAATGAATTTTGTTTTAAATACACGAATTTACAGAAATATATTCGGAAAGTTTTCTAAACAAGCAATCATTCTAAAATTTTCATTATACACAAATAAACATCGCGTAATTTCTTTCTAAATGCATATAAATAAAGTTATTTTCGATTATGTTATCTCTAATAATTGAAAATCAAAACAATAATTAAAACGCTAACACTAAGAATTTTATGTCTTTTTAGGGGGGGGGGGGGGGAGGAGGGATGTACTTATGCCTAACTAGTAAACGATTTAAGTGATGCTTTTATAGTGAAGAACTTATTGCTAAACACTTGGCTTTATTAGTTTTTTTTAGATCAAAAAGATAATTTATATCAAATCGAAATTCAATGTAAACATATAAAAAAAATATAGAAGCTAATCGTTGATATACTTTCAGAATAATAAATTAAATGTATTATAGTATATTGATTCATGATGAAAAATATACGGGCAAGCTGTTTATTTTCTTAAATCGTACCACCCCCCACCTCCCTCCATTTTTTGAATGTAATAAAATTTAATTAATAAAATGTAATGTAATAAAATTTAATTAATATAAAATGTGCGAGATTAAATCAAAACAATAATTAAAACGCTAACACTAAGAGTTTTATGTCTTTTTAGGGGGGGGGGGATGTACTTATGCCTAACTAGTAAACGATTTAAGTGATGCTTCTATAATGTATATGACTTTTGTTTTAAATACGCGAATTTACAAAAATATGTTCGGAAAGTTTTCTAAACAAGCAATCATTCTAAAATTTTCATTATACACAAATAGACGTCACGTAATTTCTTTCTAAATGCATATAAATAAAGTTATTTTCGATTATGTTATCTCTAATAATTGAAAATCAAAACAATAATTAAAACGCTAAGACTAAAAGTTTTATGTCTTTTTTCGGGGGGGGGGGGGGGGGATGTACTTATGCCTAACTGGTAAACGATTTAAGTGATGCTTCTATAATTTATATGAATTTTGTTCCCAATTTTGTACACAATTTGCATGCACATACATGTACACAACTTGCAATCTGATTTAAAACAGCGGTTCCCAACCTTTATCCCCTTGAAAACCCGCGCCTGTTTATTTTCTTAAATCGTACTCCCCCCCCCCCCCCCCATTTATTGAATGTAATAAAATTTAATTAATAAAATGTAATGCAATAAAATTTAACTAATAAAATGTAATGTAATAAAATTTAATTAATATAAAATGTGCGAGATTAAATCCTGTTCGATTTTTCAAAAATTACAAGAACATCATTGGAAAATATATAAAGATACAAATAACTTGCTGTAAAATGAAATGAATAAAAGGTATACTGTACTTTCGTCTTTTAAGATTTAAAAATCCTACATAATGGAACTTCATGAACTAAACTAATGTTTCAAGATAGAAGTGCATTTTCCCAAATTAATATAAATTTTACAATGTTGACTACTTTAAAAGAAAATTTTTGATTAAAATTTGCATTATTCAACCTTAAAAAAAGGAATATAAATAAATTTTGAAAATATAAATGTACTTTTAGTCATTTAATTTCTTAATAAAAAATATCTTTGGTTTAATAAACGAATTTAAATTAGTCCTATTCTTCAATACTGAAATTTTTGCATGTATCTGAGGTTGGGAAACACGACTCTAAAATATACATTATATTACGAAAAAAACACTTACTTATTCACATAAAAAAAGCTAGCATTGCCTGGAATTTAAGATGCAAATCTTTGATTAAAATCCTAGTTGAACTTGTAAGAAGTCTTCGAAACCAATAAACACTTTAAAAATACACTTGTTTCAAATAAAAAATAAAAAAACCCGCGCGCCATCTTGTGCCGCGCGCTGCAAGTGAACTCCAACTCCAACTGACGTCACAGATGGTCTTCGTGGCAGAGGAGTGGCACGGCGCTGTTCTGTAAGAACTGATTAATTATTCTCAAAGTTCTTATAATCCTTGTATTTTTAGATTTCTTTACATTATCTAATAATTTAAAATCCGCATCTGTTTGCGTATTATTTGTTTAATAAATATAGTTATTTTTTATTTAACCTAGAACATTTTTAGTTTTGTAAATAAAAAAAAAGGTACGAAATTAATATCTTTAATATGTTTTATCATTTAATAAATTAAAAAAGGGAAACGTTATTAATTATTATTAAATTAATTATTAAAACGTTAAAATAATTTTTTACAGGAAGATGGAAATATACCTGTAAACATGCGCGAAGCCAGAAATTTCCATAGGGAGATGTCAGATGCGAATATTTTTTTCAATTTAAAAGCGAAATTTGTTTATTAACAAGTTTTTTTAATGATTTTAAAAATTTCAATTTTTTATTTTAGCTATTATTAAATAAAAACTACATTTTATGAATTATATTAAATAAAAATTGAAATATTTTTAATTTTTTTAAATCCAAGTTTTCATTAACATGCCATAAAGTACCCCCCCCCCCTCCCGCCAGGGAGTTCTCCAGGATTCATAAACTGAAGGGGGGTGTATAATTAAAAAAAATTGGAGTGGGGGTGTCGACAGGGTAGACTGATTTAAATCAACTTCATTTAAATCAAGGTTTAAATTACTTGATTTAAAAAAAAAATTCATTGATTTAAATCGCTTATTTTTTTTTTAAATTATTCATTAAAATCAATTACTTTTTTTAATTAATTGATTTTAAATAACATGAACATCCATTAATTTATTTCACATTTATAAGTTTGGGTTATATAAAATAATAATGCTTATTAAATTATTACATACTAATGGTTTGCCTATCAATAATGACAGGGAAATTGAGTTATTTGGGGTAAAAGGCTTATCGAAAATTTGGTGAGATAATTGGAGACTAAACAGAGGGACAAACATACAGACCTAACAAATTATATAAATTGGGATATGTATTTAGTATATTAGATAAATTCATGTAATTCCTTACAAATATTTTTTTTTTTTTCGGAATTAAAATTTCTCCTTATCCCCTTTTTACAGACTTTGCAGATATTCTGATATATATCGAGTATAACTTGAATTTCCTCGATTTTGATTCTCAACATTAAAATCCTTTACTATCTATGATTTTTAATCCTGTAGATTTAAATATGTTTTGATAATGTGAATTTAACTATTTAACCTTCACAGCCAGCACCATAATTTTTAATTATATTTACAATTCCCACTAGCAATGTTCATTAAATGTGAATATACAAAGCAACATTTAGTGCAATAGGTTGTGAAATTGTAATATATTTTAATATACTAAACCACTAAATTCCATATAATGCAGATAATGTATATATTTTAAATATTTATTTAAATTATATGAAATATATTTTTTGTTATATATTATTCATAAAGAAGTTTTTGTGGTCGAGAGAAAAATCGAAAAGCCCAATTTAAATAAAAATCCAATTTGAAACAAAAACATCTAAGTTAAATAAAAAAAATCCGATTCATTTGATTTTTTTTTTAAATAAAAAAAATCACTAACCCAGCAAGCAGAACACGTGTTCCATCCTTGGGAAAACTGTGAAAACCAACGTTTTTTCTCATAGTGTAATCAGAATGGCAATATGGTACACAACAATGTACCATTTTTACTGAATTATTTTTGCACAATATTGTTATATTAATGCTATAAAAATCAGTATAATTTAATAAATAGTAACAAATATAAAATTATAAAAAAAAAAGTGCTTTACCAAAAACAAAAACCTACACAAACCCTCATGAGTGCATCGTTTACATTGAAAAACCGCGAAAGAACAGGAAATAAAAGCGATCCTAGCGGACACTTTAGTGAACTGAGCTGTCGCCCGTTTTTTGCCAAAAATATCCGAAATTTCCCGGCCTTTATTATTACGTAGGTAACAGTTGAGGAAGGACGTGTTAGCACTGAGCTCCTCGCACGTAATTTTTGCACGTGCTTTTCAATGTCGTTGCGTACACTTGGAATTAAGCTCCACGAGTTCAAGAAGATGTTTGGGAAAGATAAAACCGTGTCTGACTACAAGAAATATATGGAGCAATTCGCTGCTCCATTTACGCAAGTTAATGTTCGTGCTATTCGATAAGAAGATCAAACGATAATCAACGGATTCTGGATCTTGAGTACGAGGATCTGTGGCAAATTTGCCAGAATATTCCCGAAGGCAGACATAAGATGCGTGCCAGGTTGGCACAACTGAAACTCTGTGTAAAAACCTTTATGGATACTACTCCAGATGATGACATCATTCTCGTGGATCTAGCTCGTTCCATTCGTGAGAAAAGGTACTTTGAGTAATAATTTTGTATTCAAACGTTAATAGTCATTTATCTGCTATAAGAATAACTTATTTCTCCGTTCATAATGCCTGGCAAGATTTTGGCGACGAACTTGGCGGAATGTCGCCAACTTAGCGACTTTTTTTTAAATGTTGCCACATTAACGAAAATTTCTCCAAGTGGATAAAAGTTACGCTATATCAATGAAAATGACGACAAATTGAAGAAAATTCAATATCTTGGATAGAATAGAAGTATCTACTATAAGAATAACCTATTTTTTTACTGTAAGAGCAGTAAATTCATTGCTTTATATAAGGAAAGTCATGTGTTGCCCACATCAGATATTTTTAATTATTACTTTAAGAAAATGAGAAAAGTCATAAAATTTCAATGGGCTAGGATTAGCCGTTTTGGAGGAATCGCTTCTCAAAGTAGTTATGCGGTCAAAATGACCGTTTCCGTCGTTCTAGTGTTAGACATGTTAACGAAATTAGCGTGACACTTCGAGGTGCGCGATATTTAAGATAAAAATTCAAAAAATGAATAAAATTTACATAAATGAAATAAAAAAACGTCATAGTCAAGCTTTCAGTATCTAATGATCATCCCTTACATAATAATGCTACAGAGGTCTACTCTCTATATACCGGGTGGTCAGAATTGAAACACCCCTACTCTGAGCTCTCTATACATCGAACTACTCAGTGTAAAGGTTCCAAAATTGTTGAACATACTATTTAAGACATGGTGAAAGGGATTACGCCGAAAAACAAATTAGTTCCAGAAACACCGATAGGTGGCGCCGTACAACAGAAAATATGCTGTAAAGACACAAAATACACATTTGTAACACATTTTATTCAAACGTACCCAAACATTCATATCCCAAGTTTTATCCCCTTTTATGCCCAGAACATAGTAGCTGCAAACCAAGAGTTTATGCAAATTTTTGTGCTTACAGTGCGAAATTTCAGTTACAATGACAGTTTAAGTTTCTTCACTTTTTTTATCTTCTTTTTTTTTTATATCAGCAAAAGAAATTAAAAAGGAAAAATTCCATATCGCATGTGTTTGTTTTTTTGTGACTATTTTGTGTCTTTTCAGCATACTTTCTGTTGTACAGCGCCACCTATCGGTGTTTCTGAAACTAATTTTTTTTTCGCCTAATCCCTTTCCCCATGTCTTGAATAGTAGGTTCAACAATTTTGGAGCCTTTACACTGAGTAGTTCGATCTATAGAAAGCTCAGAGTAGGGGTGTTTTAATTCTGACAACCCGGTATAAATAATTACAATTGATAATAATATAAACCATTAACTAGTAGTGGAACAATTAGCTGATTAAATATTCTAATAGTAATAGTTAACGCCAAATATTGGCTGTATTTTCTTATTATAAGTTTATTTTAACTCCTTAATGTCTTTATAAATCTAAGTATATCTATAAAAAATTCTCAAAAATTGAATTTTCATACACAATTTGGATAAAATTCCATGTCACTAGTGAAAGTTGAACATTTTATCAGGGGTCAGGAGGAGCTGAGTATACCCAAAGTATTTAGAAAGTATGCATGCCTTTGGGGGACTTTTGCGGCCCAAGAAATCTTCAACTTTCACAATAGCCCTTATTGGTCGATTCTGGTACTATGGATATTATTTTATATTGTAACCTATTCAGTTTTGTCCAAGTTTGTAGGAAATGATTCAAACTAATCACTTGGAACTTTACAATAGCCAGAGATGGGATTTTTCGTTTCGAGGTGTTGTACAGGGATGCTAATTTCCTTTAAGGGCTGCTAAAACCTCTATATCTGTTATAATTTCGGTTTCAATGTATAACATCAATACAAATATTAAAAATCGTTGTGGGCGCTATTGAAATTTTGTTGCTACTTATCACCTTTAGCTCCGCCTACACACTTTACTACGATCTTTTTACAAAGAAAAAAAAAAGAAAACAGCTGATGAAATTTTTATGATCCACCAATAAATTCTAATTCTATAACCTGTTCCTTGGAAGATGAAATTCAAAGAAAGCAATAAAGAACGGCGTCATTCGATCCCACGTCTATGGAAGGCGTCGAAAAGTGCGCCATCTGGTGACAACATGACAGCTTTATGAAGTAAGTCTTCTTTCATAAATCTCACAGGATTCCGACATAAAATATGACTCATTTTCAGTAGCAAAATAAATTCTAGCATTTCGCTATCGAATATTTCTGCAATATATAACCAAAACAATTTCAACTGTGCTATATAGTGTCTGTATGAGTGTGTGTGGGGGGGTGGGGGGTGGGGAGAATAGACATATGTATAATCTATAATAATAAAGGAATGTGCCTGTGTGTCTGTGTCGTTTGTAGTGGAAAATTAAAATGTGTATCAGATTTCATTGCCGTTCGACAAGTACTTCAGACCCGCGATAATGTGCATCGGAGAGATATTTTTTATATGAATAACATCTATGGTTGGCGGGGGAAAAAAAGAGCAATCTGCAATTTTGAAGTTATAGTTATAATTTTTTGTATTCAGGTAGATTTTAAGTTTAGTAAACAAAATGTGATATTCAAAATGCAAAAAAGTAAAAAAAAAATATATTTTTCAAAAAATCAAAATTTCAAAAATTTTACAAGTTTTCTTTTTTGACATAAGTAGAAAAATAATTTTTCTAAAATTTTAATTTGAAAATTTTTTAACATAAAAATATGTAAGAAATAAATTGTCTTCACAGTTTTTGTAAATATGAATCAGAAAACATTTAATAAAAAATAATGTAAAGACACGTGATTTTACACCACAAATATTGCTTTCGAAAATCATAATAAAAAAACAAACACATATTTCAGCAATTGCTGCAGACAAATTAAAGAAAAGTATATACATAACAATTGTTCCAAATTTCATTCATATCTGTGCAGTAGAATTTGACTTATATCAATTTAAATTTATAAAAATGTCAAAAATCACGTCTTTGAGAAAAAAGGCATTAACATTTAAAAATTATGCAAAATAGCTGTTTATGAAGATATTCTATTTAGCGTAGTAGAAGTTCTATTTAACGTGGCAAGATGAACTTAGTGTCATTGGAATCAGATTATTATGAATATTTTTTTAAACATTAAAAATGAAATTGAGATTTTTTCGGGATTATTTGGTAACCATTCCCCTTAATACATATATAAGGTATAAACTTTAATAGTTACCACTAAACTATTAAGATTAATTTTATATACCATTTAACAATTCTCCTTACGTATGTCTTCCGCTTTATTGTGGACATATATTTTAAAATACGTCACAATATAGGTGATGTAAACAGCTTGAACAGCGGATCCATGAATCAGTATATAACCCCGATTGCAAGTGTTAGAATAGCCATTGTTAGAATAACCATTTTAGGTTTGGCTGTTTTTAAATCGATTTCCTAAGTAAATAAATAAATTTATTAGCTGTTTGAACGAAAGTTTCATGAATCAATTTAAAACCAGGAATTCCAATGTTAGCCATTTTATGGGTAGATTTAGTTATTTTTTGGATCAATTCCAAAAATGACCATGAAATAGCTGAGTTTGAAAATAATTATAACGTATACAATCTACTATGAAATCTACCTATTTTTCTCTATGATTCCAGCAATAACGTGAGGTCGTTCAAAAAGGAAAAAAAATGTAACACAGCTCATTATTCCGGGTTCTCGAGTCGTACAGCCGAATCAAAAGTATCATTAGACTTGTAATAATGTCTACTTTAAATAAATGTGCGTCTTATTTGCACAGGGGGTCGTTTTCATATTTCATTGCTCATTATTTCCCAAAATTCAAAGGACAACATCCATTTTTTATGTCATTATAAGATTCTTTATGTCAACATTATACTGCATATAAATTTGTGTGCGATTCCGACTATAAATACGGCAGATACATGGAAAAAATCATTCGGGGGCTCGTCTCCATATTTAAGGTAGTATTAACATTACATGCTTTTTCTATTTTGACGATACAGTACATTCTTCGCAAAAACAACTCAACAAAAGATTTGTGGAATCCAGATAACTAGATTTATAAAAATCTGGGAATTTCGAAACGCGGGAATAAATTTGGGAAATACACCGGGAATTTTGCAAATTTTGATGAAAATACATTAATATAAGTGTTTCTTATATACTCTGGACAATCTGACACATTACATAGTTTAAACCTTACTGATGGTTCATCATTGAGATATATTACTTACTAAATTTTTATACTAGTTAAAAGTAGAATTAATAGAAATAAAATTTAAAATTTGAAATTAGTTAAAAATTTTGTTGAAATTGTACAATTTATATTCATTACAGTGTTGGGACTAATATAAATAATTTTATTATTCAACCTTAAATAAATATGAATTAATTAACCACTTTGTAAAAAGTATTTCTTAGTTTGGAGTCCTTTTAAAATATTTATATATTTTTTATTCAAATGGCCAGGCAATTTGACCTTCGTCATTCGCCTTTATTACAGCGGCCAGAGTGTGAACCATTTAGCCGTCCATTGACGTTGCCCCAGGCGCACCAGAGGGGGGCGGATCACATTGCGCCCACAACACAAACATCCATGCCTTACGTGGGGCTCGAATCCACAGCATGGCGGTCGAGTGATTGCTATGGAAACGCTTGTCTTGACCACTCGACAACCACGTCGGCATATTTATGAATTAAATTTCATTTTATTCGTGGCATTAATTTTTATTTTGACCCCTTGACATACGAATTCAGATATATTACGTGTAGCTTCAGGATATAAATCACGCTCCCCCTATATTTCAGTAAGATTTACACATAACAAAATTTAAATCCGTGCGCGTTCCACAGACATCAGTGTCTGCAATGGTTTTTGAAACATACGACATATCCCAGACATCGGTATATGTCGAAGGGTTAATAAGAAAACACGTAATTTAAACATTTTTCCTTGGATCTAACAAATCTCTCTAACTTCTTTAGCGATTTACGTAATATATATATATATATATATATATATATATACACACATTGCCATAAAAATTTGCGCAATAGGAGGTAATTGTGGGATCGTAACGAAATTTGGCATGAAGGTACGTGTCATGCAAATGATTAGAAATACAGCATGATTGCGCATTGTGTAAAGCCACCAGAGAGCGTTGAACTTCGTTCTCCCTGGAGCAGAAAAAGGTACGCATAGACTTTTTGTCTGTACTTAATCTGTTGAAGACGGACGCTCTTTCATTAGGGATGCCGTTTCGCCGCCATCGATGACTATATGATTAGCCGAGTTCGAGAGAGAAAGGATCATCTGGATGATGGGAGCCAGGTGGTCAGCTCGGTTAGAAGTCTGCCACCTAGGCCGTTCTGACTTTACTGTGAGGAGGTGTTGGGGCCAGTGAACGAGAGAGAGGTCGCATGCACGGCATCAGGTCCTCGGCGGACCAGTAGCTACGAAGAACGTCACATCACCCGACACACACCAAAGCGCCAACTGCACATTCTTCGCCATCTAGACACTGGTAGCACCTTTACTACGGACCCCTGTGTCTGACTGTACCATTGCGAGGCGCCTGGCTGAAATATATTTGGTATAGCGGAGCCCATTACGTGTGCTGTCAATGACACCCACCCACTGTCGCCTCCCTTTGGAGTGGTTGTTGTTGTTGAGACCCAGACCGTCCTACCTACCAGAAAGGTGTAAGGTAACCAATTGGACGGCTAGGAAGTCCCTTTGGAGTGGTAGCGCACTCGACGGGACTGGACCGCAACCGAATGGAACCAGGCCATTTTCAGTAACGAATCGAGATTCAGTTTGGGCAGTGATGATAACCATGTACGTATGTTGAGGCCCCGTGGTGAGCGCCTCAATCCTGCCTTCACTTTACAGTGGCATACCGCTCCCACAGCTGGTGTGATGGTTTGGTGTGCCGTGGCATACGACACACGATCACCTCTAATATTGATCCACGGAACCATGAGAGCCCAGCAGTACGTTCGCGACATTTTTCAGCCAAATGTGTTACTACTCACGGCAGGGCTTCCAGGAAGCATTTTTCAACAAGACAATGCTCGGTCACACACAGCAAGGGTGTCACAGGAATGCCTCCGCCAGCCACATTACCACGCTTCCCTGACCTGCCTGATTCCTAGATTTGTCACTGATCGAGCATGTCTGAGATAACTTGGGACGGCAAGTTGGACAGCCTACAAGTTTGGTTCAACTAGAGCCGCACTTACAACAACTGTGGAATGAGATGGCGCAGGACACCATACGAGACCTGTATGCCTCAATGCCCGCCCGTATCGCATCGTGTATTCACGCTAGAGGTGGCCCAACATTGTATTAGAACCTCCATTCATTTGTGGTTTTTCCTGAAATAAATGATTCTTTTGCTTTGGTTTTGTATCACTTACTTATATCAACGTTGCACTATAAAATTTTCATTCGATTCTGACAACTTTTTCTTGGTGCTCAAATTTTTATGGCAATGAGCATGAACATATCAATAGTTAATGTATATATAGAGAACATATATATATATATATATATATATAACATTATATATCAATAGGATTGCGAATACGGGGAAGAACTTGAATTATTCCCGGCAACAAACCGGGATTTTTGGGAAGGAAATTTTGAAGAAACTGGGAATATTGAAATATTTTTAAAATAGGGAATTTTCAATCACTGCATTGTACATTGCAAAAAAAAAAAAAAAAAAAAATGTGTATGATCGAAAACAAATATTTTCTGCATTCGGTATTGCACTGTAAGTGAAGCACGGTAAATTGAGAGAGATTTGATAGATTAAAAAAAAAATATTTAAATTATGGGATTTTCTTACTATTCATAAAACTGAAAATTAATTCTACAAATAAACGTAATTTAATTTGTAAATGTTTTAAAAGTAAAAACATTCCGAGTGATGAAATACTTATCGCGAAGTGATTAGTTTATTCATTTTCTTTTAATATTCAATAATGAAAAATTTATAAGTTCCAATAATATTTTAATAATTTTATAACTCAGAATTTGCACACGTGTAACAAAATATACTATATGTAGTGTCGTACAAGACAGAGCACCAGGCGCGAAGCGCCTTTAATCTCCAGTTTCAATATGTGGTTCTTATCGTCAAACTGTGACATTAATTCAGTGACCCTAATTGGAGGTTCGAGGTTTTTATTTACTACTTTTTATTATTTATCCTAGCTCCTAGTGTGGCAGTTTGTTGCACATTTAGAGTTTAAGCAGTTTGGGGGGTTGATGCAGATCTAAGGGTTACCTAGCGTTTTGGCAGTTTAGTGTTTAGAATATTTTTTTTTTTTTTTTTTTTTTATAAAATAATAGTCGCGAGTTTTATTTTAAAATCAGATGTTTGAGGTGGGATCATTTAATTCCGATTATCGATGTTTAGAACAGCGCGGGGTCTCTTTCGAGATTTGGCCTTGCGATGATCATAGTCATGCAGATTGAATAACAGTTCGTTTGGAACGGATGGCAAATTTCTGTAAAATTTAAGCGCTAGCTTTTTAATTTGGGCTCTAACAGTTTTTATTTTGAAGTCATTCCTAATTACCGAGTTTCTTAAGTACCTGGGAGCTTTCCTGATAATCCGTAGGATTTTGTTTTGTTTTGTCTCTAGGAGGTCTATTGTAGTTTTACAGGCATATCCCCATACGGGTGCTGCATACAGCATTCCCGGGCGGATGACCGATTTATAAATTAGGAGTTTATTTTGATAACTTAGATTTCCGTTTCCTATCATTGGGTATAAGGCTCCTGTGGCCATATACGCTTTTTTGATTAAGTTCGTTACGTGCTGTTTCCAGGTTAGGTGGGAATCTATCGTTACACCTAGGTATTTAGTAGATTTTTCCGCTTTTAGGGCATGGTTGTTTATGTACAGAGGCGGCGGAGGTTTACGTTTTCTTGAGAAATAAATCCAATGACATTTATTGGGGTTTAATTTTATTCGCCATTTTTCCAGCCAAGTTTGGAGTATGTCTAAGTGTTGTTGTAGCTGTCTGTGCATTACTGAGACATAGGGGTGTTTTGCAAGTATCGCACTGTCGTCTGCAAAGAGTGCCAGCTCTGTGTTTGGAGTCCTAGGGATGTCGTTCAGGTATATGTTAAAGAGTGTCGGGCCCAGGATAGAACCTTGCGGTACACTACTTTTAATGAGCTTGGGTGTAGATAAGTTACCTCCTACTCTGACTTGAAAGTGTCTGTTATTTAAGTATGAGATTAAAAGTTTGACAATAGCGTCAGGGACTTTTAAAGTGATCAATTTGTACGCTAATCCACAGTGCCATACTTTATCAAAGGCTTTTTGTATGTCCAGAAAAATCGCAGCTGTGGGTGTCTTGTTATTGAGACCAGAAGATATGTACTCTACCACTCTCAGCAATTGATGAGTGGTGGAGTGCTTTGGCCGAAATCCAAACTGCTCCGGAATGATAATGTCATTCTCACTAAGGTGCGTGTTCAGTCTCTTAAGAATAATTTTCTCAGTAATTTTACTAAGTGTCGGTAGCAAGCTAATTGGTCTATAGTTGGCTGGAATTGTGGCATCCTCACCAGGCTTATGGATTGCTATAATTATCGCTTCCTTCCATTCTTTGGGAAAATAGTTTAGTTTTAATATTTTATTTATTAAGATTGTCAAGTAACATATTACGTTTAAGGGTAGGTTTTTAACCGCAATATTTCTGATTTTGTCGTGCCCTGGGCTTTTACGGTTTTTGAGATTTTTAATGATTTCTACTATCTCCTGCGGGGTGGCTGGGCTAATCTCAGCCGTTACCGGGGAATTCCTGAAATTATTTAAAGTTTGTCTGACCATTCTTAGGGTGGCCTGACACATTAGATCGTGGTTTGGTTGGAATTGTTTTTCATAATGGCTTGCGAGCGCCTCGGCTTTTTCCTCGTCTGAGTACGCGATTTTAGCACCATCTATTAGTGGCGGGAGCTTAATTTGAGGTTTCCTGAGTCTTTTTGCGAATTGCCAGAGCGATACGTCTTCTGGGCTAAGGGATTCGATTAGTTCTTTATACTGTTGCTGCTTTTCTGCGACAATTTTTTCCCTGACTTTGCACGTGAGTCTGTTAAGCTCCCTTTTAAGGGCGGGGTCTCTGTTAGCCTGCCATATCTTACGTATTCTGTTTCTTTGCCTGACTAATTGTTTGACATGGTGGGAAAGTGTGGGCATTTTTGGAGACTCACGATGTGTTGTGGCAGAGGCAATTGCTCTCTTGATTTCTGTTGTGAGTGTGTGCGTGGCAGAGTCAATATCCGCCGTGCTCATTATGTTAGGTACTGCTAAGTGCGGCTCGAAGAGTGCTCTTTTGAATACTTCCCAGTTGACCCTCTCTTGTCCCAAAGAGGCTGGAAGAGGTGTGTTCAGGTCGAATGTCACCAGTACCGGCAGATGATCCGAGTCGAATTCATCCAAGGTACTAATAGTGTGAGCGTAATCTATGTTTCGCGTTAGGACAAAGTCTATAAATGAGCCGTTGGCGCCTGAGAAGCAGGTTGGTGTCGACGGTACAATAATGTTAGTGTTTGTCGTGTTCAGCAGTCTGTGTATCTGTGTACCGCGTGAATTGGCTCTCCTACAGCCCCACGCTCGGTGGTGCGCGTTGAAGTCGCCTGCGAGTATAGTGTTTGGATATCGCGCGAAAAGCAGTTCCAGTTGCGCAGCTACATCTACTCTACTCATATTTTTGACATATGTTGAGGTTAGGATAAACGGGCTAGTATTATTAATTTTAATTTTTATACTAGTATTTTCTATACCCTGAAGATTTATGTTGTTTAGCTCCTCGTGGGGAATATTTCTTTTAATGTATACTGCTGTTCCTCCATGGGGCGTTCTAGCATTAGTATTTGAGCTCAGATTATGATAGCATATATAGTTGGCTATGTTTAGTTTTTTACTTTCTCTAACTTTAGTTTCCTGAATTAATAAGGCGTCTACGTCATTTTCATTTACATAGTTCCTAAGTTCATTTATTCTTGGAGATATGCCGTTCGCATTCCAAAATATTATTTTTAAGGATTCTTTTTGGGACCTAGCCATGACGGGTTTGATTCTCACTGTTATTTTTAAAGTCCGCGATTATTTTAAGGGCCTCAAAGACCATTACCATAGGATCGCTCTTTTTTTGTACTAACTCTGCGAACTGCATCAACAGATGTTTTATGTCGTCTAGATTGAACATGCTAATAAATCCTCTGATGAGGTTGATGATATCCTCCATCTTTTCAGCATCAGATTTATCAGTCGGTTCAGTCTCAGCTTCCATTTCCTCAGCCTCAACCGCGGTTTGCACTTTTTTGTGAGTGTCCTTTTGGAACTCGATAGTTTTTTGCTTTTTTTCACCCGTTTTAACTAACGGCTGGGTTTGCGCGATCTCTTCATCCCTGACTCGTTTATTTTGTTTCCAATCCTCAACCTTAATGTCAAGCCTATCCTTTGCCTCCTTTGCCTGTCTGGCTTTTTCTATTTCCGATCTCTTTTTAATGGCAGCTGTAGCTGCTCTTACTTCCTCCAGGGTCAATTCTCTGGAGGTCGATGATTTGGGGGCCTGCTCTTGCACCGATCTGGTAGGTGCTGAAGGTTGGTGTCTTTTTTCCTGTGGCACTATGTGCGAGGAGCCCTGAGGGGGTGCCTGGGGGTTTAGTCCGAGGGCCTTTTGCCTCCAAGGTGGTATCTGATTTTTTGGGTTAGGGGGGGCATACTCCGGTGCCTTTCCTCTGTTCCAGGGGTTCTTCGGGCATTGCCTGAAGTTCGCTGGATGGTCTCCATTACAATTTGCACACGTTGCCTTCTCTGTCCTGGGTCTCTGGCAGTCCCGTGTGAAATGATCTTGTGCACACTTCAGGCACTTTGGTGGCATACTGCAGTTCTCAGAGGAGTGGTTGAACTGCTGGCACCGGTAGCAAATCTTAAAGCCCCGTGCTCTGAAGGCCTCTACCTTCACAGCCAAGTATCCTAACCTTGTCAGTCTGTAAATCCTCTGCCAGTCTTCCGTGGGCCTAAGGCTGAGTAAGAAGATCGGCAGGGGTAATCTTGTTTTTGTGTTTCTCAATTGAGAAACCCGGACTACATCTAATCCAATGGATGTTAGCGTCATTTTAATCTCCTCAATGTCATAGTTAGTTGGTAGCCCCTTCAAAACTACCTTTTTTGGCCTTTCAGTTTTTAGGTTTAAACTATGGAAGGGGATTTTCTCGCTAGTCAAATGGCGCTGAACAACCCTATAGGAGTCAGCGTCATTGGGTATGAGTTTGAGCATATCTCCTGAGAGTTTACCGGATACTTTATTGCCTGTAATTTCATTTAGCTTTTTAAGGAGAGCCTGGTAGTTGTCTCTAAACTTTATGAAGAAACATTCTGCTTTTGGTTCTTTTTTTTCTACCTCCATAATATTTTCTCTAACACTATTTTCAACCGCTTTAGGTTTAGGTGCACTCTTAAATTGAACCGGTTGCGCGGCAATTTCAGCATAAGTCTTAGTTTTAACTTTTTCATTTACAGTTACAACATTATCACTAACCTTTTCATTTACAACACTATCACTAGCAGCATTACAGTCCATGTTATCATGGTCATTAGATTTTAATTTTAAATTTCCATCCTGGTTTTTAGTAGGAGTTCCCTCAGTGTGAGACTCCTCTATCCTAGCCCTTTTACATGGATTTACAACCGTTTCAGTTTTGTCAACAAGTTTAATTTCATTTATTAGTCCTAACTCTAACAGTTTAGCTCTAATTACTCTATCATTATACTCCTCAACTGAGTTAAAGATCACATAAATATCACTATCACAATTTCTAAATTTACCAATGTCACAGCAGAACAAAAAAGAATTCACAAAATTGAACGAACCTAGAATCCGGGAGACTTGGTCCTTGTCCTGTCCGAAGAGTCCATACTTGAGCATATCCTGTATATGCAGTGTCAGCACGTAGATCACCATTCCACAATAGTTCACCGCATCCTTCACTTCCTGGGTCTTTGCGGCAAGAAGTCCAGCGTCCGGCAGGCGTCCAAGATACGCATCCATTGCATCCTTGAGAGGCCGAGCTTCGTCACCCTCCAGCTCACTAGCAACTTCCTTCGTCTTCTCCAAAAGGTCGTTGTCAAGATCCATCATAAATCAGGGTCAAATAACTCGAAGTACGAAAAGCACAACCACGTGGGAAAAACACACGTGGCAATCCAAGTTCGAACAGCACAAAATGGCGATACACAGAAAAGTTGAAGATTACTTAGCCCGACGTGCTCTATCGTAACTAGATATAACACGCCCAAGCGTAAGTAAGAAAAGTCACAAGATAAAAACAGCAGCTTCGCAAAATCACAACCTCACACTTCGAAGTCTAAGCTCCGAAAAAAGAATGATTTTTGACAAAATATACGTAATTTATAATTTTAAAAGGTGTTTCAATAGGCTTTAAATTTAAACTAATACAAAGATTTAGCAAATTTGCTAAAGGGCTATTCATCACACAGATTACATACTATATACAGATAGCCGACTCTCCCTAAAACGTGGAAGCGCCCCCACGGGAAAAGGCGGAACTATCTAGAAGCAGGAACCCTCCACATCTAGTGGTTTCCCCTGATAAATAAACACTTCATTTTTGCGTTGGTAATTTTCCCACGCTAGAGATTGCGGGGCGAGTGCCATTTACTGAAATAGCATGTCTGCGAAAAAAGCACTAAAAGGTTGGGGGTGGTAGCGGCGAATTTAAAAGCCATTAGTTTGCCTCTTTTCCGTGGGGGCGCCACGGTAGTTTTGTGTTACAATGGGCCTATGGGAGATGTCTATCTATATGTTATCTGTGATTCATCATAACAGCATAATGTGCAGGATTAACTAGAGCTCAAGGACGGGGTTTTACGGAGTGCCCAGGAGGGGAAAGAATTCTCCCCTTTAAACTCCGGACGAAAAGGAAAAGAGATACGAAAAGGGAAACATATGTGAAAGAATTTACATCTGAAGGAGTGCTTGGGGGGGGGGGGGCTCAACCGAGGTCGGGCCCTTCCCCAAGTCTACAGAGGAGGAGAAAGGGCTAGGGCCCAAGCGGGCGCCTAGCAAGATAAAAAGTAGGGGTAGAAGGATTAACTAGAGCTTATGAGAAACGCGGTAATTAGTTTCTTCCCGTCAAAGTTTTAGATGCTTCAAAAATTCCAAGTTTATTATCCAAAATTCCGGGGTTTATTCCCAACCCACTTCTCAAAATGTCAGGGATTTTTAGCAACTCTGCAAATCATTAAGGCGTAGAGTGGCAGTTCCCGTTATAACTTCTTGAATATGTTGTGGCTTAAAATCTACAGTGGGACTCGAAAAATTCGGCATTTTCAAAATAAATGTTAAATATAGCTTTTATAAGCCCTAATGTTCTTACATCCAATTTTTAGTGCATTGATTCTTATATGAAAATTTCTAGTGTCATAGATCTTGAAGGCTCTTTAATATAAGGTTGAGTTGTCGGCTCCGCATCGATTTAAAAAATCTGATGTGGGCAGCACATGACTTTCACTGCAGACTCATATTCACGTTCTCTATTTCTTCAGTAATTCATTATATTGGGTTTAATTGCACAAAGTAACGACCACAATTATTTAAAATGACACTGAATTGGCACTTTTAATTTAATTTTCGTTCTCAGTTTGTAACTGGACATTTTATCAACGTTGGTACAGCGTAGATGCGAAAAAACTGAAATACTCGTATCTAGAGAACGCCTAGACGATAGCCCTAGTGTAATGGGATTGGCCTCATTATTTTCATTGTTAAACATTATGTATAAAACAAGCATTTAATTGATATATTTGAGCATACGCAGTATCTTAATTTAAATTTTGGCGAATTTTGCGGGCCATTTTGAAAAAACAGGCAGGTTATTTTTTTCTGCATCTTACCAAAATCTAATCAGCACCAGAGAAATCTACAAGTTTTTTAGCCAGAGTGCATACAAGTAATTTTTGCGGGCCATTTCGCAAAAAAAGGCGGATTGTTTTTTTCCCGAATCGTACCAAAACTGATCAACACCAGGGTCACACACAAGTGACTTACCTACCAAATTTTAAGAAATTCGGTCCATTAGTTTTTGAGTTAGAGTGGATACATACATTGCACAGACAGACACACATACACAGACGTCACGGTAAAAATAGTATTTTCTTGTTCTAAAAGTCCCAAATCCTGTAGTTCCGTCGAAAACTCGAGTTCCGATTTTCGGCATGATTCCAATACTTTCCGTATACATTGCCATATATTGCAGGGAAAGTAAAATTAGTCAGCTTAAGAACAGTGGGAGAGAATTTTCGTGAAGTCGTGGCCCAGAGTACAGCCCTATATACATATTAGCCTTGGTCCAGGATAGAACCCCTATATACCGGGTGATTCAAAAGTTCGGAGCAAAAGTAAAACGCTATAAAAAAAAGCATCTATGGGTCGGAGAGACATGCGGTTTGCAGATTAATATTCACCGTGGTGGGGGATTTTGTATGGCATGAAAAAAATAGTTCAAAATCTCGACACTAGGTGAGCGCTGCTGCGAAGAAAACAATGCGAGGTAATAATTGTGATATGAGATATTTTATTTCAGCATAATTTACAGCTGCAAGTGTTCAATGTGTCCACCACTACATTCTAGTACTGAGTGCAGTCGCGGTATTACGACTGATGCAGCATGAAACAGCGTATTAACGGGAATGGCTGCTACCTCCTGCCTTTAAGCGCCTTTCAGTGCTGGTAAGGCCTGGGGCTTTCCTCTATAGGCCCGTGATTTTAGGTATAGCCACAACGAGAAATCACAGAGTGTGAGATCTGGGGATCTCGCAGGTCAGTCATGTGTGCAATCACCTTCATGCATAAGTCATCTCCATGGCTTTATCTGCCGCAGCCCTCCTAGTATAGAGTTTGAACCAATTTTTTTACATGCCACACAAAATCCCTTACCACGGTGAATATTAATCTGCAAACTGCACGTCTCTCCTATCCATAGATATTTTATATAGCGTTTTACTTTTGCTCCGAACTTTTGAATCACCCTGCATATAGGATCCTTAGTCCAGTCTTTGAAACCAGTTTCTACACCACAGTTAGTTTCCGCATTATTACAGGGTTGAATCTGAAGAATTGTTAATTTTGAATCTGCAATATCCCGAAATAAGCAACTTGCGCAAAGATATAATTGTGTTCTGCACACGTTACCAGGTGTACATAATAATTGTAAACAAACCAGAACTATGTTAATAGTAATAGTGCAGCAAAATGAAATGAGTATAAGTAAATTATTATCACTGTGTATAAATAAAGCATCTAGATATACAAGCTGACGCAGACACCGTTATGGCTACAACCGGTCCAATTCGCAATTGCCTGCCAGTGATAGTTCAATAGTGCGCATTTTATATGGCTGTTTGATACGTGGTTTAGCTATAAAATTCGTGCTTTTGTTTTCAAAAATGTGTACCAATCATTCAATAAGAGTGTTTTGATAGAGTGTTTTGATAGCGTGTTTATAGAGTGTTTTTTCTATAGAGTGTTTTGATTCTCTTGTTATCCCGAAAATAAGACGAAAAACTAACCCCTTTCACCATGTACAGCCATCGTTTCATCTGGGAGTCAGGATGGCAGCTTTTTCGCCAGACAGTATATTGGGAAACCTTAGAGTTAGTGACGTCGATGGAGTAGAATGACAGTCGCAGTTAACGAGTTCGGGCTATAGCAAGGGCCGTAGCCGGAGACCGAAATTCAAGAGGGCTCTTCAAAATTACAGTTAATCATTAGCATTTATTAACCATAATAGTTACTATTATACAGGGGTGTCCAGTGCTATCGGTGCCCAATGGCTATTTCCTCAACCGTTAGTCACAGAGATGCACTTCCAATTACAAAAATGTTTTAAATTTTAAAATCTATTATCTTAGAAACACTTTAAATCAATATTCGTTTCTGAAAGAAATACGAAATATAAATTTTTATGCGGTCCCCCGGTCCTACCAGTTATATTCAGGAAAATCATCCTCATATTATTTCAAGCAAAATAAAAGAAAAATCTTCCATTTACGACCAAAATTCACCGAGTTATGAAGCATTAAACTTTATGACTTGAGTCGCTTTTCCACGCATAAAAATGTTCCGTTTCAGGCAACTAACCAATCAGGGACCGTATTGATTATTTCTCCAGGCAACCAACCAATCAGAGACCGTATTGACAATTTCTCAGCACAAAAAGTGCTCCAACTTTAAACAGCTATAAGTCGGTCAATTTTGGTCGTATAAGAATGACTTTTTTTATTTTGCATAAAATTGTATGAGGATAATTTTCCTAAAAATAATTGGTAGGACTGGGGGACTGTTGTTGTTGTTGAGACCCAGACCGTCCGACCTACCAGAAAGGTGTAAGGTAACAGTTTGGACGGCCGGGAAGTGCCACCCAATTTGGACCGGAACCCAGTGGGGGAGGCATCCACAGGGACCGTACCCTCCATCCCCTACCACCAACCTCTCGGAAGGACTTACGGACCCACATGTTTAACGTGATCGTACTCCGCGTGAACACGGCGGCAGTTTTGGCAGTGGCTGGAATCGAACCCGGGCCTACCGAGTGCAACTCCAGCGCGCTAACCAATGGGCTACCGCGCCCGGACTGGGGGACTGTATAAAAATTTATATTTCGTATTTCTTTCAGAAATGCATTTATTGATTTAAACTGTTTCTAAGATAATAGATTTTAAAATTTAAAAGATTTTTGCAATTGGAAGTGTATCTCTGTGATGAAAAGTTGAGGAAATAACCTTTGGGCACCGATAGAACTGGACACCCTGTATATTTCAATCCATATAAATTATTAACAAATAACTGTAAATTTATATTTGTAAGTTAAAAGTTGATTAGGAAAATCCATATAGCTACTCTACATCAATATTAATATATAATAATTACAATTATTGTGATATAAGCATTAACTAGTAACAAAGCTGTTAATTAATCGAAGAAAATTTCTGAAAGTTAATACAAGTTAATGCTTAATATTAACCCTTAACTACTTATCAGTTGATTTTGACTCTATAATATGTAACAGTGCACCCCCAGCAAAAAATATAAAAGCATCCAAATACTATTGTCTTAATTTTTAAATATGTAAATAAATTGATCATCAATGTAATTACAAAAAATCTGATGTGGGCAACACATGACTTTCCCTATATAATGTAAAAACTTTACTACTTTTACAATAAACAAAATAGGTTTATCTTATAGTAGATACTTAAATTCTTTCCAAGATATTGAATTTTCAACAATTAGTCGTCATTTTTATTCATTTGGCGAGATTTTCGCTAATTTGGCAACATTTCAAAAAGTCGCTAAGTCGGCGGCATACCGCCAAATTCGTTGCCAAAATCTCGCCAAGCGTTATGGACGAAGAAATAAGTTATTCTTACAGCAGATAAATTACTATTGGCGTTCAAATACAAAAGTATTACTCAAAGTATCTTTTTCCATGAATGGAACGAGCTAGATCCATGAGAATGATGTCACCCAATTTATCGCATGGTATTACATATGAAAAGTGAACATGTTTCTCAATAGGAAATATTTTTTTTTATTTTATATGACTTTTTTATTATTTTTTTGAAAAATGTGCAATATCTCGAGAACGGTTCACGTTAGCGTTCTAAAATTTATGTCAATCGTTTTCTAATGAAAAATTACATAAGAAATGTCTATTTGCGTAACTTTATTAGCGATTTTGTTTTTTGACGATTTTTTCAAAATTTTACTCGAAAATGTTGAAGGTTCTGAACATTCGATTGCGTATAAAAACAATAGCCTTCCAGCGTTTACGGATTATGATTTTTGTACCAAATTTCGTTCGAATCGGTCCATTCATTCGTCAGTTATCGTCTCCACAGACTCACTCACACACACACACACACACACACACACATACTTTCACACACACACACACACACACATCACTTCAAAAATGTTTGATTCGTGATCAGGGATGCTTGAAACGTGATCTCCCGTCTAAAACTCGAATTCGAATTTTCGACCCCGTCACAATACTTTCCTTATACATTATGTATATAAGGAAAGTAATTAATCTAAATTAAATAATATTTAAAACAAAGTAATTTATAAAAAAATTGTCATAAAGAAAATTTTTATGCAAGATTTGGATGACAAGTTGGACGAAATTTTAATTTATTGAAATTTAAAAATTATTGAGCATGTTTTCTCTTCTACTGACATCATATGCGCAGAGCAAGGTAAAATAAAATGAAGCCACCCATGTCCGGGACGAAACACCCCCTTGATCGCTTTCTAGCGATTATTATGGGGCAGTAGACATTACTCCATGTTATCTCAAAAACTTAACAATTCTTTTTATTTATGCAAAACTCTTTATTAAGCATTTAATAAAATAAAAGTATCACATATTTCTCTTAAAATATTTAATGAAGTAAAAATGTCACATATTTCTCATTTCGAAATATTTCACATAAACTTATGGAACTTCACTCAATAACCTTCTCAATGTATTTATCAATATTAATCCTCCTCTTCAATGGATTCGTCAATATTAACCTTCCTCTTCAATGGATTCATCAATATCAACCCTCCTCTTCAATGGATTCATCAATGTGAACCCTCCTCTTCAATGGATTCATCAACATTAAACATTTTAAAGACTTTAAATGTATTACTGTCCTTTTTATCCATCAATGTCATGTAAATATGCCAGTGACTAAATATTTTGAGCACCGCCGTATCCTTGGCTGACAAGAATATTTTTTTTCTTCGCACTCGCTTTATATGAATGAAAAAGGAAACAATTCTTCGTCGCCATAAAATGGTCCTAAGTTTGAATATATTTGATATTCGAGAAATTTCTGAAAATAAAATTTAAAATTTCCGAAAAAAGTCGCAGTAATTAACGTAGCGACACAAACATTATATTAGAAATTGGAGAATAATAAGGAATAAAAGAAATCTCAAATTCGCAAAATTTCAGAATCTGCTATAATTCGCAAGAAAAATGGTGAAAATTCGCGCTGCGAAATAATTATTACCCTAGATATGGTTACACTGTGGTTGGCTGCTATTCTCTCCGTATATAGTGACTCCGAATCATTACATATCCATAGAGAAATAAGTTGCATCCAAGAGTTGTGTCCAAAACTTTATAGCATCTCTAAACCCGAATAAATTAAACATTTCATTCTATCGCAAACATATCCATCGCGAAATTTCAGATTAAATTATGGATTTTACGTGGCACTTAAATGCCATCTTAAAATAAATTCAAGAGTTTGAGAATCGAATATAATAAACTCAGAGAACCAAACTACTCAATAAATGTTCAATAGTTTATAAAGTTGTAGTTCCGTACTTCAAATTAAATTTATTTGTCCATTTAACGCCATCTGGTGGCTGAACAAACATTTCAGTACGCAGATATATGATAATGGGATCGATGTTGGAATTAGTTAAATCATAAGATAATATGAAGCCCAGGAGAATTATCTGTATAAAAGAGTGATGTTAAAACTGAGAATAAATCTTAAAGTGTAATTAATACCACATTGACTCAGGTCAATCTGTCTGGAAGGCTGGTGGAACTATTGGTGATCTTGGCGACAAATTTGTGCACATCTGGTAAATTTCTTCAAATTAACGAAATTGTTGCCAAACTGATGAAAATTCTGTATCCTGGAGTATTAAGTTCACATTTTTGATAAGCCCTTAATCGAGTGTAAGAAATTTAATTTCATGTATTTGATTAAAATATAGCTAGATTCGGTGTTCGTGACACAGGCAAGTTATGTTGGGGGTGTAGGGGATTGTGAATTAAATGTGTTTCAAGGGATAGTATATTGATTATGCCTTGATTACGTCTGTGTCTGTCCATCTATCTCATTTGGTAACAAATTTGGCTACTTCTCGAAAATGTCATAAAATTGACGAATTTCGCCAAACATGAAATTGTCGTCAAATATACGAAAATTCGATAATTCAGGAAGTCTATACAATTAATTAAATTTAATACACAAGTATTTAATAACTGATTTTGCTTTATACTCTATTATATATATATATAATATATATATATATATATATATATATATATATATATATATATATATATATTATATATATATATATATATATATATATAAATTTAAAATGAAAAATGAAAAATATTTTATATAGGTGGAATGATTGTGTTTACAGGGTTGCAGAAAGGTCAAGGGGGATTGCGACCCCTTTTTCCTGGTTAGAAGCTAGCTTTGACTTCATGAAAGCGCTCCCAGAGACACAGCACGCCCGAAACAACAATCGAACGTGCCCTTGGGGAAAAATGGCCGAATCCCAGACAACATAAAAAGGATCAAAATAACAATAAAATTGGAAATTTTACAAACCAGCAAGACGAGAATCAAGGTATTATATATATATATATATATATATATATATATATATATATATACATATATATAAAGCAAATTTAAAATCTTGAGTGGCAACATTTATTGAAGTCTTAACATCTTTGCACATTTAAGTAATAGGCTTAAAGTATTTTCTATTTTTGAAAAAACCTCTTTATTTCTCTTCATTATTATTCACGGGTTTTTTCATATATTTAATGAAATGATTCCTAAAAGGCGCGTGTCTTATATACACCTACTGAAAATTTTATAATTTCATTGCCTTCTATCCATTGTTCTACTCTTGTTCTTTTAACCTCAACTATTTATACTTTATCCATTTGCATTTCAATGAATTCTTAATCTAGTACTCATTAAGAGTCTTTTAATTGATGTCTTTTTACAAGTGATATACAAAAAGTCTTTTCAAATTCAGTTTTAAAAATGTCCTTTGGTTAAATTATTTATTTCATCTTATTTATGTGGTGTATTTAACGCAATACATAGATGTGTTTTAATGTACAGTTATATTACAGGAAATAATGTTTTATTATTGTAACCTGTAGTATTACATGCTTATCTTTAATTTCTTACTATCTTTAATTTGCTCTCTCCCTCTCTCTGTATCCTTAATTATCCTAATGAAGACCATAATCATTTAATTATCCTGTTGAAGACCATAATATTTATAATTTCTTTAACATTCCTAAAAATAAATCAAAAAGAACTAAAAGAACATGTAAATATAATAAAAAATTGCCCTCATTATGTGATCTAAAAAATGCCATCCTACAGCAGCATGTAAATTTCAAAATTACTTTTGATTGTAAACAGTTAAGAACTGGATTTTCGCAATTAAGAAATAGCAATTAAATATGGTATATAACCTTTTCATAACTACTGCATTTGAGAACATTCATTTTAAACATTTATTCCATGATTTGCTCATTACCAGAAGTAAAAATCTTAATGTTTATTTATACGTCACGGACTTAAATTTTAATGACGAATCAAAACAATATACTAAAAAAATCTTATGTGGGTAGCACATGACTTCACTTATATAATGCAATGAATTTACTACTTTTACAGCAAAAAAATAGCTCATTCTTATAGTAGATACTTATATTCTTTTCAAGATATTAAATTTTCGCCAATTAATCGTCATTTTCATTGATTTAGCGTCATTTTTAACCATTTGCCAAATTTTCGTTAATTTGGCGACATTTAAAAAGTCGCCAAGTTGGCGACATTCCGCCAAATTCGTCGCCAAAATCTCGTCAAGTGTTATGGAAAGAGAAATAAGTTATTCTTATAGCAGATAAATGACTATTGGCGTTCCAATACAAAAGTATTACTCAAAGTATCTTTTTCCATGAATGGAACGAGCTAGATCCACGAGAATGATGTCACCCAATTTATTGCATGATATTACATATGAAAAGTGAACATGTTTCTCAACAGTTAATATATTTTTTTTAGTTTATGGGATTTTTTGATAAATATATTTGAAAAATGTGCAATATCTCGAGAACGGTTCATGCTAGCGGTCAAAAATTTATGTCAATCGTTTTATAAGGAAAAGAAATGTCTATTTGCGTAACTATATTAAAGGTTTTGATTTTTGATGATTTTTTCAAAATTTCACTTGAAAATTTAGGGTGTTCTGAACATTCGATTCCGTTTAAAAACAACAGGCTTCCAGTATTCACGGATTGTGTACCTAATTTTCTCGATTCGCTTCATTCGTTCGTGAGATATCGTCTCCACCGACTTACTGACACACAGACACACACACACACTTCTCAGCCGTCCAAACGGTTACCTTACACCTTTCTGGTAAGTCGGACGGTCTGGGTCTCAACAACAACAACGTACACATCCAGACATCAACCCAAAAATATTGGATTCGTTATCAAGGATGCTTGAAACGTGCTCTTCCGTCGAAAACTCGAATTCGAATTTTCGACCCCGTCACAATACTTTACTTATACATTATGTATATAAGGAAAGTAATAAACGAATATTGTACCTTGAATTTCACGAATTCTGTCTTAAATAATCTGAAGATACATAAATTTTTAAAATCAGTTTCCAATTAGTTTCCAGTCAAACATGATGTAAATCCTAAAATTACATATAAATATGATAAACCGCTAAGACGTTATATTACTTTCCTTATATACATAATGTATAAGGAAAGTATTGTGACGGGGTCGAAAATTCGAAATCGAGTTTTCGACGGGAGAGCACGTTTCAAGCATCCCTGATCACGAATTCACGAATCAAACATTTTTGAAGTGATGTCTGTGTGTGTGTGTGTGTGTCAGTGAGTCTGTGGAGACGATAACTGACGAACGAATGGACCGATTCGAACCAAATTTGGTACAAAAATCATAATCCGTAAACACTGGAAGCCTATTGTATTTATACGTAATCGAATGTTCAGAACCCCCTAAATTTTCAAATAAAATTTTGAAAAAATCGTCAAAAAATCAAAGCCACTAATAAAGTTACGCAAATAGATATTTCTTATGTAATTTTTCATTAGAAAACGATTGACATAAATTTTAGAATGCTAACATGAACCGTTTTCGAGATATTGCACATTTTTCAAAAAAATTATTAAACAGTCTTATAAAATGGAAAAAAAATATTTCATATTGAGAAACATGCTCACTTTTCATATGTAATACCATGCGATAAATTGGATGACACCATTCTCGTGGATCTATCTCGTTCCATTCATGAAAAAAGATACTTTGAGTAATACTTTTGTATTTGAACGCCAATAGTCATTCACCTGCTGTAAAAACAACTTATTCCTTCGTCCATAACGCTTGGCGAGATTTTGGCGACGAATTTGGCGGAATAACGCCAACTTGGCGATTTTTTGAAATGTTGCCAAATTAACGAAAATCTCGCCAAATGGATAAAAATGACGCTAAATCAATGAAAATGACGACTAATTGTCGAAAATTCAATATCTTGGAAAGAATATTAGTATCTACTATAAGATAAACCTATTTTTTTACTGTAAAAATAGTAAATTCATTACATTATATAAGGAAAGTCATGTGTTGCCCACATCAGATTTTTTTTCTTTTATAATCAAATTACCAAATTCATAGATAATTATGAAAATTATGAATTGGATAAAGAGTCATACTGCCACTGTCATTTAGATAAATACAAAGACTTCGTAGATAAACACCATGGGCCTGTTATAACGGGAAATTTAAATATTATTAATTATGATACACTGAGATCAACGATGTTACTTGGTACTAAGTACAGTATACCTACCAAATTTAAACAAATTAATATTTAAAGATTTATTTCTTGACTTAAATAAATTTATCCATAAAATCATCTATAAATATCAAATCCCTGTAGAAGCCTTTAAACCCTGGAGTGTCTTAAGAGAGCAATTCTTAAATCACTATATATATAATCAGAAAATTAAATCATATAAACTTAATTAAAAAAGTTATTAAAGAAATTCAACATGATTTTGTCATTACATATGTCGATATGGCAAGTAGTAACTACTCAATCATTTGTAAATATTACTATATAAGTTCCCTCTAGTCACACTTACTTAATAATCAAATCTGTAATTTACATAACACTAACCTTAAAATCTTATCCAATAGAATATCAGCCAAATATAAGCAAATCCATCTAAAAAATAGTTGTAATAACATTCCATATATTGTTTCAGTACCTAAGTGTCATAAATCCCCTGTTGCTTTTCGAACTATTACTAGTGGGCATAATTCTTACACTACTAATGCTGGTAAATTATTATTAAAAATATTACATGAAGTATCTTTGTCAGATGAAATCTCTAATAATTGTCATATTGTGAAAAATAGTTTTGAATTAGTTAAGAAATTAAAAACTCTTACTAATATTCATAGTATTTATAATTATGATTTCAAAGATTTGATTAATAATATTGATATGGATGATCTGTATAGAATTATTTTAGGAATTTTTCAAGAATATAATATCAACCTAAAATATTCAAATTTTCTTTTTAAAAAATTACTTAATTTCACTCTTTATGAGAATAATATTCAACATGGTGGGGTACTTTTTTAAACAACAGTTTGGTATCTCACAAGGGGGGGGGGGGGGGGTGCCTCATCATTGTTAGCTAATCTGTATTTATTCTTCTATGAAAAGAACATTAATCCAAGCTTGCATAATATGTGCATGTTTAGATATTTAGATGTCATATTATGTGTATCCCGTAATAATATCCCTATAGTATTTAACTTTTATTCTAATAATTTACAATTAAATGCAAGTAATAATGACTCTAATGTTGCAAACTTTTTAGAAATAAATTTAAATTTATAAAATTGTAATATGGTTATAAACTTGTATGATACAAGACAGGATTTTAAATTTAATACATCAAAAATTCAACATTTTAACTCTTGTTTGCATATATCTGTTTTTAGAAATATTATAATAAACCAGGCTCTTAGAATCAATAAAATTTGTGATGAAAATTATAAATTAGCACATTTTATGGAGATATTGAGTACAGCGACTAATAATGCAAATCCTCCCAAGTTCGTTATTAAAATTATCAACTCAGTGTATCAACTTTCACTCGATAACATCCAAGAAAACATTCCCAATTATAGTGACTAACATAAATATATATATAATTATTTATTAATTACATAAATAAATAAAAATGAAAAATAATAAAATAAGTTAAAAAAATTAGAAAAATAAAAAAATCGGAAAATAAGATGCATTAATATTAATGTTTTGGATTTTATTTTCGCTAAAAAATTGTAACTTACCCAGTTTTGAAACTACGATTTGAGCGCCCTTATAATGGTGTATAGTGACATTCTCGTTTATCCATTTTTAACACTTTACAACAAAGTTGAAAAGTGTTTATGACTTTGTTCATTCTGTCTGTCTGTCTGTCTGTCTGTATGTCTGTCCGTTAGCACGATAACTGCCGTAAAAATGACTTAATCAAAATGAAATTTTAGTATGTTGTTCAAACGGTCTGTAGGACCTATGGGAATATAACTGAATAATATCACCCAATTAGTTTTGGATTGAACCCGGGTTGAAAAAATGAAATACATTGAGCTCTATGGGACCTAATTTTTCAAATATTTTTAAGCGGATTTAAAATTCACAAATTGCTTCGAAAATTTTAGGTAATATTCAAATTGTTCCATAAAATATATAAAAAAAAATTCAGCAAAATATATTCAGTAGTTTTTTAAATAAAAATTAAAATAATAATAACACCTCTTATATGAAGCGATCACGCGACCATGATATGAAAAGATCACGTGACCCACTTCAAAATGATGTATGGCATCCATCTTGTCTCAAAATCGTGATTTTTAAAGTTCTTTTTAATTCATATTGAGTGTTGTATCCGTCCTAAAACCACTTTATTTTTGGTTAAATTCCGTGCATCTACATACTGAAACAACGCAATTACAATAAATTTGAGTTTAAATGCTCATCCAAATTTGATCATTTCTACAACGAAGCCTATTTTTCACCTATTTAAAATGTAAACAGCAAAATATGTAGAATGAGTTGTATTAGAATTGCTGTATTTCTTTAACACAAAATCATTTAGTTCATGGAGTCTGCACAGCTGATATGAATGAAATATTCATTGATTTTAAAAGAGAAGGACGATTTTTTTCGATGAAGTTTTACGCATAGAGTTTAATTACTTGTAGCGCCATGGTCTTAATTTTTAAATAAAGTAAATGATTATAGTATTGTGATGAATGACATGAATGGGAAATTATTTATGAATGAAATGCTGCTTTTATAGAGAGAGCCAGGCGTGTTATTTTTCTATGACGTCATTTGAATGAATTTCAGTTGTTTTCGATGAAGTTTTCAAATATAATAAATTATCGTAGTATTATGATAATTCTAAAATTATTATCGAGGAATGTATCACATTTTAGAGATGTTTAAACCAGGCTGTACCTCCATGGTTTTAAGTTTTTAAATAAAATAAATTATTATAGTATTGTGATGAATGAAAGGAATGGAAAACCTTATGAATGAAATGCTGCTTTTATAGAGAGCCAGGCAATATATATTTCAATGCCGTCATTTGAATGAAGTTCATTTTTTTTCGATGAAGGTTTAAGTTTTCAAATATAATAAATTAATGTAGTATTGTGATAAGTTTTAAAATATTACTGAGGAATGTATTGCATTTTAGACATGTTTAAATAAAATTGTATTGAAGTTGGAAAGTGTTTCATAATCAATGCTTTAAGCATGATTGATCTTTCTTGTTTCTATGAATTACTTGTTTAGTAAGAATTTTCATCTTTGCCTCATGTTCATATTCTGAATTGCTTATATGGGTAATTGTCCGGTCTCCTGCTGTGACTCACTTGACGGGTCTGGGAGTAGTAATGTGAACGTTCGTACTGCCTCACTGGTTGTATTTCGACTTGTTCATTCCGGTGCTTCTAGATAGTTTATGCTGTTGAGGTTGATCGCATTTACACGTGGTGAAAGAAGAAGGGTTCATGCCACATGGTAATTCAAATTTTCTTAATGTTTCCTATCTTCATTTATTCATTTTTTAATACCTGTAGTCTGAGTTTGAGTATTTATAGTAATACACTATTGCTCAATCTGAAACATGTATTTGTTTGGGTTAATTAGAATTAAATACTCAGACCTGAAGAGGAATTTAATTCTGACTAATCATCGAATTTGAGCCGGTACTGTTCTTTTCTCTTATCGGCATTATGACCGTGATTTTGCTTCTATGGTGATGTTAATATTACTTGAATTTTTTATTATTACATTTTTCTAATATATATACATATATATATTAATTATAATGAAAAATATGTGATTAGAAAGGGAAAATAAATCATAATGAAATTGTCTATACAGCAACATCAATATATATTTAAAGAAAAATGAAAATATGGCCATGATGCGATGAGAGATATATTTTATGATTCTTAGAAGTTTTACAGCGGCTGGCCGCACAGGATCAATCGCAGGGAAAATCACTGATTTATGGAACAGCATAAGAAAATAATACAACTATTGTAACTAGATACGAAACTTTGAAGGAAATACAATAAAAAAAAATGGTAGATACGCAATACCTTTAAGGGTTAGTGTAGTTCTTAATTATGCCCATGCATAATTCATACAATGATATCTATTCTTGCATGAAATTACGGAGCTTCTGCCTGCATCAGAGGGGTAGAAGAAAGATGGTAATATTCTTTTTGATATCCAATGTCAGTATGAAGTCATTGTCATATGTGGTGAGGCAAATATGCATGTTTTACCAGTTTTATTGTAGCAGAATGTAGACTTGATGAAAATAAATTGGAATTGCGTTCAGTATCGCGCTTTCATTGAAGATAACACATTCCACGGACCTGTTTCGATTCATTTTGAGCTCTGAAGCACCAAACAGACGATGCCTGTAATTATTATAAGGAAACTGGCTATGTGCCACAATTGAGGTATATACAGTATTCAATAAAGTCTGGGGAGATTTTGTAGTTTTTTAACTGTTAGGGATAGGCATATGCTTCGAATTGGAGAATTGCTTTGAGTCGTAAGAAAATTTTGTTTAAAATTCTTTCGAAACTGGAGGAAATAATGGCATAGGTGGTGCCAGGCTTTCGCAATTGGAGGGCGTTATGCATTGGGAGCTCATAATTGGGGTTGTCCATGCGAAGCATGTACTGTCTAAAATTAACAAATAGTTTACTTGTAGAACTTTAATTCATTATATGTTGTCCACTGATTTCTGCATGATATAGCTATGGACTTAATTCGTAAAAAATATTAAATAAAAATAAATTTTGAAGACTACGAACACGCTAGCACAGGCGCCAATGGAATAATGATAATGTTCTGTCAAACTCGATACGAAACTAATAGTCTCTGTATCCTTCCGCGATAGGCGATAGTTCACGACAGATTTCTTCATTGAAACCTTGCGCATGTGCAGTTATTTGGAACTGGGTCTAGCCCAAAACCCTAAAAATACCTGATCTCAGACCTATAAATCCGTAAAAAAATAAAAATAAAAAACAACTTTAAAAAAAAAAAAGTACGAGAGAAACTCAAAATTGTTGGAATAAGGGGCAGTTGTTTAGTAAATTTAGTAAAAAGAAATGTTTGAGCAATTTGTAATGAAGGTGTCGAAACACTCCTAGCACCCTCGTGGTGCAGCCTATGGGTATTTGTATAAAAATACGATATTTAACTTTTTATACTGCCCCCTTTACAGTAAAATATCCAAATATTCGAAAAATGGTAATAAACTTTCATGATATGATTAGCTTGTTTGGTTTTTATATTTGTAATTAACTAGAGTGTTGACCAACTGGACTTTCTCATACCATAATAAATTTTAAGTAGGTGTTTCTCTTCCCGCTCTGTCTCTTTCCCCTCCCTCTCCCTCCCCTCCCTTCCCCCTCTCTCCCCTGCTTCTCTCTCTCTCTCTTTTTCTCCTGTTTCTCTCATTCTCTCTCTTTTTCTCCTGCTTCCCTCTTTATCTCTCTTTTTCTCCTGCTTCTCTCTTTTTCTCCCGCTTCTCTCTCTCTCTCTCTTTTCTCCTGCTTCTCTCTTTATCCCTCTCTTTTTTTCCTGTTTCTCTCTTTCTCTCTCTTTTTTTCTCCTGTATCTCTCTTTCACTTTTTTCTCCTGCTTTTTCTTTTCACTTTTTCTCCTGTTGCTCTTTCTCGTTTTTCTCCTGCTTCTCTCTTTCTCTATCTCTCTTTTTTCTCCTGCTCTCTCTCTCTTTTTTTTTTTCAAATTTGACAAGAAAAATTTTGAAAAATCGGTATCGTTGGTCCAATTGATTAGAATTGTAGCATGCTACCATTCCCTTTAAAGGACTTGAAAAATCTTTCGATTGAAACCATATTTGATAATGGCGGAAATATTTGAAAATGGCAGCTACGGGCGGGGATGAGGAAAGGAGGCAAGGGTTTGAAAAATGATTTCGATTGATACCATACTAATTTCGATTGACACCACTGGGCTAATAACGTCACGAGCAAAAAAAAACTGGTATGGCGGCTATCTTTCACAACAATGATTGAAACTAGTCTCGTGATTACTGAACCATAAATAAACCTTTTTATATATGACTATGTCACATTTTGTCCTATGCTGACATGTTAAAAGAATATAAAATTTCGAATCAATTTCGAAGTTTTCGAATTTCAAAAAATTCTATCCAGTTTTAGATTGGAGATCTTGAATCATATATTGGCAAAAAATCTCGAATTCGAAAAATTTTCCATGAAAACAATTACTTCTCTATACTACATATGTATATTATATAGCGTGAAAAGGTGAAAAATGTCTTTTAAGAAAAAGTATAATCCTTGGTGGATCTTCTGAAATATTTTATGCTCTGAAACTAATGGATAAACGTTTCGAAATAGTTGAAGGTTATTTGAAGGAAAAGGGAAGAAAGGTGAAACTCATAAATCAAGCAAAAGGAGTTTTATTTCTTGCAGAATATAATGAAATAACCTTTCCGACTATTCGATCGTAAATGTTTTATACTCGTAGAAGGAAGGGTGTGTGGGACAATTCTTTGTTGTACTCTTTCGCTTTCTTGAAATTTGTTTTATTTCTTATGAACTTATAAATTGTATTTTTAAACTCATTTTAAGCAATATGTTGCAGTACATGGATGGGTTACATAGATGCGAAAATTAATAATAATAATAATAATAATAATTCACACCTTGATTTTCGTGTATTGTTGAGCCTAATAGCCTAATGATCTTTTTTTTTTTTTACACTTACAATTTATATCTGACTTTTATAGCTTCGAAGATATTTCAACTGAAAACAAGATAAATGAAAATAAAATACACTCACTCGGACAGATGCAGTTTTTCGACAGATTTAGTGTTTTCGAAAATATAACGCTCAAAATATTGAGATTATTATTATATGTTTATAATTTGGATCTTTTTTTCGACAAAACAGGAAAAATTATTTGAATTTTTATTTATTAGATTCGGAGACATAAGTGTCCAAAGTGTTTATTTACAATGTTTACATTTCTCGCCAAGCTCTGTTTTCCGCCACAGAAACCCAGAGCATAAATGTGATTCACATCAAAAGCAAAGGAAATATGTATTTATATGAAAGCAAATAATATGTATTATATGCAAGCAAATTTTGAAATTATATTTTAAGCATAGTTTGGAAAACACATATTGAAATTATCTTCCGTTCCATTCATATGAACATGTGGAGAATACAAAACTAGGACATCATTCAATTTCGAATATATGGTAATTAAAAATACCGCTAATATTTGTATAATAAATTATTATTAAAAATATTAAACCTGGAAAGTAGTATCCTAGGGAAGTAAAAGGCCTGAAATAGTATTCTTAATAGAGAAGTAAAAAGCCTCTTGTATTCTACAAAATTCAGAATTATTTCAAGGTGGATAACTTGTCTTCTGTTACTTCCTTTGAGACTTTTATTTTTCTTTGAATAAAGTTTCAAGGCAATTTTGTAGCAGAAAATACAATTTTCTTTTTTAATTTTTTTTTCGGTTCTACTAAAAATTAACTGGAGTGCAGCTCAACTCGTCATTTTCATACTAGAATCCATGATTAGTGGCTCTTTTTTTTTTTTAAATTTTACAAGAAAAAATTTGAAAAATCGATATTATGGGTCCAAATGACTATAATTATAACAACGGAATATTACAATTATTCTTTTGAGACTTTTATTTTTTTTTTAATAAAGTTTCAAGGCAATTTTGTAGCAGAAAATGCAATTTCTTTTTCTGATTTTTTTTTCTTTATACTTTTATTTATTTATTTATCTATTTACTTATTTGGAAGGGGGGGGGAGGTCAGCTCTACTAAAAATTAACTGAAGTGCAGTTCAACTCGTCATTCTCATACTAGAATCCATGTTTAGTAGCTTTTTTTTTTTTTTCAAATTTTACAAGAAAAATTGATATTATGGGTCCAAATGATTACAATTATAACGTGTTGCACTTCACTTTACAGGGCTTGAAAAAATCTTTAAATTTATACCATTCTTGACAATGTATCCCCTGAGGAGCAGGTAAACTTAACGTCCGAGGGGGGCTAATAACATCACAAACGAAAAAACATATGCTACCATGGTAAAAATATATAAAATTTCAAATAAACTTCGCCCTAATTTAAAAGTATTTTAAGTTTTCGCTCGAATTTAAAAATATTATGTCTAGTTCCAGATTTTTAAATAACAAAGCTGGATATAAAGTTTTGTGAGAGAACATTAATATTTGTGGATCCTATTGTGTACACAAGAAATCGGCAACAGACAGACGGACATCACTAAAAATATAATCGAAACGTGCTCAGGAGGTCCTAACACATATATTAGCATCCAAATCTTGTATTCGCAATTTTTCTGTGAAAATAATACTTTCTCAATACTATATTACATTGTATGAGAGAATAAAAATTTTAGGCTTAAAAAACAAGTTAAAAATAGAACTCTTCTGTGCGATAAAATGAAACGTGACGAAACTACAATATAGGAAAATGGAAATCCCGATACGCTTCCGTTTATAAAATACCTCATTAAAAACATCATGTAATATAAATATTCATAGTATCTGCCAGTTTCGAAGGCAAAAACAGCCTTTTTCTTCGGGACACATAAGAAATGGAAACACAGCCTTCACTCGCCAGAAAAAAATAGGCGATTGATGAAAGAACAACAAACGTGACAGAAGTAGAGAAAAGGTGATGCCAACGGCGAGAGAAGAAATAAAGTGCAAAACAAATCCAGAAGGACCGATCAAGAGGTGGAACATAATAAACGAGCGTCCAACAAAGGATTCAAATCACTTGCTCGCAGAATAATTATCATAAATAAAGGATTTTGACAATAAGAAACATCTAGAAACATTCAAGGAAGCGCAGTTCAATCCAGTATTAATGATTAATTATTCTTTGTTTTCCTCTACTTGGATAATTTTTCGATTTCGTTTGCTTTCTTCTTATCTTAGTCTTTGGAAATTTTTATCCTTATCCTGTTTTTTTAATTTAATTGGGCTCTTATGGACGACCGAACAAATGATTTGAGATTCCTTTGCTGGATGTCCATTTTCACCTTTGGTATTTTAACCTTCATTTATTATGTCCCACCCCATGTTCTTCCTCCTGGGTTCCATTTATCCTTTTTCCTTCTTTCGCTGTTGGCAACACACCTTCACTGCTACTGCCATGTTTACTGTTCTTGCATCAGGGTTTGAACTTGAAAAAATTTTTTATATCGAACTATAAGACGTGTTTAAAACAAATATATCCCCAGTGAAAGTGAAATCAGGTGAAATTCTTCATGATCTGAAACTAACGAATAAAGGTCTGAAAGAATCACTAAAGGTTGTTTGAAGGTCAAAGGATAAAAAACGACAATCATAAATCAAGGAATTTTTGTGACCTGCAGAACGTAATGAAATACCATTCCTGTCTAGTCAATCGAAAATGTTTTATGTTCTTCGAAAGAATGGTATGTGGGGGTAATTTTTCACTCGATGCATGGGGTAATTTTTCAGCCGTCTTTGTGAATTGAATTAGTCTTGTTGAAATATTTTATTGAAGAAATTTTGTAAATTGCATCTTTTAGAATATAGATAAACATTCAGTATTTAAAAGAAAAATAATAATAAGGAACAGATATATATTTACTGCATGTCGTACTACACCACTGTGAAATTCCCGCATAAATTCTCTTGAAAGCCCACTGAAAACTGCACAATTACATGTAAAGAAATTTACAAGGTTAATTATAAATTGAGTACCTGATATTGTGTGCAACATCTTCTACTGGAAAAGTTATCTTTATAAACATGCTTTTGATGCCGATATGCAAGATGTTGATCAGTGATTAATTGGTCAGTCATAAATTTGTCACGCCATTGTCTACCAGAAAAATAATTCAAAATAGAATACTTACACAATGAATTCGTCAGAGTGAACCAACTGTCAGCTTTTTATACAGGAGGGAAGTTCTTCCAACCCTCCAATCTGCAGTATTATAGCAATGTTAAACGCATCAGATATTGAAAACTATAAAAGTATCAAATATTTAAAACTATAAATATATCAAATATTGCTAATATCATCGATATTTCGAAAATCCATGTTTGGGAAGAGAAATAGAATCAATTTTTAGCTTTAATTTCCTGGACAGGGTTCATAGTAACTGGACATGAATCAAAAGTAATTTCTGTCCCAGAACAGTGGTCAAAGAAACTGGACATGAGTCAAAAGTATGTGCACATGAATAAAAAATTATGTAGTTACCGACATGGGTTATTTTGTCCCTAGAAATGGGTCAAAAGTTACTTAGCTCATAGACTGGGGTGATAGTAACTTAACAAGGGTTGAGAAACAACCTAGTCATTGGACACAGTTAAATTTAACTGCTTATGAATTAAAGTAACACTGTCCCTAACTAGAGAGTTAACGTAGCATTAAAAGTAACTTTATCCCCTGGATATGGGTCAAAAGCTATTTAGTTCAAGGACAGGAGCTAAAGTTACTAGACAAATAAGTCATTGGACATAGGTCAAAAGTAACTTAGCCCTTGGACAAAAGTCAAAAGTAACTTAATTCTTGAACATACGTAAAAATTACTTTACATGAGTGTCAAAATAACTTAGCTCTTGACAGTGATAAAAAATTTTGACAATGGTCCACGGATCTACAATGGTCAATGGAACTGACCAAAGATCAAAAGTAATTTTAACTCTGGACATGGATCTAAGTAACTGCACAGGAGGCAAAAGTAACTCAATTTCTGGACAGGGACAGAAATTTACCAAATGTTTCATTCTTCAGATTTGATTGTCCAGATAATTTTTTAAAGCGAGAACAGAGATTATTAAAACTATTTTTAAGGTAATTAAATATTTATAATTCGTTGAAGAATATCATTTACAAGAATTTGCACATATTTTGAATCGCGAGGAACGTCAGGTATATATATCTTTTTACATAAAATAAAGGATATTATAAAGGAAAATTCAATGGTACAATACACACCACAATTATCTGGACAATCAAATCTGAAGAATGAAACATTTGGTAAATTTCTGTCCCTGTCCAGAAATTGAGTTACTTTTGCCTCCTGTGCAGTTACTTAGATCCATGTCCAGAGTTAAAATTACTTTTGATCTTTGGTCAGTTCCATTGACCATTGTAGATCCGGGGACCATTGTCAAAATTTTTTATCACTGTCAAGAGCTAAGTTATTTTGACACTCAAGTAAAGTAATTTTTACGTATGTTCAAGAATTAAGTTACTTTTGACTTTTGTCCAAGGGCTAAGTTACTTTTGACCTATGTCCAATGACTTATTTGTCTAGTAACTTTAGCTCCTGTCCTTGAACTAAATAGCTTTTGACCCATATATACACGCTTGGTATAAAAAAGTAAAATATTTCATGAGCGAAATAATTTTTAAAAAGCGAAACATAATATATCGTAGACTTCCCAAGGCTATATTTTTCAGAACAATAAAATTTGTTTTCGTGTAACTATCATACCCAAAGTCGTTCTCTTGTGGGTCATATCGTTTAATACCCAGGTCACGCCTTATCCTGATGTGGCTCAATAAATATCGCCTAGGGATTTAAATTTAGAGATTTTTTTTCTTTTTTATCCATTGAAAGAGATAACAGAGGCATTTGTCTCTTGAACAGTCACCGCCAGACAAAATGCAGTGATTGATAAACGAAAATGTGATATAACGATAAGATATATACAGGGTGTCCCCAAAACATTGACCTCGGCTTTTATTCCTTAAATATTGATCTCAGACATATATAATAAATCACAAAATTGGTAGAAAAAGGTACAGAATTTTATGAAATCGATAAAAATTTCCAGGGGATTAAATTTGAAGAAATACAAAATTTAAATTTTTATACGGTCCCCGTACAAAAACATTTTCAATGAGTAAAATGTGCCCCATACACTAATAAGGTGATGTACAAAATTTTAGCATTTTATCATAAAAAGTCCCAGGGATATGTTTAAACAAAGCTGGTGAGGGATTAATCACAAATTAAAATGTAAATGTTTACAGCAAGCGTGCAAATGACGCAACCCAAAAGTGCATCATAGACAAATAATATTTGCCCCTTATTTTTAATGGACCTTTGGCGTGGATGGAAAACATTTTGAACAAGCTTTGTAATCTTTGTGTAAAGTTATTATTTCTACACAGTGTAGATACTTTTGTACCAATAAATAGCAAAATCATTATTTATTTATGTAATCATTGTTTTCTTTCGTAATTTGTGTATGACCCCTGAAACGCGATCTGCCGACATGATTTTTCCCCTCTGAGAACTCCTGTCGCTGTATCGAATAATGGTTTAAGTCATCATTTTTGTCTTTTCATATCTCTGGGATTTTTTATGATAAAATGCTGAATTTTTGGGCATCACCTTATTAGTGTATGCGTCACATTTTATTCATTGGAAATGTTTTTGTACGGGGGCCGTATAAAAATTTAAATTTTGTATTTCTTAAAATTTAATTCCCTTGGAAATTTAAATCGATTTCATAAAATTCTGTAACTTAATTTATGCTACTTCGTAATTTATTGTATATGTCTAAGATCAATATTTATGGAATAAAAGCCGAGGTCGAAGTTTTTGGGACCCCCCGTTATAATATAATAATTGGTTGAAAAAATCTATGCATCCAACTCAGCCTTTTTGGTAGAGTAAATGTTGTTATTTATGTAAGTAAAACAATATGATAGATTAATTTCTTAAAAATTTTAGATGAAACATGAAGATGTATTTCGTATCAAATATACTACGCAATGAGTAAAATTGAATGTGCTTAAAGTGAATATTCGTTTAGTGTACATAGATTGTACGGTTCTAAAAATCGATATAAGGATTACTACATAAACACCTTTGTATTCGTTGAAATTTACCCAACCCGAAAAAAGAAGCAATTTCTAAATCATGGAGTTAGAAAGAAGGAAATAAAACTCCCATTTATGAAACGCTTGAAAGAGTTATAATACTTTGAGAATTATACCTAGGTGTCGCTAGTGTTAGTATAAAGTAGTTGCTATTGATAGTTGGCACAATAGAAAGTAGTATTTATTACAGTGCCTAGAATACCAGTCGCTGTAGTATTTGATATATGTATTTTTTAATATTTTTATATTAAAGGTTCCCAAATTTATGAGTTTAAATAACCAGTTTTTTTTTACTTTCCTTATATACATAATGTATAAGGAAAGTATTGTGATGGGGTCGAAAATTCGAATTTGAGTTTTCGACGGGAGAGCACGTTTCAAGCATCCCTGATCACGAATCGAACATTTTTCAAGAGATGTGTGTGTGTATGCGTGTGTGTGTGCGTTTGTACGTGTGTGCGTGTGTGTGTGTGCACGTCCCTAAATTTTCGACTGAAATTTTGAAAAAATTGTCAAAAAATCAAAACCTCTAATAAAGTTACGCAAATAGACATTTCTTATGTAATTTTTCAATAGAAAACGATTCACATAAATTTTAGAACGCTAACATGAACCGTTCTCGAGATATTGCCCATTTTTCCAAAAAATTATCAAAAAGTCATATAAAATAAAAAAATATATATTTCCCATTGAGAAACATGTTCACTTTTCATATGCAATACCATGCGATAAATTTGGTGAAATCATTCGCGTGGATCTAGCTCGTTCCATTCATGAAAAAAGATACTTTGAGTAATACTATTGTATTTGAACGCCAATAGTCATTTATCTTCTGTAAGAATAACTTATTTCTTCGTCCATAATGCTTGACGAGATTTTGGCGACAAATTTTGTGGAATGTCGCCAACTTGGCGACTTTTTTAAATGTTGCTAAATTAACGAAAAACTCGCCAAATGGATAAAAATGACGCTAAATAAATAAAAATGACGACTCATTGACGAAAATTCAATATCTTGGAAAGAATATAAATATCTACTATAAAAGTAATCTCTTTTTTTTACTGTAAAAGTAGTAAATTCATTGCATTATATAAGGAAAGTCATGTGCTGCTAACATCAGATTTTTTCATAGTTGTAGGATGAAGTACAGAATATATGGAGTTAAAAATAAATTTAGAGGTAAATTTAGAGGAAGTAGTAAAGTAGTTAGTAAAGTAGTCGCTATTCATAGTTGGCACAGTAGAAAGGAGTATTCCTTACAGTACCTAGAATACCAGTCACTATACTATTTAATATATGTATTTTAGAATGTTTTTAAATTAAGGGTTTCCAAATTTATGAGTTTAAATAACCAGTATTTTTTTTTATAGTTGTAGGACAAAGTACAGAATATATGGAGTTGAAAATAAATTTAGAGGTAAAATAATTCTAAATATGTAAGACATATTTTTTTTACTGTTTCAGCTATAATTTGCATAGTGCTAATAATTTATTTTCACAAAATTGACAGTTTAAATAAATATTTTAGGTCTTTCGTCCTTAAAAATACATACAATGCAGAACTACTTACCTTACCCCAGCGCCACCTGAATTATTGTCTCGAACGATAATGGCGTTTTCATAACGTGAAGATTTGACTCCTTACTTTTTCATTGTTTAAACAAAATAGTAAATTATCGTTCAAGATGAAAACTTCAACCTTAAAGGGCACTAACAAAGTTATGTTAAAAAATTTAACGAAAAATAATGAAAGTTCTGACGGGCACCTTCTACACGAGCTATCAAGTGGCTTTATCACCACCCTATATTTCAGAAACTAAAAGGAGTTGACTGGCTGAGATAGAGGTGATGAGACAGGATGTTATTAATTTGGTTTATCACTTTCCCAAAAAAAGTATTGTTTTCACAAAAATTGTCGAATTCGAGATTTTGATGCCAATATATATTTAAGATCTCCTGAACACGTTTTGAATATTTTTAGAGTGATGTCCGTCCGTCCGCCTATCAGTCTTCTGTCTGTCTCTATGTCTGTGGTCAATTTCTTGTGAACACCATAGCGATCACAAATATTAATGGATTTTCACGAAACTTTACATCTGTGCTCAAAAAGTCTAGAATTAGACAGCATATTTTTAAAAATTCGAACAAAAACTTCGAAATTTTTATATCTTTTTTAACATGGAAGCATAAGAGAACAATAAAGATCAATCATGCATAAAGCATTGATTATGAAACACTTTCCAACTGCAATGCAATTTTATTTAAACATCTCTAAAATGCGATATATTCAGCGGTAATATTTTTAAAATTATCACAATACTACATTAATTTATTATATTTGAAAACTTAAAACTTCATGGGAAAAAATGAACTTCATTCAAATGACGTCATTGAAATGTAAATCGCCTGGCTCTCTATGAAAAAGCAGAAAATATTTCATTCATACACTTTTATTCTATTCCTTTCATTCATCACAATACTACAATAATTTATTTTACTTAAAAACTTAAGACCATGGAGGTAAAAGTAATTTAACTCTATGCTTAAAACTTCATCGAAAAAACCTGCTATAAAATCGTCTCTAGGTAAAATCAATGGATGTTTCATTCATATCAACTATATTGCAGATTCCAGAGCTAAATGATTTTGCGTTAAAGAAATTCAGCAATTCTTATACAACTCATCTTATAGCTTGATGTGCTTCTCCATAAGTGAAAATTAGGCTCTGTTGCAGAAATAGTCAAAATTTGATGATCATTTAAACTCAAATATATTGTAATTGCGTTGTTTTAGAATATAGATGCACAGAAATTAAGAAAAATTAAGGGGTTTTAGGACGAATACAACACTAAATATAAATTAAAAAGAACTTAAAAATCACAATTTTGACACAAGCTAGATGCCATATTTTATTTTGAAGTGGGTCACGTGATTTCTTCATATGATATGGGTGTAATTAATATTTTAATTTTTATTTAAAATACTACCGAATATATTTTGCGGAAATTTTTTTATATTTTTTACGGGATAATTTGAACATTTCCAAAAACTTTCAAAGCAATTTGTGAATTTTAAATTCGCTTAAAAATGTTTGAAAAATTAGATCCCATAGGGTTTAATGTATTTCACATTTTCAACCCGGGTTCAATCCAAAACTAATTGGGTGGCATTATTCATTTATATTCCCGTAGGTCCCACAGACAGTCTTAACAACATACTAAAAATTCATTTTGATAAAGTCATTTTTACGGCAGTTATCTTGCGAACGGACAGACAGACAGAATGAACAAAGTCGTAAACACTTTTCATCTACGTTGTAAAGAGTTAAAAATTGGCATAATCATGCACAAAAGGGTTGATTTATGGCTCAATGATAACGAGACTTTATAGTTTCTATCATTGTTGTAAAAATTAGCCGCAATACAATGTTTTTGTGCATGACGTCATTTGCCTAATCAAGGGGGCAAGTTACCCCCTCCGCGGAAGTATATTGTCAAGTATGGTATTAATTGAAATATTTTCCATGCCTTTTAAATGAAAGGTAACGCCCTATAAATGTAGTCGATAGGAACCATGCTAGTGTTTTTCTTTCAAAATTTTTCTTGTAAAAATTTTTCTTTTAAACGTTGTTAAATTGATGAAAATGATCAAATTGACGCTAAATCAATGAAAATGACGACTCATCGATGAAAATTCAATATCTTGGAAATAGCATAACAAACGACTATATGAATAACCCATTTCTCAGGCCGGCCGTTTTGCTTGGCGAAAAATTTTGGAGGGATGTCGCAAAATTGGCGACTGTTTCAAATATGGCAAAATTGATGAAAATGCCATCAAATTGATAGACGCAACGCTAAATGGGAGGCAATGCTTTGCAAATTTTTAATTCCGTCATATGACAGGTATATCTTCCAGTACCAAGTGCTCTTAGCGTAATTTTCAATTAACAGTTGAAAACAAAACAATGAATTGTTTTCAATATTAAATGATCTTCAATTGACAGTTAACTGCTTAAATTAAGTCAAATTAAAAAAAAAGTCACTAAATACTCTTCAAATTTAAAGAATTAAGATATAGTTTCGATGCAGTATATAATGTTATGTACTGTTTTAATGCAAGAAAGCTTATTGAAGGAAATATCTTTAATACATAAACACACTATAACATTTCTGGAATTTGTCATACATTTCTATTTCAGATATCATTTAGGCAAACTTGCATCGTAACCAGTATCAGAATGAAAAACATATCTTTTAATGAATTTTCATTCAGAAGTTCAATTTTCTTAAAAATGCTTTAAAATTTATTTTTTCAATTTGGCAACAGCTTTGTTAAGCTAACGATAGCTTACGGCTAGAATAAGAGATAACATAAACAGTTTTAACACCATTTACACCTATAGTGTACTTCAAAATGCCCTTTTATGGATGGAATTTACCACACTGCCGTTTTTCCAAGAATAATGCTTCACCATAGGAAATAATGGAAGTTTTAAATATCGAAAAATTCTTAATTTAGTCATGTAAATTGCAGAACCTTATATGCTCTATTTTTCACCTACACATAAAATTATTTCTTGATTTTCTGTGATATAACAGACATAAGAGGCGGATTTCCACAAAAATACTAATTTAAAAATTTCAGGGACCTATATTTTGCTTATAGACTATTTTGGGAAATCAAAATTGCATCTACTTATGAATTTTGTTCGAAATATATTTATTTAAAATTTTTAGTATTCTTAACTACGACATTGCTTCTAAACAAATATCACAGCTACCATTCCGGTCACGCAATGTCCCAATGTGAGCCTATCAATATCTCTTAGGGATATAAGTCTCAGGATTTTCCTTTTTTATCCCTTGAAAGGGATAAAAATGGCATTTCTCTACTCCAGTCGCTGCAAGATATCAAGACCTATGAGATAAAAGAAAACAAGTTCCAATTTTCAGGATTATTTCGTTTCTATCCTTCCTTATTCTGGGAAAAGAATAGAATTATAATTTACTAGTATCTGAAAAACAAAAATTTAACACTTTTTTTACTTTCCTTGCAATACATGGTAATGTATAGGGAAAGTATTGGAATCTTGTCGAAATTCGCAACTCGAGTTTTCGACGGATCTACACGTTTCGAGACCTCTAGAATACGAAAAAACCATTTTAGCGTGACGTCTGTGTGTGTGTCTCTGTGCGTATGTCTGTCTGTGTCTCTGTGTGTATGTCTGTCTGTCTATGTGTCTGTCTGTCTGTCTGTGTGCCTGTCTGTGCAGATTTTGAATCCACTCTAACTAAAAAACTATTTGACCGAATTTCATAACATTTGGAAGGTAAGTCACTTGTAGGCGAATCTGGTGCTGATTACTTTTGTGTAAGATTCGGCATAAAAGAACCCGCCTGATTTTTGCAAAATGCCCCCCAAAAGCTTGCATTCACTCTAGCTGAAAAACTAATGGACCGAATTTCACAAAATTCGGTAGATAAGTCACTTGTGGGTCACCCTTGTGTTGATTAGATTTTAGTACAATTCGGAGAAAATAACCAGCCTTTTTTTGCAAAATGGCCCGCAAAAATAGCCAAAATCTAAAATAAAAAACTACGTATTCTCAAATATATCCATTAAATGCTTGTTACATAAGTAATTATTAGCGAAGAAAACAATGACTAATCCCATTGCACTAGGACTCAAGATATTTTAGTTCTTTCGTATTTTCTCTACACCACCTTTGAAAATAAGTCCAGTTATCAAATGAGAATTAAAAGTGAATTAAATTTAAATAAAATAAAGAGAACGGGGATATAAGTCTGCAGGGAAAGTCATGTGCTGCCCGCATCAGATTTTTTTATTTCTTCTACTATAAGTGATAATGTATGGGAAAACTATAAGAAAAAAGTGGAAAATTGAAATTCAAATTTTGGGGGGAATTATACATTTCAGGTATTCCACAACACATATCAACTAATTTTAGCCCGTTTTGTGCGTCGGTTTGTCTGTGCAATGTATGTATAAAATCTAGCTAAAAAAACCAAACACAAAAAAAAAAACAAAAAAACTATTCAACCAACTGTTATAAAATCTGAGAGATAAGTCATTTTTGTAGTGGGGAAAACTAAAATTAAGAAATTTTATTCGAAAAACTTGAATCTTCTCGAATTTTTCAACATCTCGAATTTTTCAACATTTTTCCAGCTATGACAATAGAACAAACAGCTAGACACATAAAATTTATTTTCAGTCTGTCATGCACAAAGAAAAATATCCAAATTTTCTTAATTAACTCTAGTGGTGTACAATCATACGCTTCGGGATATTTTAATTTATAGTTCAGGCAGATAATTTTTTCTAAATTATATTTTGCAATTAAATTTTTTTACAGTTTTTTTTATTCCATTTGAAACCATCGTAATAGAGTTGCTGTTCAAATACAGAAATTGTCTGCTGGATATTCTTCTAATCAAACTATTGAAAGTAACGTTCAAATGACTTTTAGATTAAAAAAATATGATGTGGGCAGCACATGGCATTCCTTATATAATGCAATGAATTTACTAATTTTACAGTAAAAAAATAGATCATTTTTATAGTAGTTATTTATATTCTTTCCAAGATATTGAATTTTCGTCAATGAGTCGTCATTTTCCATGTCGTCATCATCAATGAGTCGTCATTGATTTAGCGTTATTTTTATCCATTTGGCGAGTTTTTCGTTAATTTAGCAACATTTAAAAAAGTCGCAAAGTTTGCGATATTCCACCAAATTCGTAAGCGTTATGGACGAAGAAATAAGTTATTCTTACAGCAGATAAATGACTATTGGCGTTCAAATACAAAATAATTACTCAAAGTATCTTTTTCCATGAACGGAACGAGCTAGATCCACGAGAATTATGTCCCTCAATTTATCGTACGGTATTACATATGGAAAGTGATCATGAACCGTTCTCATTAGGAAATATTTATTTTTCATTTTAGACTTTTTCATATTTTTTTTTTAAATGTACAATATCTCAAGAACGGTTCATGTTAGCGTTCTAAAATTTATGTCAATCGTTTTCTGATAAAAAATTACATAAGAAATGTTTATTTGCGTAACTTTATTAGAGGTTTTGATTTTTTGACGATTTTTTCAAAATTTCACTCGAAAATTTAGGGGGTTCTGAACATTCGAATGCGTATAAAAACAATAGGCTTCCAGTGTTTACGGATTGTGATTTTTGTACTAAATTTCGTTCGAATCGGTCCATTCGTTCGTCAGTTATCGTCTCCACAGGCTCACTGACACACACACACGCACACACACACACACACACACACACACACACACACACGCACACACACACACACACACACACACACACACACACACACACACACACACACACACACACACAGACATCACTTCAAAAATGTTTGATTCGCGATCAGGGATGCTCGAAACGTGCTCTCCCGTCGAAAACTCGAATTCGAATTTTCGACCCCGTCACAGAACTTTCCTTATACATTATTGTATATAAGGAAAGTAAAAAGGTCTGGGAAAGAAGGCAACATACAGCGATCGGAAATGAAATATTGTTTGACTGAATTTTTTAAAAATTCGAACGCATTTTTTTTTTCTTAAATTTTTTTTTTTAATATGGCAGCATAGACCAAAATGTAACAATCATGTATAAAAGAGTTTATTTATGACTAAAATATCACGAGATTTTATAGTTTAAATCATTGTTGTGAAAAATAGCCATGATACAATTCTTTATGTTTGTGACGTCATTTGTTTCATCGAAGGGCAAGTTACCCGCCCCCTGGGGGGCACATTGAAAATTTTTGATTTCGAGATTTTCATGCCAGCATATGTTTTAAGACCTTCTGAACACATTTTAACTATTTTTGGAGTGATGTCTATCTGTCTGTGTGATGTCTGTGTTCGATATTTTGCGTACACAATAGCAACCACAAATGTAATGCATTTTCACAAAACTTTATATCTGGCATTGCTGTCAAAAAATCTAGAACTAGATTGAATATTTTTTAATTCTAGAGAAAACTTTGAATTTTATTTCATATTTTGTATTTAATTAATATGGCAGCATAGGTCTAAGTGTGATATATTATCATTCATAAAATGGTTTATTTGTAGCTTAACGATCACGAGACTTAACCATAACAGTCTTAACCATTGTTGTGAAAAATAGCTGCGATACAATTTTATTTTGTTCGTGATGTCTTTAGTCCCAATCGGGGGAGGGGGGCAAGTTACCGGCCAGGGGGGGGGGGGGTACATTGTCAAGTATGGCATCAGGCGAACGATTTGTTCAAGCCTTTTATTTAAAGTAAAGGGTAACACGGCATAATTGTAATCATTTGGACCCATGAAATCGATTTTTCAAAAATTTCTTGTAAAATTTTAAAAAATAAAATACACTAAAAATGGATTCTGATATGAGAAAGTCGAATTAAGCCATACACCAGTCAATTTTGATACTAATTTAGATTAATAAATTCAATTCATCCCTGCTTTAACTTTCGGGCAACGTCGGGTACATATTCTACTCTTTTTATAAAGTATAACAGAAAAACATTAAAAATAAACATTCTCTCTTATTCTGATATTGCATTGATACATGCATTGATGCATTTAAATCTGTAATAAACTCTAACTCTGTAAATGTGTGTTCCCTCGTTAAATATGCAGTAAGCTCTACGTAAATATTAATAAAGGGGGGGGGGGTGAAATGCACATCACAGTAAAATGCATATTTAGATAGCGAATTATCTGACCACAAGACTTTTGAATAGAAGAAGCGACTATTTTAATTAACTCGCGAATTAATCAGAATAATTCATAATTCTTCGCACATGAATATTTTATCACATGAAACACATAACGAATTCTCAATTTAAATTTCCAAATGCACCGAAATATGCAGATGGAACGTTCAAATAAATTCGACAATTTCTAAGTTAGAGATTTAATTAAGAGGGACAGAAATCTAATTGCGATTTGCATTGTAATTTTGATTTGTAAAGCAGAAATGAATCATAAGTTTGGTTTGTAAAGAACAAATAAATCGTAATTTTGATTTGTGGAGGACAAATGAATCGTAATTTGGATTTGTAGAGCAGCGTTGGGTTGGATAAATTAGGGGCACAATAGGCAGGTGGGTGGAAAGGTATTTTTTCACATATCCTCATGCACCCTATATCTGCAGAACCCGCCTATAGTTCCCAAAGTTAGGATATCGCTTCTATTGCATGCATAATGGACCAGAAGGAATTACCAGGTGATGACTAGGTTCTAAATAAACTCCCGTTACGTAAATGTTACAGATACAGACAACACCATTGAATTTCCAAATCATCTGCTTTGAACCAAAAATTATTACGGAGTTCCGTTTTCATCTATAAAAGCGTTATGATTAATTTAGAATGATAAAAAAAGGAAATTACTTCACTTATTTGAATTTTACTTACCCGATAAGTAAAATTCAAAATATTAAATGCTATCAGAGCGAGTTTTTATGAGATTTATGTCGTTTCGTAGCTTAATACTCATAATGATAATATAAATAACAATTTATAAGCAACAATAAATTCGTTCACAAAAATAGAACGTAACATATTAAATTCGTTCACAAAAATAGAATGAAACATTTTAAATTCGCTCACAAAACAGTATGAAATATTTTAATTTAGTAAACCGATAAATTAAATCCACTTCGTTTCGAAACAGTATAATTTTCTGTCTCGAATGTTTGCTGTATACCTGCTTCCATATCTTTGGCATTCGAAAATGGTCTCCTGCAATAAATGTGGTTTTGAATCTGAAAATTTACCCGACAAAGAAAAATTCAAAATAATAAATGTTATCTCAGGAAGTTTTGATAAAATCGATCCTAAGATTTTTATAAAACTCAATATGTTGTTTGAACATGTTTAAATAAACCAAAGTACCCAGTCTTTCTTTCAGACCTACATCTGGGGGTGGGGAGGGGGGCTTCGCCACCTCGGAGACACTTTATGTTAATCTAATTACTATTTATGTGACAGCATATGGATATATTTATTTAGGACAAAATGAAAACATGTTCCCCCTAAAGTTTCCTTCGACCCCCTCCCCCCCTAGTCTAAAGATCCCGAAAGAAACACTGAAAGCACCAGCCCCCCCCCCCCCTCCGTCCAACACACACACACACAAAAAGAACCACCAATAAAACGTTCTTTAATCGAGGTTTTATTGCCCGTGTAAAGAGTTTTATCTCGTGACAAGGTGTACTTTCATTTGAATTTTGTTCAACAAATAGGGTAATTTAAGATTTTTATACGAGGTGTTGCACACGAAAAGCGTAATAAACGTCTCTGAAAGCATACTTAATACAGAACGTGATTTAGCGCAATAACAATAAATAAGGAAGGAACAGCGTAAATTGCTGCGCAAATAAAAAGACAGAAACAGACAATAGTTTTGGAAGTAATTGTGGTTTCTTCTTCCAGGAGCGAATCTAAAAAAAGAAAAAAATCTCCTAGTGGACTAGATTGAAAATAATATATCTCACACCTTCTCTTTAAAACAGGGGAAGATCGGGTAAAACAGGGTAGGCGGGTTAAACCGGGGTACCATATTTTTATACTTAAGGTGCCTCAGAAGTCGTAAAGGGCCATAAATAGAGTGAATTTCTATGTTTCACGTTTTATTTTGTACCTCTTCTCCTATACATCAATAATATCTAAACATTTTATGGCTAGTAAGTGAATAAATACCAGCAGCATATGTGATTATTTATTCAATAAGGTGAATCTGATAATTCTATTTTTAAAAACTGTATACTTTTAATGAGTTTATTAAAATTTAATAAATTTTTTTTTAAATTTTTAATTAAGCAAATGTTTTTATTTTAAAATACTTCTGCATAACAATCAGCAATATTTTTGTTTCCAGAAGCAATAGTTTGGCTACAATCACGCGCGGAAGCAACATATATAAAAATAAAATTTTAATAAATTCATGAAAATTATACAGTTTTTAAATATAGTATTATCAGATTCACCTTACTGAAACAATTATCATATATATTACAGGTATTCGGCTATTAGCCATAATTTTTTTTTTTTGTATTATTATTACTGTATAGGAGAAAAGGTACAGAATAAAATGTAAAGTATGGAAATTTAATATGTTTATGGCACTTTATATCTGATGACGACTCTATATAAACCCTACTTTACTAAAAATGTTAACCATTTGGATCTCAACTACAGTGGCATACAGTCATTTATTGTTTATAGACTCTTAGTGAAATATTTTTGCCAATAAAAGTTCACCATAATAGATCCTTCAACAAATCTTCAGTGAAACAATGAGTAATTTAAGTGTTGTATTCTTTATTTAATCAGCTATAAATTAAATATATAATTGCCCTTGTAGATTGTTATTTCAATATGACCATATTTTCTTCAATGTGAGATAGTGGAGTCAATTTAGATACTCTTCGTGGGTTAAAACCAGGTACAAGGTTCTGCTACATTAGTTCATGCTTGTTTTTCTCTTGGTGAGTTTTCTTATCCTAGTACTATCATAAATCATACCTCTGCTTTTGTTGATTGATGGCTATTGTCGATGTCCTGTTGTAGAACAGACAAGACAACTGTGAAAACAATAACTGTTACTTTGCCTAAGGCGAAGGCAGATGAGTTCTTGTTTCGGAATATTACAGAGGAGTACCATGATGTTTTCCGATCTTACCATTTTTCCTCATGTACATAGTATCAATGTAAATTGTGTATGTTAGTATTTGTAATTAAGTGTATTTTATGTCTCGAAAGTTTATTAAGCTTCCATCAGTTACAAAGTTAGACTACTAAGGAATCAGATGTCAATATTTGGCAGTGCCCCATTAATGCGACAAAAAAATACCGGTCAACTATTCCGAGAAAAAAAAACCGACAGACGCAAGCTGCAGTTGCAGGTAAGTTTTATTTACCTTGCTAAATTTATTTGAGAAGTTTGTGCGCGACAGTCATACGACACATACAGGGTCTTTCAAAAGTCCGTATAAAATTTAAAAATTCATTAAAAATCGAAAAATCATCGCATTGAGGTACGGTTTGTACCATAAGTATTGCTAGCACGGGTTTTTTTTTTTGGTTTTTTTTTGGCGTGAAAAAATTTTGTTGTTTAAAAAATCACCAATAGGTGGCGCTGAACGCATTGGAAAGACAAAATAACTTACTACACGTGCCAAATCGTGTGACAAGCCTAAGTAACCCTGAACAGGTGATAGGACCTTTTCCTTTCTTTAGATTTTTCCTAAATCAGAATTTTCACAAAGCATCTGATGTTGATTCGTCGCTCACGTAATACAGCTTCACTAACAAGGCTTTCTCGATCAAAGTTAACATTCTCGCAAAAGCCTCTTCCTTGCACCGTTTACTAATGAATCAAATGAAGAATCTAAAGAGCACTACAGCTCTTTTATAACAGCCTCATTTGCATACTTCTGGAAGATGTATTCGGGTAAGCGCCACCTATAGGTGATTTTTTAAACTACAAAATTTTTTCACGTCAAAAAAATCCCCCGTCCCGGCAATACTTATGATACAAACCGTACCTCAACGCGATGATTTTTCGATTTTTAATGAATTTCTGAAGCTTATACGGACTTTTGAAAGACCCTGTACAAAAAGATTAGAACTGATACATTTAGCTCATGGAATATGGTGACTTATGTTTGTCACCAGATTGTGCCTATTGTATGCATCCCTTGGTGCTATCTTCATCGCGCCATTAAGCACTGACAGCCGGCAAGAAATAAGAAAGTGACTTACCTTTCATTCCAGACTATATGTTACTTTTCACCTAGAGAGCATGATTAGAGTAGTTTATATGAAAGCAGCAACAAGACAAGCAACACGAAACAACTGAGATTGTTATATTTTATCGATAAGTACTTCTTGATAATATTTTTCCTTCTTCACAAGATCTGACTAACGCAGGGGCATGAGGGACTTCTTGGATAGAACGTGAAAGTTGGTAATAATTTACATTTCATTAAAATATGCAAGAACTTCATTTTGTATACTATTTTTATTGAATACAATTATGTCTGTGAAAAGAAAAATATTTATTCATTTCATATATGTAGAGAGGTAAAAGGGGGTCTTGAAGGGATGTTTACCCCGAGCACTTGTTAGGGTAAGTTGAGCCATGCTTCTTCAGAAACTACTGACAGGTTGGATTCCAATGATATAAACGAGCCAAAGCATATAATACTAAAGAAGTTTTATATATTTGAACGCCTGTGATCAATGAAAAAATATAACATTCTGTGAGCCTGGCTTTCAGATCAATTGACATTTCTTTTCTATTTCTTTGTTTAAATATTCTTCAGCGGTTAAAGCCCCAGCATTAGGGAGACAAACCACTATGTCTTTTGTATTACTTATATGGCCATTGCCACCACAGAAGTGAAATTTAATAAGGAAAAAAACGAGGAAAAAATCCTCAGCAATTTTCACCTTTTTCCCTACAAAAACGAAATAGATGCGTTAGTACAAAACAAAATTCAGTCTTAGCCAAAACCAAGGCCGTAGACACCAAAACGTAAAATGAACAATATGATAATATATATATATATATATATATATATATATATATATATATATTAAAAGATTCATAAATACCGAAGTAAACTAAAAGTGTTAATTATACTTAGCAAGTATGAAAAGTTAGATAAACTAAAGGTAATAAAATAATAAAGCGATGCGAAATACATTTAATTTATTGCGCAAATGCAGTTTATAAATAAAATGATTTCAATAATAAACATATTATATAAAATTCCAATGATAGATTAGAGATAAATTGTAACTCATATAACCATGACATAAGTATTAGCTATATATAAAACCAAATTTAAGCACCTACCAAACAATTTATAACTGAGGAAAAGCAAAGCATTGCATATTTTCCTAATTACCTGCTATGCAAGAAAAAAAAAGAATGATTATATGAGTTCCAATTTATCTCAAATCTATCATTGGAATTTCATATATTTTTATTATATATATATATATACATATATATATACATATATATACATACATATATATACATATATACATACATATATACATACATATATATACATATATACATATATACACACACACATATATATATACACATACATATATATACACACATACATATATATACACACATATATATATATTTATTTATTTATTTGAAAGAAGATAACAATGATGAAGCGTATCTATATGACAATAATGTACAAGACGTAGGTAATGTAGAATGAACATGAGGTCATGTCTTTTGTTTAGTTGAAAGTCAAAAAGAACAATTTAAAATTGAAATCCACTTCAATTTTGGCTTACTTATTTTTTTGCGGGAACTTCCGCAAGTTATATTAATATTGACACTATAACGAGGACCATATGTATATACATATATATATATATATATATATATATATATATATATATATATATATATATATATATATATATATATATATATATATATATATATATATATATATATAATTTATGTATTTTTTTATGTTACGCAAAATAAATATTTAGCTTCTAAATAAATGTTAACATGTTTTACTTTATTTTAATATGGTTCCAGTCCCTCCCTCTCCACAGACTCGCACATTGTGGGTGTATATCTGCGGGCTGATAGCCAGTTACCTGTCCATGTAGCTATTAAATTGCCCAGGTGCCGTACGAATAGCCCAGGAGCCGTACGAATAGCCCAGATTACGTACGAATAGCCCAGGTTACGTACCAATAGCGCAGGTTACGTACGAATAGCGCAGGTTACGTACGAGTAACCCAAGTTACGTACGAGTAGCCCAGATTACATACGCATAGCCCAGGTTACGTAAGTATAGTCTAGATTACGTGTGAGTAACCCAGGTTACTCGTACTTCTGTAAGAAGAAATAGAAAAGCGCTAGATAAGAATTTAACTACTTTGGAATTACAGGTTTCGTAATAAGTTTGATAAAACGAATGCTACTATAAATCGAGGAAGATATGAATTTTTCAGATTTACAGAATTTCCAGTAGAAGCAAATTGTAGCGCGAGAAAAAAGGCATATGTTAAAAAACTATTCATAACCAGTGATTTTCTTGCAAATATGAATAGCTTTATGTCGTGACAACGCGCACTTTCATTTACATGTTGTTGTAGAAATGGGATAATTTGAGAGTTTTATTTCCTGAGTAATATATTTAAAAAGCGCATACGCTTAGCTAAAAGTATCTGAATTTTTCCTACTTATTGTAGAAACTGTCTTTCAAGAGACTGTCGTGAAAAATACATTTCTACACATTGGAATTCTATAATGGAAAATATTATGGAGTAAAAATTGATGTGGGCAATCCATGTCTTTCTCTACAGTCTGCATATTAATTTTTTCTTATTTATTCATTTCTATTCAGACAGTCCGACTTGCCCGAAGGTGTAAGGTATCTGTTTGGACGGGTAAGGTATCTGTTTGGACGCAGAGAATAAATACCAAGTTTACAAGTTAAGCCCCTCCCCCACAGAGGACGGGGGGGGGGGGATAGCCTGCAAATTTGGTACTTATCCATCTGTAATTCTAATGTTTTTTCGAAAAAAAACAAGAAAGATCAATCATGCATAAAGCATTAATTATGAAACACTTTCCAACTGGAATGCAATTTTATTTAAACATCTCTAAAATGCGATACATTCAGGGGCGATACATTCAGCGGTAATATTTTTTAAATTATCCCAATACTACAATTTATTATATTTGAAAACTTCATCAAAAATAAATGAGCTTTATTCAAATAACGTCATTGAAATATAAATCGCCTGGCTTTCTGTATAAACGCAGTGAAAAGTTCATTAATAAACCTATTTCCATTCTTTTCATTCAGCGGCGATATTTTTAAAATTATCAAAATACTACAATAATTTATTTTACTTAAATCTTAAAATCATGGAGGTAAAAGTACTGTATAATTCCATGCTTAAATCTTCATTGAAAACGAAATAGAATCGTCTGCTTCTCTATGTAAAATCAATGAATGTTTCATTCATATCAGCTATATTGCAGACTCCAGAACAAGATGATTTTGCGTTAAAGAAATTCAGCAATTATTATACAACTCATCTTATATCTTGATCTGTTTATATTCTCCATACGTGAAAATCAGGCTTCGTTGTAGAAATAGTCAAAGTTTGATGATCATTTAAGCTCAAAAATATTGTAATTGCGTTGTAGCAGTATATAGATGTACAGAAAAAATATATATAAAGCGGTTTAAGGACGAATGCAACACAAAATGTAAATTAAAAAGAACTTCAAAAATCACAATTTTGACACAAGATGGATGGCATTCATCATTTACACTCAAATATGATGTAATTGCGCTGCTTCAAAATATACATGCACAGAAATTAAGCAAAAATAAAGCTGTTTTAGGACGGATACAACACTAAATATAAATTAAAAAGAACTTTAAAAATCACGATTTTGACACAAGATGGATGCTATATTTTATTTTGAAGTTAGTCACGTGATCTTTTCATATGATATGGGTGTAATTATTATTTTAATTTTTATTTAAATAACCACGGAATATATTTTGCTGAATTTTTTTTTATAATTTTTATGGGATAATTTGTATATTTCCTAAAATTTTCGAAGCAATTTGTGAATTTTAAATTCGCTTAAAAAATGTTTGAAAAATTAGGTCCCATAGGATTCAGTGCATTTCATTTCCCCAACTCGGATTCAATCCAAAACTAATTGAGTGATATTATTCATTTATATTCCCATAGGTCCCACAGACAGTCTGAACAACATACTAAAATTTCATTTTGATAAAGTCATTTTTACGGTAGTTATCGTGCTAACGGACAGATAAACAGAATGAACAAAGTCCTTAACGCTTTTCAACTATGATGTAAAGTGTGGAAAAAGGAAAGCTTTAACTATACAATAGCATTGAAAGTAAAAATCATGCATTTCAACTTCCGTGATGGCATTTTTAACATACTTTCCTACGTCCTAGAGAGCAGAAATTTAGTATACATATAGTAAATTTAGTATAGTCTAATATAGTAAATTTAGAATAGTATAATAGGACATTTTTAATCTATCAAAATTTGGCAGAACCTCAAAAAATAGAACCGGAACGAATTTTTGCGAAATGGCCCACCAAAATCCCCCCTACTCATTATATATATATACATACAAGGGGTATCTACCCTCTGCTCACTCCGCTTGCGCAACCACCTTCGGGAGGCTTCGCCTCCTACTCGCTGTGCTCGCTTCATATAGCTTCTTTCTTTAAAATCCTATTTTCAAAAATCTCTTTACTATTCCTTGCTAATATCCGCAGGAGGGAAAAACAGGGATTTTTCTTAGCTCAGGGAATCCAAAAACTGAATTCCTTGATCCACGCTATACACGTGGACAAAGTCTTAGACCTTGTCCACGTGTATAGCGTTTGTGCTTGGATTTCGTCTGTTTTTCTTTTATCAATTCTATACCATTGATTTTTGATAATTTTCTTTGACTTGATGATTCGAAATTTGTATTTTTTTTCCCATTTGCTTGAAGATTTGCTGATTTATACTTTTATTTTGTAAGCTTGTTAGAAAGTTAGGTTTTTCGAGTTACAGTTTCTCACTTTTCTTTCATTGGATTTTCAAACTTTTTTATTATATATATATATATATATATATATAAATTCCCAAAAAGTACAAGTAACAATGTACTCTTAAATTTCTAGAAAAGTGACAGGAGTAACGGCCGGGGGGAGTTGCGACCCCCAACACTCTGGTTAAAACTTTTTTTCCGCCATGGCAAACGCTCCCGGTAGCCGATACTCCCTACCCTATTAACTTCATGACCCTTATAAAACCGTAAAAATTACATAAATACATATACACTTTCAATAACATGTAAATCTTTAAAAGTTTACTATTCTACGCTAAAACAAACCAAAAAGCATACTATAAAAATTTTTAACAATTAATTTAAAATACTAATGTATGAAATTACTTCACTTGTGGTCTCACGTCTCAATTTTACACGCTTAAATAGTTCCTCGCTGTATCGATGCCATTTTATTTCCTGAAATAAAGGTGTTGCCAAAATCCTTACTGAACGCATCGAAAACTTTACTATGTACCACATTGTAACACTGACAAATAAATATTAAAGGATAATTTTCTGTTATTGCTTCCTTAATAAATATAGAATCATTTTTGATCCTATCCTTTCCATAAGAATGCATTCTTTCACTACGTTTAAAGTGATTAATGACTATATTGCGAAATATCCTGATACTTAAATTAGAATACCAGTTAATTATATAATGTATTCTAAAACTGTACTGTCTTCTTTTATCATAAATAGTATAATACGTTGTCTTGCTAGGTGTTAAATGTATACTTATATCCAGATAGTTGATTGCCTTTGTTTTATCCGAGATATTCTCAATAAGATTCAAGCAAGCTGGATAAAAGGAAAAATCAAATTCATACCCGTCTCCTGTGTTTACGTATGCTATGAGGATGTCATCAATAAATCGAAAGTAAACCATTTCGTTTATAAAGTGATTTCCTTGTTCATAATGGTGCAAATATAGATTTGCTAATAATGTCGAGCACCCTCCACCCATTGGCACGCCTTTAATTTGTTTGTAATATTCAGTACCATTATACAATATATTTTCATACAATACGATGTCCAAAACGTGTTTAAACTTTTGAATTGTGACACTTTGTTGTAATTCAAATGTCTCATGTATTTGCGTCAATATACTATATAGATCCTCCAAATTTATATTACTGAATAGATCTTGGAAATCATAGCTTCTATATAATTGGTTAGCAGGTAGTTTGTTCAAAATTCCCAAAACTTGATCGCTGTTTTTTAACATGACGGAACCATTTTTTGAAATATGATTCATTACAGGTTGTAGATATGACTTTAGTAGCGTATTAGCCCTTGTGGTATAAGTTTTAAATGCCACTGTAACTGGACGAAACTTCACTGGTTTTTTGTGAAGTTTGGGTATCAAGACCAAATACGGGTAGCGTATATGTTTCAAATCAATTCCAATTCGCTTATGAAGTGCACAAATTCGATTATTAATTTCATTATGTTGCACATTGAGCTTTTTATAGATTTCCTCATCTTGATAACTTTCTTTAAGAATCTTCATATAGTACGCTATGCATGTCAAAGTGAAATTAGATGCTGCCTTGTCTGTGTAGGTAACTGCATATTTGTTCCATAAATCATTCAGTTCGTCACGATTTACATTACTCTCTTCTCGTTTTTGAATTGCAGGTTGATAAAATCGACGAAATTGAAAATTTACACGATCTCGCCATTCCGGCCATCCAAATAGTTGCTCTTAGTCCTCTGGACGAGTCGGACGGTCTGGGTCTTCAACGATCTCGCCATTCATCAAATGCATTCATAGGCAAACTGTATTTTATTGCCATATTATATATAAATTCCTTCAATTCTTTATAATAATTCCCATATATATCATGAAATTCCTCTGACCTGAATTTAGTACCTTTATCAAATGCTTTTCGTAGTTGACTCGCATTAATCACGTTCAAATCGCCAGTCACTATGTGTTTATGATCATCATCTATAAATGGGCTTGATGTACACTGACACATCAGATTTTTATATTGTCCCATATTCTTACCAATTTTATTGTAATTATATACCTTACGTCCCATTGTCAACACATAACGGTATGATATACAAATATTAATTCTTCTAATAGGAAAGTGTCTTTGATGATAGTCTAAAATCTTTTTAAAAGGAACATTATTAAAAGCTCTATTTTTAATCGTTATCATTAAATATTCTTTATGTTGTATTGCATTAATTTCTTGATTTAAGTTGATGTTATATTGTGCTGCTCGCATTTTAATCATATCAAGAAATATTGCATACCAGTTATTAACGCAATCGATCTTATCACAGGGTGCATCATCAAATTGGTTATACTTATAATTATGCCATACACGCAATATGAATCGCTTTCGTATACCATAAACTGTATTTTTGATCCAATTATTTTTAATGCCAAGATCACTGTAGAATTGTGCAAATAATGCATCGATTTTTACTAGTGTATTCAGATATGTAGTACGATGTGATTTCTGTCCTCGTTTTTGCCTTGTAACTGAATAAGCTATATTATGCTTCATTATTGATGGCTTACTTCCATCCCTGCATTTACTTAAATCATTACTTTCACTATACAGTAAGGTATTAAGTCCATATGGATATGATGTCATAAATTGATTGATGTGGACGTTTTCCCACCACATTCGTTCGTTATGTTTGGTTACAAAATCAATTATATTAACAATAATATTTTCAAATCCATGGTGTTTAAAGTGACTTAATTCTATATTATCATGCTGTGAAGACTGATTTTTATAATGCTTTATCTGACTTCTGTGCAGATTTATCCTTAAATGCAGAGGATTCTTAGTCTGCCCAATATATTTTTTCTTGCATGTACCACATGTTATTGAATATATGCAGTTAAAAACATTACAAAATGTTCTAAATCTGTGCTGACCATAAGTTATCTGTTCACTTGCCGCTACAGGACATAGCTTACATCTGTTGGATGCACACTTACTAAATTTAAATTTCATCATATTCTTGAAATGGTATTTGCGTTTGTAAGGATCGTCATTATTAATAACATTTATATATTTATCCTGAGAACAAGATTCGTTCAATACATTATTTTTGATTCCTTCCTGTGGTATAGTGCTCATAAGGGTAATATAGTGCTCATAAGGGTACCGTTTTGACGATCACACAGTGCTTGAATCTTATTGAGAATATCTCGGATAAAACAAAGGCAATCAACTATCTGGATATAAGTATACATTTAACACCTAGCAAGACAACGTATTATACTATTTATGATAAAAGAAGACAGTACAGTTTTAGAATACATTATATAATTAACTGGTATTCTAATTTAAGTATCAGGATATTTCGCAATATAGTCATTAATCACTTTAAACGTAGTGAAAGAATGCATTCTTATGGAAAGGATAGGATCAAAAATGATTCTATATTTATTAAGGAAGCAATAACAGAAAATTATCCTTTAATATTTATTTGTCAGTGTTACAATGTGGTACATAGTAAAGTTTTCGATGCGTTCAGTAAGGATTTTGGCAACACTTTTATTTCAGGAAATAAAATGGCATCGATACAGAGAGGAACTATTTAAGCGTGTAAAATTGACGTGACTGATTTGGATGGAGGTAAGGTATTTGTATTTGTAGTTCGTATATTTTAAGTAGGTTTAGTTTTGTGTCGTTTCAATTATATTGCTCTTATGTTGGGGGATTTTTTCATTTTACGTTTGATATATGCTTCGTATGGGCGTCTTCTGTTTCGACGTTGTACTGAATTTAACCGCAGGTAATGCATGGCTCCGTGAGTGTTGTCATTGGTGGAAAAGTCGACTTGTAAACGGGAACTAGGGTTCACAATCCCCCTAGGCCTTTTATGTATTACCTGTTGGCTGACTTCATGTCCAATCTTTCAATTTTTACTATTATATATATATATATATATATATATATATATATATATATATATATAGAAAGGAGTGATATATTCAGCTTCACTAAAGAAACGTTAAACACTGACAAGTCTCTAATCTCAACCATTGATTAACTTGATTACTTATGATTTGCTTCCGTTGAGGCTGCTCATGGCGAATTATGACCAAAATGTTTTACTCAAAAAACGTAGTTTTTATATTTACTTGTTAAAGGTATACTTTGACAAGCCTTTCTTGCTTTGCCCATGCATTATTCATTTTGCATGTGCCCCGGCTCACCCACATAACCATAAGATTGAAAGTAGAACAAGAAAAATCGACCTGACATTCAATATCGCAGTATGAATTCATTACAGACCAGCTGTATGAAATAATGCATGAGTTTTTTTTTTTTGTTGCTTTTTCACTAAACAGGATAAATTACAGATATTCAAGTTGAAACAAAAAAAAAATATTTTTTTGTCGATGGTGTATATTTTATTAAACTAAAAAAGTCTGATTTATGCAGCAAGACCAACAAACGCCACCAATATCGATATCAACATAGCCAAAACGACATAAGTCTCAAACAATGGGATTTTGTTATGAATAACATCTATGGTTGGTGTGTCTTTCACTGAAATCGAAATGTTATTAAAAATGTGGGGCGCTTATATTTTCCAACATTTTAGATACAAATGTAGCTTATTTTGCCGGATATAAGGTACCATATATTCATGTACCACAATAATTTAAATATTTTGAGATTCAAAAATTTTTATTTCCTTTTTCCAAAAAATTCAAAATAGTATATTTGTTTTCTCTAAAGTTTGTTTAATTTGCCCCGAAATATTTTCTAAACTATGAAAAATTGATGTAAATACAACCAGTTCCAATTGCTGCTCAATTAATACAACTAAAATAGCTTTCATACATAAATAATAATAAAGTAGCATACAATACAAAATTGATAGCAGATACAAATTTTGTTGTGTGCTGTTTTTAACGAAGTTATTTTAGTTTAGATGTAAGTATTAAATACAGTTTCTGGATCAATAAGATACAGTTTCTAAATCAATGAAATATAGTTTCTAGATTAATAAAATACAGTTTCTAAATAAATGAAATACAGTTTCGAGAGCAATAATTTGTTTACATAAATCTCTATAGTTGAGTAATCATTTTATCAATTTGAAGATCGAAAATATTCCGGTTTTAAAGATATATATGCTTATATCTTGAAAATTAAAAGTGCTAGCTATAAACTATAAGGGGGAAAATTTGTAACGTTTTGAACAATATACTCCCTGGGGGGGGGGGAGAATCTCTCCCCCTTCGGGGAGGTCTAATAACTTCACGAACACAAAATGTGTATCGTGGCTGTTTTTCCCTACAGTTTTTGAAACTGTTAGGTTTCATGATCATAGCATCATAAATAACCCTTTTCCTGCATAATTATGTCACATTTTGTCCTATGCAATCAGGTTCAGGAAATATAAAATTTCGAATACATTTCGAAGTTTTCGCTCGAATTAAAAAAAAATCTGATGTGGGCAGCACATGTCTTTCCCTGCAGACTTATATTCACGTTCTCTTTATTTAATTTAATTTATTTCACTTTTAATTCAATTTTCGTTCTCTTTCGGTAACCGGACTTATTTTCAAAGGTGGCGTAGGGAAAATACGAAAAACTAAAATATCTCGAGAACGGCTAGTCCTAGTGTAATGGGGTTGATCTTATTCTTTTCTTCGCTAAAAATTACGTATAAAACAAGCTTTTAATGGATACATATAAGCATACATAGTTTCTTATTTTAAATTTTGAAGATTTTTGCGGGACATTTTGCAAAAAAAGGCAGGTTATTTTTTTCCGAATCTTACCAAAATGTAATCAGCACCAGGATAACCCACAAGTGACTCATCTACTGAATTTTGTGAAATTCGATCCTTTAGTTTTTCAGTTAGAGTGGATATAAGCTTTTGCGGACCATTTCGCAAAAAAAGGCCTGGTTCTTTTATCCCGAATCGTACTCAAAACTAATCAGCACCAGATTCGCCCACAAGTGACTTACCTACCAAATTTTATGAAATTCGGTCAATTACTTTTTTAGTTCGAGTGGATACAATATCTGCACAGACAGACACACAGACAAACACACAGGCACACACACAGACGTCACGCTAAAAATGGTTTTTTCGTATTGTAGAGGTCTCGAACCGTGTTGATCAGTCGAAAACTCGAGTTGCGATTTTCGGCATGATTCCAATACTTTCCCTATACATTACCATGTATTGCAGAGAAAGTAAAAAAAAAAATCCCATTTACTTTTAAATTTTTCGATAACAAAGCTGGATATAAAGTTTCTTAAAAACCCATCAACATTTGTTGCAGCTGTCGTAGGCACAAAAAATTCGATCACAGACGGACGAACATTACTTTAAAAATAGCCAAAACGTGTTCAAATCCCGAAATAGAAAAATTTTCGTGAAAACAATACTCTCTCCATACTACATTCTACACATCGAAAAAGTAAAGAAAAATTGACCATTTCAATTTATCGGTACATTACAGAAATTTGAAATTTGATGCGCGCAAACTTTAACGATCACACTGTGTATTAAATAGTACAAGAGATTAATTAATAGTTGGATTCTGCATGGGCAATCGCCAACAACATCGTAGTTCTATATCGAATTAATGATCTCATTTATTCTAAAGATACATCATCAATAGATGCATACCGCAAAAGCAACTGGTGATGTGTTAAGCAATAGTTTGATAATGGACAAACACAAATAGCGATGTAACGGATAATTTACATCTGCTTTATATTAAGCAGACGTAATTTAGGGTAAATTATATATAACCGTAAAATCTGTCTACCTAATGATGGCAGCAAGCACGGCCTGGTCATTCGATTTTGCACGTTACACCAGTCCCACCATTAGTATAGCCGATATATAAGGCATGATGAACATTCATATTATTTATTGCAAATGGTAATTGCTGGCTCCAATATGCCTAACTACAACGAATTAATCGGCGTCGCCAGAGTTCTAAATAAACGTCCGTATAAATAATTAAACAAGCACCCTCTGCTTAGATAACATATTTGAGCGCAATTTAGATGGCTTCTATCCGAAAATAGGCCTAATCAAACCGCACGCATTTTCGACGAAGATAAAAAAACTCGACAATCATAATTGACCATTCAACCCCTCTTGAAACAGGCGATTCCGCGAAAATCTGCATGCGGCCTAATAAATGAGGCGCCATTCATCTGGAATTCCCTGGTTTCGCGACCGAGACGTTTGTCCATAATCTTGCCATCGTTCCTCGAACAAATAAAATTCGATCAACGTTTTGAGGAAAGTATTATTTTCTTAAATGTGTTATGAAAATGAAAATTAATAAAGTGCTCCTCCATTTATTACTTTAGCGCATGACAGATTATTGCATTGTAGAGATTTCTGTAGGCATACTTGGAATTTTGAACCAAGTGCAGCGCAAGTAGTTTGTCCACACTCAAATAACTTGTGTAATGTAATCCATTTTAATTTTTTGCAGGCTATCGGGAGTAAGCCCACATTCTAGATGAAAGTTTTGCCAAATCGAAAATGTAATTGAGCCAAGACGCATAATTACGGAGTGCCTGATGCTTCAGAGTCACAGATCCCCACATCGAAAATACAACGGTCAGAAAAATATGAATAAAACTGGGTGGTACAGTAAAGCGCACTCTGTTAGAAAAATGAGTGCTGTAAAAAAGTCCACAAAAGTAAATGAAATTGAGCAAAGGCAAACCATTCCAAGCCAGTGAAAGAGGCAAACAATCACCAGGAGACCAGTGAAACAGAAAAGGAAGGATGAGATCAGAGAAGAAAGCCCGTACACAAAACGGGTGTCAATTCGGGATGGTGGCAGTACTATTCAACGAAAAATCTGTTGAACAGCACTAACTACCACAGATATATTTTTCCCATGCGTCAATAGCATAAGGGAGTTGTCCTTTGATGTATCTTCCAAACTCAGAGAGTTTGGAGACATCGACATCGGCAAACTCTAAAAATTCTGAAAGCAAATCGGCAAACTCTATAAATTAAAACTCTAAAAGGCCTAGGCAAAGTCCGAAAGGCCAGAACCAGTTTTGGTAGGGAGGGGGGTATACAGCTTGTGCCTGTTTAGTCTCCTGAAACTTGCCTCTAGAAGCATTCTCGTTGGAAATGCCTTCAGTAGCCTGATTGCTATTATTTTTTTTCGACCCAGACCGTCCGACCTACCCAAAAGTGTAAGATGTCTGGACAGCCAGGAAGTGTCACCCAATTTAAAGCGGATCCAGTGAAGGAGGCATCCACAGGGACCGTGCCCTCCTTTCCCTACCGCAAACCTCTCGGAAAGACTTACGAACCCACGTGTTTAACGTGATTGTACGCCGCGTGAACACTGCGACAATTTGGGCAGTGGCAGAAATCCGACTCAGGTCGTCTAACGACTGGGCTGTAGCACCCTGTCTGATTGCTGTTCTTCTTCGGCCCAGACTGTGCGGAATGCCAGCTAGGCGAAAGGTATCCTAAAGCACAGACGGGGAAAAGCGCCCCCACCCCACCCCCCAGAACCGCACACAAAAAAAAAAGACACCTCAAAGAAAATGTCCGCCTGCCGTCATCAGACCACAGGGTAGTAACCAGAGATGGAATTAAATACGGGCTGGAGGGAAATTCAAGGGGGCTCAACAGTCTTGAGGGAGGGGCTCACCGAAAACATAATTAATGAGTTGGATTTATAGACCATAATAGTTAGTAATTTATATGAATTGAAATATATAATAGTAACAAATAATTGCATATTTATATTTGCAAGCTAAGAACTGATTATTAATATCCATATAACTACTATTCATTGATATTAATATATAATAATTACAACTGATTTCAATGTAAGCATTAACTAGTAATAAAGTCGTTAATAATTTGTAGGAACATTCTAAAAGTTAATACAAGTTAATGCTTACCATTAACCCTTACTTACTCATCAGTTAATTTTGACTCTATAATGTATAAAAGTGAACTCCTACAGTAATACAAAAGTATCCTAAATACTATTGTCATAATTTTAAAATATTTTTAAATTAAATATGTAAATAAATGGATCATTAGTATAATCACAAATTCAGCTAAATTAAGCATTTTTCTTTGTGTGTGTGTGTTTGTGTGTGATTTCAATAGTCGTGTCATAAATTTCAATATCTCATTTTTAGCCGAGTTGTGAATAGATTACTATTTTTTTTTTATAAGTTTTAGCTAGCAAGTTCAATAATTGACTTGCTAGCTAAAAGTTAAAATGACTTACAGGATAGTAGAGGCTCTGGACCTTCCTCGAAAATTCCACTGATGGGGGTGGAGTGATGGGATTCATTCGAATGAAATAATCGAACATCTCGACAGTTTCAAATCATTCAATAGTCTCGATAGTTGTAAAAACTATTCGAATGCTTTTTGGCCAATAGCAGCGAAGAGTCAAGCAGTACAGGATAGTTTTAAAAGTATTCGAATGAATTTAGACGATTGTACTTTTTATTGTAGCAATGCTATCGGCCATGGCGATAGGATTCATTAAGATTTAGAGGTAGTTTTACTAATTTTTATTCAAATGACAGTAGTCATTGCTCATCAGATGATTTTGGAATATAATTCAATTGACGATGGATAGTTTTATTTGCACAGTTATGAAAGACATTCAATCGTTTCTTTTATTGTGAAATAAAATAATGTTTGGTGAAGTAAAATCACTGAAATTGTTTTGTTATTGCGAAGAAGTTTTTTGAGCAAGTGAAACAATCCTTTTAGGAGGAAATAGAGAATGATTTTTCAAACCGACCATTAAATTGATTTGAAGCAAACATTTTGATTTTAATTACGTGAAAAATAATTTTGACGTTTTTGTTAAAGAAATATTAGCGTTTTTGTTAAACTTTATATTTAATTTTAATACATAGTATAGTTAATAATGTTTAATACATTTTTGTTTGAAGTAATAGATATTTATGTAGAAAAATCGAATGAGCAAATAAATGGATAAGGAAGGGCAAATGTTTTACTCATATATATATATATATATATATATATATATATATATATATATATATATATATATATATATACAAAATAAAAGTTTGAAAATCCAATGAAAGAATAGAGAGAAGTTTCAACTCAAAGAACCCCAACATTAAAAAGTGCATTACAAATAAAAGTATCAAACAGAGAATCATCAATCAAGTGGAAAATAAAATGCAAACCTCTAGTCATCAAGCTGAAGACGAACAAGAGACATCAATGGAAGGGAATCTATAAAATAAAATAAAGTAAAATCCTAGCATGAAAGCTTTACACGTGGACAAGCCCTAGGCCTAATAATTAATTGTTCATTTCGATAAAACTCTTTATCAAGTTCAAGTATTTTTAAAAAATGCACACAAAATGCATTTTCTGATATCAGTAATAGATTATATCTATAAACTCTGATAACTTGGACAACATGCATAAAGATTGAAAAATAATAGGAAACAAGAATACCTGAAAAAACGCTGCATACGTCTCATCCATTGGAGCCTTGAATAAAGAGACCAATGTTGCCAATCTCAATAAATAAAAAGATGGGAACTGCTGTCGCCCATCGTGAGAAAGAAATAACAGTAATGCGAAAAGACGATAAAAGGTGATATTAAACAGTAAGAATATGTAAATACATGGTAATGCTTATTCAAGAGAAAGTGGATGTCTGGCTAAAATAAGATACTAAGGAGAGAATTTAAGTATAATCTACCATTCCAAACTTTTTAACTATACTATATACTAAATAAGCTGGATATTTATATAATTTGCTAGTAATTTTAAGTTTATTAATATTCATAGCATGAAATTTTTTATCAGATAATCTATAAATTCTAAAAAGCTGATTAAGTATAATATTTCTAAACAATTGAATCAAGTTACAGGAATTAAATGGTAATATTTTATTAATGTTAAAGTTAAAATAGTGTTTCTTATCATATAAATTGGTAACTATACTATTAGTAGGTTCAATAATAAGATTTAAGTCCAAAAGATTAATGTTGTTACTAATATTGGCTTCATTAGGAATTATTTCCAAATTATCCAGATAGAAATCTATATCTATGACACGGTTGTCTGTAAAGACCAAACGAATCAGATCATCAACATATCTGTAAATTTTATAATCTATTGAAGTAAAAGATTTTTAATAACGATAAAGGTATAAATTAGCTAGTAAAGCACATATATATAAATATATATATATATATATATGTTTTTAAAAAGTTAGGTTTATCGTGTTACATCTTCTTACTTTTCGTTCATTGGATTTTCAAACTTCTATTATATATATATATATATATATATATATATATATATATATATATATATATATATATTACGCAGGATGGTTTTTATTACTCACTTTGGCAAAAGTAAATCACTTCTTTACTCTTTGTAGAATGCCAACATTGGTCTAGTCATTTTTTGCTTGTCACAATTGTACATTTGATGTGTATTTTAAGGTATTTATGTTTCCTTTCTATTTTTTCAATCTTTATGCTTGTCGTCCTAATAACACATGTTTATAGATAAAATCTATCTTGTGTTTCAGAAACAAGCATATTTGTGTTCATTTCGTTTAAAATATTAGGACTTGATAAAGAATTTTTTCGAAATGAGCTATTCTTAAGCCTAGAGCTCTTCCACTTGCAAGCTTTAGTGCTTGATTATTTTAGTATTCCTTTTTTCGATTCCTCTCCATTGATATTTGTTGATTATCTTTAGCTTTCTGAACTGTAATATATATTATAATTTCCTCTTTATTGTTGAATTTCATTTTATTTCATTGTATTCTGTAGGCATAAAAATTAAGATAATGTATTATGAGTTACTTCTTCCATTCTACCATTGGATTTACTATTTTAATATTATATATATATATATATATATATATATATATATATATATATATATATATATATATATATAATATATATATATATAATATATATATATATATATATATATATATATATATAATATATATATATAATATATATATATATATATATATATGTATATATAATATATATATAATATATATATATATATATATATATATATATATATATATATATATAATGTCATATAACAGAATCTACCATAGTACAAATAGTACAAAAACAGTTATCTAGACCAATAATTTTAATCCCCCTAGGCCTTTTATGTATTACCTGTTGGCTGACTTCATGTCCAATCTTTCAATTTTTACTATTATATATATATATATATATATATATATATATAAATATATATATATATATATATATATATATAAATATATATATATATATATATATATATATATATATTATGCACATACAGAGCACATTTGTTTTAACTGCGTATTAATTAGTATTAATTTAATTTTGTCATAAAGTCATATTTTTAAAGAAATAATAAAGTTGATAGGATGCTGGCGTTTGTAGCTCAATACGATAGTGTTCGTCTAGTATAGGGAGTATTCTAGTATAGAATACATTTTTTAAATAAAAGATGGTTTCCACGGTGAAATAAGTGCTTGTAATTTCGGCAGGGTGATATTAATAATCTAAAAATGGGTTAAAATAGAAAACTTGTGGCGATTAAGAGAAAAACAATTTTACATTATGCAATTTTAGTAGTGGTGGTGTACTGTATAAAGAGAAGCCGTTAAATTAAGGTATATCTTTCTTACATTAATTTGAATGTTATATTTATCACTTAGTGAAGAATTTTACATATGTAAAGTTTATGTGCTATGTCCTACAGTTAGATCCAGTTAAGTAAAAGATGGCAAAAGAAAAAAAAAATTCTTATGAATGCAAGTCACGCCAGCATGAAATGCAAAAGTCTCCATTATATGTCAACACATATTAAAAGACACTTGCCAACATTTAAATTTTACCTATTCACTTGAAAATTTTCTTTTAGATGTGTTTTAATTTTTGGAACTACGAATAATTTATCAAAATGCACTTTTATCGTTTTCTCCTCATTTTCAATTATTATTATTTCTTACAATAGTTTTCATGGTATATGGATCTGAAAATTAGGTTTCAGAGGTGATGCAGGTATAAAATTTTTTAGATATACAATGTCACCAACTTTGAATTTCCATGCTCCTGATGGTTTGAAATATCTTTTTGGGGTATTATTGGTTTGTGCCTGATTCTTGTAAACTTTTGCAGTGTTTCTTGGTGAGTTTTCTTCGCTTCCTATACAAATTGCTTACAGGTTGGATTAGAGAATTTAGTGTTCATATGCATGTCGAAAGTGTTTTTTACCTCTCAGCCAGTACTCTCCTGATACATATATTGGCCACAAAATGAAAATTTTCATAAAAACAACACTTTCTCTACACTATATTCTTTTAGTATAAGAAAGTAAAAATGTATAGAAGAAATCCTGCTTTGCTTTTTATTATTAAAATATTTTATGGTACTTCTCCGCCATCAGAGAAAGGGGATAGAATTAATAAAATGTTATTATAGGTGTACAATTAAGTTTTTACATTCTCATGCGTAGTATTGACAAACTATTATTTTCACAAGAAAGGTAACACAAATATTAATGGATTTTCACGAAATTTTATTTTCGACTTTGTTGACATAAAATCTAAAACTACATAGAATTCCTTAAAATTCAAGTGAAAACTTGACTTTAAAAAAATTTTTATATTTCGTTTTAGCATGCCAGCATATGACAAAATTTGACATAATTATGTATATGAGTCTCAATGATCACAAAACTTGACAATTTAAATCATTGAAATGAAAAATTGTGCCGATTAAATTTTTGTGTTTGTGACATCATTTTCACCTTCGGTGAAGCAAATTACACCCCACCCCCTCCCCCCGAGTTGGTACATTGTCAATTTTGGTATCAATCAGAAGATTTCTTCAAGTTCTGTAAAATTGAAGATAACTTGCGATTGGCAGTTGTTGTTTGGCAATTTACCCCTCCCCTAAAGAAAGGCTAATGATGTTACGAACACAAAAATTTCATTCCGTCTATTACTTTCCCTGCAATACATGGTAATGTGGAAGGAAAGTACTGGAATCATGCCGAAAATCGCAACTCGAGTTTTCGGCCGATCTACACGTTTCGAGACCTCTAGAATACGAAAAAACTATTTTAAGCGTGACGTCTGTGTGTGTGTATGTCTGTGCAGATATTGTATCCGCTCTAACTAAAGAACTAATGGACCGAATTCCATAAAATTTGGTAGGTAAGTCACTTGTGGGCGAATCTGGTGCTGATTAGTTTTGGGTATGATTCGGGATAAAATAACCTGCCTTTTCTTGCAAAATGGCCCGCAAAAGATTGTATCCACTCTAGCTTAAAAACTAATGGACCGAATTTCACAAAATTCGGTAGATAAATCACTTGTGGGACAGCCTGGTACTGATTAGATTTTCGTATGATTCGGAAAAAAATAACCTGCTTTTTTTTTGCAATATGGTCTTCAAAAATCGCCAAAATCTAAAATAAAAACCTATGTTTACAGAAATATATCCATTAAATGCTTATTTAATACGTAATTTTTTACGAAGAAAAGAATAAGACCAACCCCATTACACTAGGACTAGCCGTTCTCGAGATATTTTAATGTTTTTGTATTTTCTCTACGACACCTTTGAAAATAAGTCCACTTATCAAATGAGAACGAAAATTGAATTAAAAGTGAATTAAATTTAATTAAAATAAAGAGCACGTGGATATAAGTCTGCTGGAAAAGTCATGTGATGTCCACATCAGATTTTTTTTTTACTACAATGATTGAAACTGTTAGGTTTCTTGATCATTGAGCCATAGAATCTTTTGCATACTTTTATTTTGGGATGATTTATCTACCAGAAATAATTTGAAAAAGTCTTCAGATTGACGTCATGTTTGACAATGTTGACTTTCTATCATCTTGAAACATTTTTAATGTCAACAGTGTTCTTTGAACATCAATTAAGGCTATTTCACAGTAAAAAAAATGTATTGGACAGTAAAATCTATGCCAACCATACATTGTCATACGATTGATTACCTTATCTAGTTCCACAGTAATTATATATAAAACTATAATAATTTGAGACAACGAAGCAGACTGGCTAAATGTTTTAATTTGAGCATGTGTGAACTAAAATGTTTATAGACTGACAATAGTATCCAACATAAATTCGAACTCACTGATAACAATTTATTGATTACACCAAAGTTTTGTGTAGGTTTCTTAATATCATAAGGAAATCATTGAACATATATTTTAATCACTTCAGTTTTGTTATAAGCAAGCTCTGTTGTACTTATATGGATAAATTCCATTAATTAAATTTAAAACAAATAATGCCAAAGGAAACATTTTTCTTTATTTAAATAGCCCAAATTTTCAAATTTTTACAAAATGCTTGAGATGTGTTTGCTGGATTCACAATAAGAGTGATATGGAAGTAATACTTTATTAAGAATATAATACTTTATTTAATGTAAACAATAGAAATTGGGGCTAAACAACTGAAAATGTTCATAAAAATATTTAGTTCCATTCAGTTACAAATATTGAACTATAATTGTATGGCAAAGTTTAAAACAATGGAAAGCATTTTTATAATATAAATACGATTTGAAAAAGCACTCTAATACGCTATACAAACCAGAATCAAACAGAAGGTAGACACAGTAATTGAAAAATAGATTTTAGTAACATGTATAAATTTATTACTCTTGTCATGTCGCATTTCTGCGCCATGAGCCTTTTCTTATTTTCGAGGAGAGAAATATTCTTTTTCCGTCCGTGCCTGTGCTGTGTTTTTTTGCTAAGACTTGTTTCTATTGAAATCGCACTGAAAAGCGAGTTTCGTCGAGAATTCGTGAGAATGTCTAGGATTTGAGTCTGGCTGGGATGCGTGACGTGTGATCGCCTGTTACTAGGAGAAGCGCGCCTGTCCAATCAGGAAGAGGCGCAGCGGAGGAGAACTTTCTTTGCGTGGGCCCGAGCGACCCACAGTTTGCTCTCTTCGAGCTGAAGATTTCGACTATGAGAGTCGCATGAAGAATTTGTCTAAGGGTTAGACAAAGGAGTTTTGGCCGAAATGGCTAAACTGGCGGAGATGGGCATTTGGTTCTAAAGGAAACCGCCCTTGCTTTTCTGGAGCTGATAGAAGAAGAACCTGGAACCCTTCACTAATACTTCTGAACATTTTTCTAAAATCTATTTTTTTTTATTCCAGGAAATTCTGTCATCGTATTCCGGGTTTGGAATTGTACTTTTATCGGAGGTCGGCGTTCTCGCAATACTAAGATGAAGTCCTGTGTTCTAAATTTTTTTGGACTATTCCTCGTCAATCCATTTTGAGAACTTTTTGCTTCAGCCTTAACTGTGCTCATCTGATGAGAATTTTTTTCTGCAAAAATTTGAAATGTATAAGAGACCAGGTAATCTTTTCTTTTCGGGAAAATTAGTGCCGTACAGCACTGGCATAACGACGACTATTTTTCTATAATTAAATTTGGCTCATGAACAAAGATTCATTTATGGTTAATTTAGATTCATGATTAAATCATATGATTATTGTAAATTAATTATTGTTTGATATATAAATTTGAACAGAGCATAAAAGTGTGATTGTTCTTTTATTGAAGTGAAGCTCTGATTTACATTGGTTAAATTGAAAGATAATTATATATATATATATATGTTGGCTTTGAAATTCTTAAAATAAATAGTAATTTGTGTGATAAATGAGCCTGGTTATTTGTGTATGCCTTCATGTTTTACTCACTGTACATCATTTAGGATTTAATTCTCCTAAACTGGGAATCTCTTCTAAAATTGAACCTGATGTTTATTTTGGTAATTATGATGAAATTAAATGTGTTAATTGCAGTTGCTTTTGGTATATTAAAATTACGATCACTGGCCTGTGTGTAGTGGAATCAGTGCATGCATTTTGGTACTGAAACCGCTCCCACACTCTACATGTAATTTAAAATATTTAGGTATCAAAATATAAAACAAGATAAGGAACTTATATGCATACATGTACTTAAATCTATTATTTATCTATCATAGGGAAGGATAAAATGTTCAGAATGTATCTCACATCGAGGCTATTCATTTTTATTACAAAATAATAAAATAATTATCTGACTTTGCCCAAGATTAATTTAATTTAACTTATTACTAGTGTTGCGCAGTCTATATCAATTTCGAAGTTTAAGTAAATAAAAACGTATAGACAGAGCAGATTTAGTTTAACTACGTAGTATTTAGTATTAATTTAATTTTGTCGTAAAGTCATCTTTTTAAAGAAATAATAAAGTTATTATAATGTTGGTGTTTGTAGCTCAATGCGATGGTGTTCGTCTAGTATACGCTATTTCCGGGTTCGATTCCCTTTGTATCGGGATCATTGTTTTCTTTTAATTGACTCTTTTTATAGCGCCTCCCGTATAATATATTAAATATGTGCAAATGCCTAAAATTAAAAAAAACAAGAAATTATGTGTTTTTTTCTTTTTATTGGGATGAAAAGTTTTTAGAATGTTAATATCGAAAATTCTAAAAATGAGCTTTTTGTCTTAGGGTGTCTGTATTATTAGGACGGGCTCTAGAAGTGTCTGTACGTACACCCTCCCCCCCCCCCATACATTTTTTAATTAATCCAACATTCTGAATTTTGTAATGATCTAAGCTTTAAATTGCGGTGAATATTAATTTTATGAATAAATTATCTATTATTAAATCTATTAAATATGTTGTTTAAAATGGACAATAAAATACAGGAAATATATTTTTAATCACATTTTATTTGCAAAATCTTCAAGAGGACAGATGTCTCGTACTTCTGGGATATAAGCATATTTATTTGCATTATAATTATGCATTCCTTGCACTCGCACAAATACATTTTCAGAAAATATAGATAAACAAAAAATAAGTTAAATGTTGCAAATTGATTGATTTTTATTACAAATTACTATTTAAAAATATTATGTAATCCAAATTTTTTGATGATAAACGATTTTGACGATTATTTATTACTTGTCCAGTTTTTGAAAAAATGCGTTCGGATGGTACAGAAGTAGAAGTACGGTGCAAATACCGCGTAAAATAAATAAATAAATAAATGAAACGAGATAAACCAATAAGTGAAATCGAGCGAGAAACGAAAGGCAATCAAAATAAAGCGAAGATTATGAATGAGCCGTTCTTTTACGCAGTTAAAAGAATGACTGAGAATAAATAATTAAATTTTGTTGTTTAGGAGATTTTATCATCCGCCGTTAGCTCCACCTACTTTGTCCCTGCACTGCAGTAGATACAATACAGACCCCTAACCCCCTCTCCCACGCCGCCTAAAATTACGTCACAGAAAACTATCGATAGTTTGTAAACTACTATTTATTCGATAGTTGAAATTGCTCGACAGCGCTCATCACAAATGGGGGGTCATAAATTGTTAGGTTTTGTAGCTCGTCCTTCGGTATTAAGGGGATATTATTATAGAAATTGGTAACATGTCTTATAATTTCTTCTTTTATAGTTTTACTAAGCACTGATCCAATGGATCAGACACGGATTTAAACATCGAAATAACGATTTTATATCGAGTTATTACAATCTCAGAATAGGAATTCAGCAATTTATTTGTGCTTGGGAAAAAGTGCTCTTTTTTAGAGGCATGCTACGCCGATTTTGCTAGCGTCAGCTAAAAATAACTTTGTAGGTGTCTGTGACGTCGAAAATAACGAAGGCTGCTTCGAAGACGACCGCACTTGGGGTTCCCTCGTTCTCCGATGAAAAAACAGGCTCTCCATGTTCCTGGCCCTGGTCATCCATAATCTCGGCCCAGTCCTTCTTTTCTTTGCTCACCCGCTGCTCTGCGAGCTCGGCTGACACTCCTTGTTGCGCCATTTTCACGGCAGTTGGTTCCACAATCTTTACACTGTCCATATTGAACCGAAGTTCAGTATAATCCACACCGTTGTCCATCATAAGCTGTTTCTAGCCATGTCTACCTCTCCAGTCTCTCAAAATATCCACATCCGTCTTCACTGGCTCCGCAGCATACTGCTCGCACGTGTATCCACCATGCTTGAACACTAAGTCCTTCCAGGCTTGAAATCCCTTTGCTTCCACTGGCGAAATGAACAAATCCTCCACACTCGTAATAATCCTATGCACATCCATCACAAAAATACTTAGCCCGACGCGGTTTACTAAAACTTACTACTCTCACGCCCAAACCAAAGTAAGAAGAGAAATCCACGTGGTAACTGCGACGAGCGTCTCAGAAGGTGTGCACTGTTCGAAGTCGGGGCTCAATGGTTGAAGACAGACAGGAAGGAATGAGGAATGAAATTTTACGTCATGGGTTTCGTCCAGAAAAGAGCACCAGGCGCGAAGCGCCTTTAATCTCCAATCTCTAGGTGTGGTTCTTATCTTCATACTGTGACATTATTTCATTTGCCCATAGTTGGAGGTTCGAGGTCTTTGATTTACTGTTTTTATTATTTGACTTAGCTCCTAGTGTGGCAGTTTGTTGCACATTTAGAGTTTGAGTAATTTTGGGGAGTTGATGCAGTTCTAAGGATTTCCTATCAATTTGGCAGTTTAAGGTTTAACAACATTTTTTAGAAAACATTGATCGAGTTTTAATTTCATATCAACTATTTAAGTTGGGACGTACCTAATTCCGATTTTCAATATTAAGTACCGCGCGGGGTCTCTTACGTGATTTGGCTTTGCGATGATCATAGTCATGCAGATTGAATAGTAGTTCATTTGGAACAGATGGCAGATTTTTATAGAATTTAAGCGCTAGCTTTTTAATTTGGGATCTAACAGTTTTTATTTTGAAGTCTTTCCTAATTACCGAGTTTCTTAAGTATCTAGAAGCTTTCCTTATAATCCTTAGGGTTTTGTTTTGCCTCTAGTAAGTCTATAGTAGTTTTACAGGCATATCCCCATACGGGTGCTGCATACAGCATTCCCGGGCGGATGACCGATTTATAAATTAGGAGTTTATTTTGATAACTCAGATTTCCGTTTCCTATCATTGGGTATAAGGCTCCTGTGGCCATATACGCTTTTTTGATTAAGTTCGTTACGTGCTGTTTCCAGGTTAAGTGGGAATCTATCGTTACACCTAGGTATTTAGTAGATTTTTCCGCTTTTAGGGCATGGTTGTTTATGTACAGAGGCGGCGGAGGTTTACGTTTTCTAGAGAAATAAATCCAATGACATTTATTGGGGTTTAATTTTATTCGCCATTTTTCCAGCCATGTTTGGAGTATGTCTAAGTGTTGTTGTAGCTGTCTGTGCATTACTGAGACGTAAATATGTTTTGCAAGTATCGCACTGTCATCTGCATAGAGTGCCAGCTCCGTGTCTAGGGTCCTGGGGATGTCATTTAGATATATGTTAAAGAGTGTCGGGCCCAGGATGGATTCTTGCGGTATACTACTTTTAATGAGCTTGGGTGTAGACAAGTTATCTTTTACTCTAACTTGGAAGTGTCTGTTATTTAGGTATGAGATTAAAAGTTTGACAAGTGCGTCAGGGACTTTTAGAGTGATCAATTTGTATGCTAATCCACGGTGCCACACTTTATCAAATGCTTTTTGTATGTCAAGAAAAATCGCAGCTGTGGGTGTCTTACTATTAAGTCCAGAAGTTATGTACTCTACCATTCTCAGCGTGACACATTGTGTTTTATTTTACGTCGTAGTGTCGTACAAGACAGAGCACCAGGCGCGAAGCGCCTTTAATCTCCAGTTTCAATATGTGGTTCTTATCGTCAAACTGTGACATTAATTCAGTGACCCTAATTGGAGGTTCGAGGTTTTTATTTACTACTTTTTATTATTTGTCCTAGCTCCTAGTGTGGCAGTTTGTTGCACATTTAGAGTTTAAGCAGTTTGGGAGGTTGGTGCAGATCTAAGGGTTACCTAGCGTTTTGGCAGTTTAGAGTTTAGAATATTTTTTTTTTTTTATAAAATAATAGTCGCGAGTTTTATTTAAGAATCAGATGTTTGAGGTGGGATCTTTTAATTCCGATTATCGATGTTTAGAACAGCGCGGGGTCTCTTACGAGATTTGGCCTTGCGATGATCATAGTCATGCAGATTGAATAACAGTTCATTTGGAACGGATGGCAAATTTCTGTAAAATTTAAGCGCTAGCCTTTTAATTTGGGCTCTAACAGTTTTTATTTTGAAGTCATTCCTAATTATCGAGTTTCTTAAGTACCTGGGAGCTTTCCTGATAATCCGTAGGATTTTGTTTTGTTTTGTCTCTAGGAGGTCTATTGTAGTTTTACAAGCATATCCCCATACGGGTGCTGCATACAGCATTCCCGGGCGGATGACCGATTTATAAATTAGGAGTTTATTTTGATAACTTAGATTTCCGTTTCCTATCATTGGGTATAAGGCTTCTGTGGCCATATACGCTTTTTTGATTAAGTTCGTTACATGCTGTTTCCAGGTTAGGTGGTAATCTATCGTTACACCTAGGTATTTAGTAGATTTTTCCGCTTTTAGGGCATGGTTGTTTATGTACAGAGGCGGCGGAGGTTTACGTTTTCTTGAGAAATAAATCCAATGACATTTATTGGGGTTTAATTTTATTCGCCATTTTTCCAGCCATGTTTGGAGTATGTCTAAGTGTTGTTGTAGCTGTCTGTGCATTACTGAGACATAGGGGTGTTTTGCAAATATCGCGTTGTTTTGTTTTGTCTCTAGGAGGTCTATTGTAGTTTTACAGGCATATCCCCATACGGGTGTTGCATACAGCATTCCCGGACGGATGACCGATTTATAAATTAGCAGTTTGTTTTGATGACTGAGATTTCCGTTTCCTATCATTGGGTATAAGGCTCCTATGGTTATATACGTTTTTTTGATTATGTTCGTTACGTGCAGTTTCCAAGTTAGGTGGGAGTCTATCGTTACACCTAGGTATTTAGTAGATTTTTCCGCGCGTAAGGCATGATTGTTTATGTACAGAGGCGGCGGAGGTTTACGTTTTCTAGAGAAATAAATCCAATGACATTTATTGGGGTTTAATTTTATTCGCCATTTTTCCAGCCAAGTTTGGAGTATGTCTAAGTGTTGTTGTAGCTGTCTGTGCATTACTGAGACATAGGGGTGTTTTGAGAGTATCGCACTCTCGTCTGCATAGAGTGCCAGCTCTGTGTTTGGAGTCCTAGGGATGTCGTTCAGGTATATGTTAAAGAGTGTCGGGCCCAGGATAGAATCTTGCGGTACACTACTTTTAATGAGCTTGGGTGTAGATAAGTTACCTCCTACTCTGACTTGAAAGTGTCTGTTATTTATGTATGAGATTAAAAGTTTGACAAGTGCGTCAGGGACTTTTAAAGTGATCAATTTGTACGCTAATCCACAGTGCCATACTTTATCAAAGGCTTTTTTTATGTCCAGAAAAATCGCAGCTGTGGGTGTCTTATTATTGAGACCAGAAGATATGTACTCTACCACTCTCACCAATTGATGAGTGGTGGAGTGCTTTGGCCGAAATCCAAACTGCTCCGGAATGATAATGTCATTCTCACTAAGGTGCGTGTTCAGTCTCTTAAGAATAATTTTCTCAGTAATTTTACTAAGTGTCGGTAGCAAGCTAATTGGTCTATAGTTGGCTGGAATTGTGGCATCCTCACCAGGCTTATGGATTGTTATAATTATCGCTTCCTTCCATTCTTTGGGGAAATAGTTTAGTTTTAATATTTTATTTATTAAGATAGTCAAGTAACATATTACGTTTAAGGGTAGGTTTTTAACCGCAATATTTCTGATTTTGTCGTGCCCTGGGCTTTTACGGTTTTTGAGATTTTTAATAATTTCTACTATCTCCTGCGGGGTGGCTGGGTCAATCTCAGCCGTTACCGGGGAATTCCTGAAGTTATTTAAAGTTTGACTAACCATTCTTAGGGTGTCCTGACACATTAGATCGTTGTTTAGTTGGAATTGTTTTTCATAATGGCTTGCGAGCGCCTCGGCTTTTTCCTCGTCTGAGTACGCGATTTTAGCACCATCTATTAGTGGCGGGAGCTTAATTTGAGGTTTTCTGAGTCTTTTTGCGAATTGCCAGAGCGATACGACTTCTGGGCTAAGGGATTCGATTAGTTCTTTATACTGTTGCTGCTTTTCTGCGACAATTTTTTCCCTGACTTTGCACGTGAGTCTGTTAAGCTCCCTTTTAAGGGCGGGGTCTCTAGCTAATCCTGGGTGAGTTCCTGGAGCGCCTAGATATAAAGTATATCTGTATCTCCTGGGTGAAGTGAACGGGTGAATTTTGCATTATATGTGGTACAGCAAAGTGCAGGATGAAATTGTTCATAGTGACGTTCAAGTGCTGAAGCTGCATACGTTACAATGAGAAACCCACGAGGAAAAGGGGGAGGCAAAAAATTAGACTCAGTAACAAGAGATTCAGGGGCGACCAATAAGAAAGCAGTTAGCAGAGCGAGGAGGAGCCTCAATTAAGGAGAGCATAGAAGGCATCAAGTAACATGGAAATTTTTTCAAACGGCTCAAGGGGTTTGGATAGATTTGATTTCAAACAGTTAATAAATTTAGCGATCCTGGAAAGGTTGATTTCTTTAAAAAGCGATTTGAGGTCTCTGAGAATCGTGATAATTTCGCTAGTGCCGTTGTCGTTTTGAGTTTCCTTGTGGAGATTTCCTTCCTCAGAAGAGGAGGGGGGGGGGGGGGTTCTGACTGTTATAACTGGCCGCGTTTGCGTACGAGAAAATGGGTGTCTGATAGTGCTGCTGTTTGTAGTTCTCATTTTCTTTGCTTTTGAGGGCCGGGAAATCCTTTTTGGTGGGAATCGGTTTGTTAACGTTGGGATTTTGTTTGGTGGGAGTTTCAGTTAGATTTGTCACTTGGGGATTTCTACTTTTTTGGGGGGGGTCTGTTCTGTGGGTTTGCCGGGCAGAGCCTAAAGTTCGCAGGATGCTCCCCCCGACAATTGCAGCAGAGCGCCGGGGAATCCCGGGGATGCTTGCAATCTCGAGTTAGGTGCGAACCCGCACACTTCAGGCATCTGCTCGGGAAACTACAACATTCAGACGAGTGGCCATGGCGCTGACAGTTAAAGCATAATTTAATGCCGTTGGAAACAAAGGGCGAGATGTAAATTCTGATGTGAAGCAGTTGCTTGATTTCGAGAAAGGTGCTGACAGAATTATGATTGATAAGCGTGAGAAAAATGGGCAAGGGAGTTCCTAATTTCCGATTTTGGAATTGAGTGATCCTAGCGACCTGAATACCAAGAGCTTTGAGTTCGTTTTCAATAACTTCGATTTCCGTATTAGTGGGAAGACCACGAATTAAGAATTTAGAGGGTTTTTCATTGAATAAGTTGAAGGAACTAAAGGGAATGTTTTTGCCCGTTAAAAAAAATTTTAAGTTTACGATAGTCTTCAATACTATGAGGAGAAAGTCTGATCATGTCACGACTGTACGTTCCCGTGATGGGGGTGTCAAGATGGGTGTTAATGTCCGTAACAAGTTTCTGCCAGTCAGAGCAGACGTGAATGAAGAACGGCTGCGGTTTGATGATAACTTCCGGGTTTTTTGCCTTGTCAGCGAGGGTATCAGTTTGATCGTTATCAAGAAGTTCGAAAGAGTTATCAATAGGAAGAGACGTAGAAGCACGCGGGGCGGCAATTTTACAGGTGAGTCTCGGACTCGGGAATTTGAAATTTTCGTTGGTGGAATCCTGGGAGGGTTTGCTGATATCAGTTTCCTGAAAAGGGGTGGTTTTCTTCTGTTCGTTGAAATCTACATCAAAAGTTAAGGGTTCCGAAGGAATAGTTTTGGTAGGTGAATGTTCGATCGACCATCCCGCAGGGGAGGGGGGGGGGGGCAGTTAGCAATGAATTTGATAAATTTGGTTTTTCTAGTTTTGAATTTTTTAGCAGTATCGTTATCATAAATAAGGGCGAAGTCAATGCATTCAGGGAAGGAATTAGAAAATGGGTTCTCAAAGTAACGAAATGCAGAAAAGCACTTACCCTGGAACTCCTTCATCGATATAGGCTGCAGCTTGAGGGTCTCGTATTCCTCGTGGGCAAGGTCAACCAGAAAGTCAGCGATGTCCGAGATGAAGGTTTGAATCCATTTGATTTTGGAGTCGAACTTGAGAATAAGTCCGCTGTTTTCAATATCTCTCATCTTTTCAATAATTTCAGCACAGGCCAGGGGTAGCACGACAGATTGGGATGTGGAATCACCATTTTCGTCTGGATATTCGGCGAGAAACACTTCCGATGTCTTGAGATATTCCAAGAAGCGGGAGGAATCATCATTTTTGTTTGAAGCCATCTGATTAGCAATGAAAAGGTCCATGAAAGCAACAGGTTCCGAGAGCTGATGGGTCATGATATCACATCACTGCGTCGCAAGCGACCGCCATGGGTGTCTCCTCCCTCCTGTGTGTGTCTTGTGTCGGCGGGGTCTCTGTTAGCCTGCCATGTCTTATGTATTCTATTTTTATTTTACGTGACACATTGTGTTTTATTTTAAATTATAATATTTTTCGTAAAATGTGGTAGATAAGAGAAAATAATGAAATAAAAAATTATTCAACTGAAACTTTAATGCATTTCGAAAATGAGTAACAGAAAGTTTCATCTTTAAATTATATAACATACTAATACAAAACATGGAAATAGAAATATATTCTTACTTATGTGAGTATCTTTGACATTTGCCATAACTGATGAAGTAATGAAAGTTAAAAGGTTGAGCCACTTACCTAAAACAAGAAATATATGGGTTACAAAAAAAAAATCAGAAAAAAAAAGAAAAGTATAATGACTTCAATTTGAATTCACAAATACTAACGCAGTGTGAGACTATTGAAATAATCTCTCTATATTAAAAGAATCTGTGCAGTCGTCGCTGACCAAATTCTTTTAAAATTAAGAATTTTTCTGTCAAAGCAGGAGCAGGACTTATGGCATCAAATGATTGGCAATTTGGTATGATGATTTATAATATATTTCCATGTGTCGCCTTTTATTTCGTTTATAATCGAATAGAAATTTCGATGTTTATTCAATTTTGTAACGAGCATTTGTTACACTACTTAAATCAGCCGAAATCAAGAAGTACATAGGTTAAAGACAGAAATTAGAAAAAAAAAAATAATTTTCTTCTTCAGTTGGATTCATTGTTGTGTTAATGTTATTGATGACTTTAACTCATAGCATTTAAAACCGGTTACTTCCATCGGCTTTGCTATATTCTTAACAATTTTAGTCTTTTACTCAATGGTATTTTTAATGTAGTTTGAACAAATGTTATTTAGATTTAGTTGATGAACTTAGCTCATGTATTTTCTGAACCCGGTTGTTTTCCTCCATTTCTTATAACTATGTAACTTGTTATTCAATGGTATTTTTAAAGTAGTTTGATCAAATACTTTGAATGAACTTGATGAAGTAGTTCATGTAGTTTTTCGAAACCGGTTGTTTGTCTTTTTATTTCTTATAATTTCTTTTTTAATCTTGTACAAAAAGTCAGTTAATAATTTGGCTCGTGTTGCTTCAGAAACCGGTTGTTTTCCTATTCTGGTCTAGAAATTTGTTCAAGAACTGTTAAATTTGAAATGTTAAGTTTGATTTGAATTTGACTGTTAAATTTGATAATGAGATTTGTTCAAGAACACTTAAATTTTTTTATTTAATGGTGTGTTGTTTTCGTCACTCACAAAATTCTCGCATGCCGTATCTAGAAAACTCCTACAGAATGCAGTTTAAGGTAACGTAAAAACCGTAATTTTGAAATAAGTATTGTAGATTGCCCATATTGCTTGTGTTGACATCTATGTTGATCGTAGACAGCCATGTGCAGTGGAAATAAAATTTTAAGCATCCCTATCCAATTGATCTGCATCAGAACACAGAGAGATTTCTTCCAACGGGGGAAGGTTGGCTAACACTTAACTATCGCCATCTGCCTACTGTCGACGAGATGTTAAAAGGAGAAATAACCGTACAGGGGTATTCCTTTCGAGTAAAATCCCTTCTCGATGGGCGCTGTTGTGATTTCGCGCAATGCATCTTGGGTGATGGAAAGATATTCTTTGTCAAGGAGGGGAAGAAAATGGGTTATTTCTGTCGCAAGTCAATGTGTTTGTGTGTTGTAATTCCACGTGGGTCGACTTTATTACAATTTTAAGTTGTTAATTTAATATTTTTGTCACTTCATTTACATGGTTGACATGTAAATCGTGTATTACAATTCTGGGCTGTGTACATTTGATTTTCCGATTGCGATTGTCTTAAAATGACCGATATGCTGAGTTTTTTGCAAACACAAAAGGTACGTAAATTATTTCGATCCTAAAAGTATTTAATGTATTGTTTAATTTAGTATGCATACATAATCGCAATAAACACCTTTAGAAATAAATGATCTTGTCGTTTAGGATTCTTATCATGATTATATTTACTCATTTGTATACTTTGAACTTTTGATTTTACTAATCTTAGGCTAATTGAAAAGCTTGACATAATCCAGTTGATTAGCTTGTTTGAGATAGAATTATTTTTAATTTTCTGTCTGTTCAGGCTGATTTGCTGGATGTGTTGAAGCAGATAACATTAGAAATAACATACATTTAGATTATTTATACTGTGATTTTCTTTTTATGTAAATGTGTTTATATAATAAATATGTGTAAATAAAAATTGTTTGATTAAATTTTGCTTAGCTTTACTCATGTTCCATTATTTTCTTTCTCTTAATTTATTTTTATAGGGCATTTTTTTCTTGGTAGGAACCGTTACTGATTTTACAATTATTACAGGATTTTTTTTCTTCTTAATTTCTGCAGTTTAAGTTATATTTTTGCTGAAAGAGTTTATCTGAAAGAAATATGTAAAATATAGAAGAGTTTCCTTCTTAAAAACATTTCATCTGCAACTTATATATTGCAGTTGTATTATTAAAATTTACAAAAAGAATGCTTCTATGAAGAGTATAAAATATGTCAGTGAAATAAAATCTGAGAATAAAATATATCTGTAGAGCGAAAATATTATTATTTAGTGTGAAAAAAATTGCGGAACTTCTTACTCTTTATTTGTTTTATCTTATCATGTCAAAGGTGAGTGCATTTATAATATCTATTTTATTAATATTACATATAAGAGTGCACTTGAATTTGAGTGTAAAAGTCTTTTGTAAGATTATGCATGCAAAATAAAATTCTTATTTTAAGTATAATTAGATATGAAATAAAATATAATTTTACTTTACCGTAATATCTTTTAATGATAACGAAAAAATATATTAAATTGAAAAAAAATTATACAAGGACAAAGCATGCAAATTTAAATTCTTATTTTAAATGTAATTGGAGGTAAAAAAAAAAGCATTAAAATTTTTTATTTTGCTTTAAAAAATCTTTATGTAAATTAAAATATGTTTTCCATTTAAATTGCATCACTTATCATACGATTATCAAATCAAAGTATAAAAAAAAAAAATAAAGAAATAAAAAAAAAAAATCCTTCATCCCGGATTCTCGCCCTGTAACGTTGCTTTTCCTGCATGACGGACTGTCAGCAGTCGCAATAAGGCTGTTTACATTGGGTCTACGGAAGTAAAGTGTCTATAATATACCGGGAGTCAACACACTAGATACATTATAGACCTATAATAACCTTGATTATAGACACTTTAACGGAAGATTCCCTTCTTTACGGTTAGAAACTCTTTGTTTTCTTGACCCAGCCGAAGCTGTGGGTAACAACTAGTTAGTCGCTTACACACATACCGATCATCATGCTGGGGTTGGTTTAATGGAGCGCCTGGCCAAACAGACCGTATCTCCGAGATGAGAGTCTATAGTTCAAACTTGAAAATAACTGAAATGCTCCAAAATAGGGGGGTGAAAAGTAGAAAATAAAATAAAATAAGCTGTGGTAAAAGTTGGCAAAGTGAAGAGTCGTGATATTTAAGCTGTTCCAGAAAAAGACTGTACCAAAAAAAAGGGGGCCACACATTCCTAAATGATATTTCAAAAGATGCAAAGTTACTTGCACAAGAGATGAAGTAAATGACTCAGGGGGGTGCTGCTAGATGGCGACACAGTTACATCAAGCGGTTTTCCGCTTGCAATATGCAAAGACCTAGTGTGTAAGAAGAGTTAAATTAAACTAGGTGAAATTAGAGTTAAATTTACATTTTAGAACTTAGGAATGATTTGAAAAAGAAATAGAGCTGGTTATTTTAAAATAGTGGAAACTCTAGGTCTTTTACGATACTTCCACTGATGGGGGTCGTATTCAGGTAGATTGCATATTTCCTCGTTAGGGATTTGATTTAGGTTTTTGAAAAATTTAATGGCCGTTTTGGCGATTTGTTGATTGATACTGTTGACTCCAAAGTCCTGATGGATGATATCGTTCCTTAAGAAGGGGGGAGCTTTCCTGATGGCCCTGCGCGTTTTGGTTTGGGATTTTTAAATTTTTAGGAGGTTATTTTTGCTCACATACCGATCACTTGTCGTTAAACATATCTACCTATTACAGTAGCTTTCTAGAATTACCCATCAAGGGCATATCCAAATTTCAAGTGGATTCTACAAAAAAACTATACTACAGAAAATTCGTTTATAAATATTAGTGGTACCCAAGAAATAAAGATATTTCAAAGTGCAAGTGATCTTGCCATAGAGAACCCTATGGCAAGTTATGGTGCTATTACACACGGCAATTTTTATTGCCGTTCTTCGGCAATTCCGCCCGTCAATCATACTTTAAGCTCCTCCTCTTCAATAGGTCCCTTCTCTCTAATCTCGCCGATTTTATTTCAGAAAGCATTATTTGGTGTGTTTTTCGTATAATTTGAATCTTTTATATCCTAAAGGTGTTTGTAACTTGTTAAAAGTTCTATTATTATTTTTCTATTTCCAGACTTTAGAAATTCCTCCTGGCAATGATACTTTAGGCCCCGCCTTTCTAAAACGCCTCTCCTTTCTAATACCTCAGAGTTCATTCCAAGAAGCATTACTTAGTTGGGTTTTTTCGTATAATTTGGATCGTTTATATGCCACAGGTGTCTGTAATTTGGTAAAAGTTCTATTACTATTTTTTCATCTCCAGACTTTAGCAATTCCTCCCGGCAATGATACTGTAAGCTCCTCCTTTCTAACAGGCCCTCCCTGTTTTGTGCAGCCGATTTCAGGAATAATTCTTTAGTGTGTTTTTTCGTATAATTTGGATATTTTATATCCCAAGGTGTCTGTAATTTGGTAGAAGTTCTATTATTTTTTTCCATCTCCAGATTCTAACATAATTCAGCTGCTTCGTGTTTGCATTACAGTCGCTATCGCCATCTTGAATGCAAATGAGTACAGGAAAGGCGGAGCGTAGTGACGTCTAATTTTATCGTGCTCTGATTGGGTAGCCGCTCAGAAATTGAGCAATTTTTATTGCCGAGAACGGACGAATTGCCGCAATTCGGCGGCAAGATTTCTTCGCATTGAAATGTATGGTGTTGCTGAAAAATTGCTGGAAGGAATTGCTCCTTGTAATAACACCATAACGAATAGGGCCCGGGGCAGCTGCTCCGTATGCCCCTGTATTATGGTGCTATTACATGGAGCAATTCCTTCCAGCAATTTTTCAGCAACACCATGCATTTCAATGGGAAGAAATCTTGCCGCCGAATTGCGGCAATTCGTTCGTACTCGGCAATAAAAATTGCTCAATTTCTGAGCGGCTACCCAATCAGAGCACGATAAAATTAGACGTCACTACGCTCCGCCTTTCCTCTACTCATTTGCATTCAAGATGGCGATGGCGACTGTAATGCAAACACGAAGCAGCTGAATTATGTTAGAATCTGGAGATGGAAAAAAATAATAGAACTTCTACCAAATTACAGACACCTTGGGATATAAAATATCCAAATTATACGAAAAAACACACTAAAGAATGCTTCCTGAAATCGGCTGCACAAAACAGGGAGGGCCTGTTAGAAAGGAGGAGCTCACAGTATCATTGCCGGGAGGAATTGCTAAAGTCTGGAGATGAAAAAATAGTAATAGAACTTTTACCAAATTACAGACATCTGTGGCATATAAACGATCCAAATTATACGAAAAAAAACCAACTAAGTAATGCTGCTTAGAATGAACTCTGAGGTATTAGAAAGGAGAGGCGTTTTAGAAAGGCGTGGCCTAAAGTATCATTGCCGGGAGGAATTTCTAAAGTCTGGAAATAGAAAAATAATAATAGAACTTTTAACAAGTTACAGACACCTTTAGGATATAAAAGATTCAAATTATACGAAAAACACACCAAATAATGCTTTCTGAAATAAAATCGGCGAGATTAGAGAGAAGGGACCTATTAAAGAGGAGGAGCCTAAAGTATGATTGACGGGCGGAATTGCCGAAGATCGGCAATTCCGCCAAATTGCCTTGTGTAATAGCACCAACTTGCAATTTTCAAAAATGTTAATTTATGGAAAAATAGTCCCTAACCTCGAGGTCGTTTATTTATAGGATTTTTTCTCACTTTTTTTTTTAAAGCATAGATTCTAGACAGAGGAAAGAATTTTTTTTTTTTTTAAGAATCGATAAATTATTTTATCGATTTTTATGAGATCACAATTAGGTTAGCATTACTGGCCAAATATATCGCAACTGATAAAAAGCAGGATTAGTTAAAGTTTATGCTGTGGTAATATTAATGGCGTGGAATAATATATAATGTATTCAGAATAAGCGCATGATATGAAATAGGAATTTGGAATAAGAATTACAAAATAAAAGGCTACGTTAATTGGAGAAACGTAAAATTTTTGTATTATGTATATCCATTGAATATGACACAATCTTTTGTAATACAGAAGTTAGTTAAAATAAAATTTAAAGAAAATTCTAGATTTAATGTGTTCAATAAAATGACAAAAATATTTTTAAAAGAAAGCAAAACGAGAAATATAGCTATAATATATAGATGTTTTACTCAAACCAATAAAGATATATTTTTTATATATTTTAAATATATCAGCTGAATACGGCAATCAATTCGTAATACAGAGAATCGTCATAAAGGAACGATACGGGGTATGTTTCACTCGAATTCGTCGCATGTTCCATAAGTCATTGTAGACACTGACGTCTGTGGGGAGCGCACAGATTTACATTTTGTCATGTGCAAATCACACAGAAATGTGGGGGGCGTGGTTTATATCTCTTGAAACTACACTTACCCCTGACATACACAACGTCTCGGATGCGTCGTATGTTTCATAAGCCATATTAGACATTGATATCTGTGGGATACAAGTAGATTTACATTTTGTCATGTGCAAATCTTACAGAAATGTAGGGGGCGTGATTTATATCCTGAAACTACACTTAATTAATTTCTCGTAATTCGTATGTCAAAGGAAAAATTTTAAATGCAGAAGGATGAAAACGTGTTTTAATATGTACTTAAACATCACTTGTTGCTCAAAGATGACTACGACAATGATTTTATCGCATTTGCAATCCTTGGGATGTGCAGATTATCGGAGTTCCTAGCCTCATTGGCTTTTACCTCCAGTTTGAGAGCATTGTGTGATACATGACATCATTTGAGCATGGAAGTATGAGAACAGAAACGGCCCATTGGCCAGACCTTCAAAATGAAGGGGAGCTTTAGGAGCGGTGGTGCCGCCCTCTATGAGAGGCACGGGCAACCACAAGGGGGAGAGTGTATCTAGAGTAGATGCACAAGTTCAATGTTTAAGCAAGTTATGCATGAGATCAAACCGAGCAAAGAGAATGAATACAACAGAGACTAATGAGAAATACGGATGTGGAAGGCATGAATTTGAGTAAATCATGGCGGTTCGAAAAGAATGGACCGGGGACGCTTCCTGTGCAGCCTCGGGTCGTAGTCTGGGAGGGTAAACAGGGTTTCGTTATTAATGCTGGGGAGGTTTTGAAAAAAATTTTTGGTATGCTTACGGATGACTTTTTTGATGGTTTTAATTTTAAAATCCCGGTGAATCACATCATTCCGGAGGTACCGGGGGGCTTTTCGAATGATCCTAAGGATGCGGTTCTGTTCTGTCTGGAGTTTGGCAATGCTAGTCTTGCATGCGAATCCCCAGACAGGACAAGCGTAGAGGAGGATGGGGTTGATGATGGACTTGTACAGGAGGAGTTTGTTTTTAATTTCGAGGTGGCTGGAGAAAAGGAGGTGCCCAAGGGTGCCTACCAGTTTCTTGGATTTTTTAAGAACATAGCTGAGGTGCTCGCGCCAAGTAAGCCGGCTGTCCAGATGGACGCCGAGATACTTGACGGAGCGGCCGAAACAGACGGGTTGATTGCTGATCAGAATGGGAGGGGGGGGGGGGGAACCTGACACCGGAGAAGAAAGTGGCCTGCGACTTGGAGGGGTTTATTTTGATCTTCCAATTTTCGTAATATTTTTCGAGGGGGTGAATATGCTTTTGAAGATGCGCGTGGAGAAAGTTGAGATTACGATTTTTTGAGAGGATGCAAGTATCGTCGGCATAAAGGCAGAGGGTGGTATGGGGGGACCGGGGGGTGTCGTTAATGAAGCAGTTGAAGAGGAGGGGGGCAAGGATGGACCCTTGGGGGACCCCTGCGTTTACTGGTTTAATGTCGGAGAGGGTGTTAAGGATTCTGACCCGGAAATTACGCTGATTTAAATACGAGTTTATTATGAGGATGAGGGGGGGGGATTTTCATCTGGATGAGCTTATAAATTATTAAGACGTTCCAAGCTTTATCGAACGCCTTTTCCACGTCCAACATAATGGCCCCGGCCGGGGTTTTGGTTTGGAGCCCCTCTGCTACGAATTCAACTACTCTAAGGAGTTGATGGGTGGTCGAGTGTGCCGGCCGGAAACCGAACTGCTCCGGAATGAAAAGATCCTTCTCGTTTATGAAGTTAAGGAGTCTAGTTTGAATGACTCTCTCTGTGATCTTGCTGAGAGCCGGGAGGAGGGAGATGGGGCGGTAAGAGACAGGGTTGGAGGGGGTGCCTCCAGGCTTGAGAATGGGCACGATGATCGACGTTTTCCAGTTTGAAGGGAAGTGACGATAGTTTAGAACGGCATTTATCAGGTGGGTGATGAAGAAGATGATATTCAGGGGGAGAAACTTAAGAGCCCTATTAGAAATTTTGTCAATGCCCGGGGATTTTTTATTTTGCAGTTTTTGAACCTTTCTGGGAACGTCCTTAGCAATTGGCCTTAGCCAAATAAAATTATTCATTTATACAGATGTAAATAGTCACAATTGAAATGGCTTTGGCATTAAATAATGTCCAGTAAAATGTGTAAAATTTGGCGAGTTGCATGTCATCGAAAGACAAAACTGGGACCTTACTCAAAATTTGACAGCTGTAGATCCGTGTCGATAGAGGGCGCTCCTATAGTGAAATAGATAAACTCAATATATAGCCGTCGTTACTAGTACCTGTAACTTTATGCACTCGTCATCAAGATATTGCAAGGTTTGTTCGCTGCCATTGCAGATATATTGCATTTGTTACACTTTTATCTACAGTAGTTAGGCAGATTTATATTTATAAAAAAGGAATATTGCTATAATGATCATCTTTATTTTCAAGCCAGGCCCACTCTCTAATATAATTATTATCAAACCCCTCCTACTCTCCTCTATCTACGTTTTATGAAATATAAAAAATGAGATAATATGATATTTTAAAAAATTAATTAAATAGTTCTTTAAAACATAAATTAATTGAGTAGTGAAAAAATAAATCCCTTTTTTCCTTTGCAAAAGATTTAATTAAGTTGTATTTAATTAGTCCAATTGGGATATTTAATTACATAGATTTCAAAGTGCGACATAGGATCACGGCAGAAGTCTTGAGAGTTCGAAATGTTACAAATAACATTTAAATTATTCTTCATTTTTAAACAAAATGTTATAAAATTGCGATTTTTCAATGACTCAAATTTAGTTACATTATGAAATGTTGCTATTATCATGGAAGAGCATAGTAACAAACCTCGGAAAATACACGGAGTATATCACAGGCAGGCGAGATAAATAATTATTATTAAATTCAAAAACTTGTTTTTTATATATACTATTGAATAGCTGAAATTTACGTTTAATAGGTCTGAATTTGATATGCACACACTATAAATACACTACGTGACAGTGAAAATGAGACACCAAGAAGAAGTGGGCAGATAAATATGCAAATTGCAGGTTCCACGCAGCTCATCGAGTTATGTAAATGATGCAAAATGTGCTGCTGTCCCGCTCACGTTGAGTGAGATATAAGGGAAGGAACCTGCAGAATCGGCAATAGTCGCGCCGCTCTGTCTGCAATTAAAATCATTTTGCATTTTTTTTGTCTCAGAGGAAACGTATAGTAGCAGAGAATGCCAGGCCACTGCCAACCGAGGCAGTGATCGGACTCAGAAGGGCAGGTTGTTCCATACGTCAAATCTTAACGAACAGCCACCTGCACGTGTCCACTGTGTACAGGCTATGGCGAAGATGGTTAGAACAAAGGTACTATAATTTTAGATGAAAAAACAGTTGTCCTTATACTTTTTTCCAAGATCATATGGGTTTAAAATTTATAAAGTAAATTTATACATATTTATGTTTGGAAAATTTAACTAATTTACATGAAAAAGAACTTCATTTTATCAGTATTTTTATTTCAGAAATTTGCATACATTTCCGTCTCAAAGATTTCTAGATTTGGCGAGTTTTCGCTTGTCCTTATACTTTTTTCGCGCAATGTAGAACCACGTGGACGGCGAAAGGTCACAGGGTCGTGTTCTCAGATGAGTCACTCTTCTGGTTTAGGAATGACAGTCGCCTTGTAAGAGTCTGGCGCCGAAGTGGTGACAGGTCCAATCAGGCCGCATCTGTGGAACGCCACACCTGCCATAGAGTTTCGTCCAGAACAGAGCACCAGGCGCGAAGCGCCTTTAATTTCCAATCTCTAGGTGTGGTTCTTATCTTCATACTGTGACATTATTTCATTGGTCCATAGTTGGAGGTTCGAGGTTTTTGATTTACTGTTTTTATTATTTGTCCTAGCTCCTAGTGTGGCAGTTTGTTGCACATTAAGAGTTTAAGCAGTTTAGGGGTTGATGCAGATCTGAGGGTAACCTAGCATTTTAGCAGTTTAGGATTTTAAACATTTTGTAGAAAACCAAAGATCGCGAGTTTTCGTTAATATCAACTGATTAAGGTGGGACGTTCCTAGTACCGAATATCAAAGTTAAGTACCGAGCGGGGTCTCTTACGAGATTTAGCCTTGCGATGATCATAGTCATGCAGATTAAATAATAGTTCATTTGGGACAGATGGCAGATTTTTGTAGAATTTAAGCGCTAGCTTTATGATTTGGGCTCTAACAGTTTTTATTTTGAAGTCTTTCCTAATTACCGAGTTTCTTAAGTATCTAGGGGCTTTCCTTATAATCCTTAGGGTTTTGTTTTGTCTTGTCTCTAATAAGTCTATGGTAGTTTTACAGGCATATCCCCATACGGGTGCTGCATACAGCATTCCCGGGCAGATGACCGATTTATAAATTAGGAGTTTATTTTGATAACTTAGATTTCCGTTTCCTATCATTGGGTATAAAGCTCCTGTGGCCATATATGCTTTTTTGATTAAGTTCGTTACGTGCAGTTTCCAAGTTAGGTGGGAGTCTATCGTTACACCTAGGTATTTAGTAGATTTTTCCGCTTTTAGGGCATGGTTGTTTATGTACAGAGGAGGCGGAGTTTTACGTTTTCTTGAGAAATAAATCCAATGACATTTATTGGGATTTAATTTTATTCGCCATTTTTCCAGCCATGTTTGGAGTATGTCTAAGTGTTGTTGTAGCTGTCTGTGCATTACTGAGACGTAAGGAAGTTTTGCAAGTATCGCGCTGTCGTCTGCATAGAGTGCCAGCTCCGTGTCTGGGGTCCTGGGAATGTCATTTAGATATATGTTAAAGAGGGTCGGGCCCAGGATGGATCCTTGCGGTACACTACTTTTGATGAGCTTGGGTGTAGATAAGTTATTTTTTACTCTGACTTGAAAGTGTCTGTTATTTAGGTATGAAATTAAAAGTTTGACAAGTGCGTCAGGGACTTTTAGAGTGATCAATTTGTAAGCTAATCCACAGTGCCACACTTTATCAAAGGCTTTTTGGATGTCAAGAAAAATCGCAGCTGTGGGTGTCTTATTATTAAAACCAGAAGAAATGTACTCTACCACTCTCAGCAATTGATGAGTGGTGGAGTGTTTTGGCCGAAATCCAAACTGCTCCGGAATGATAATGTCATTCTCACTAAGGTGCGTGTTCAGTCACTTAAGAATTATTTTCTCAGTAATTTTACTAAGTGTCGGCAACAAACTGATTGGTCTGTAGTTGGCTGTAATTGAGGCATCCTCACCAGGTTTATGGATCGCTATAATTATCGCTTCCTTCCATTCTTTGGGGAAATAATTTAGTTCTAGTATTTTATTTATTAAGATGGTCAAGTAAAATATTATATTTAAGGGTAGGTTTTTTACCGCGATATTCCTGATTTTGTCGTGCCCTGGGCTTTTACGGTTTTTAAGGTTTTTGATAATCTCTACTATTTCTTGGGGGGTGGCTGGGTTAATCTCAGCCGTGACCGGGGAGTTCCTGAAATTGTTTAGAGTTTGCCTAACCATTCTTAGGGTGTCCTGACACATTAGATCGTGGTTTGGTTCAAATTGCTTTTCGTAATGCCTAGCAAGCGCCTCTGCCTTTTCTTCGTCTGAGTACGCAATATAATCGCCATCTATTAGTGGCGGGAGTTTAATTTGAGGTTTTCTGAGTCTTTTAGCGAATTGCAAGAGCGATACGTCTTCCGAGCTAAGGGATTCAATTAACTCTTTATACTGTTGCTGCTTTTCTGCGACAATTTTATCCCTGACTTTCCACGTGAGTCTGTTAAGCTCCCTTTTGAGGGTAGGGTCTCTATTAGCCTGCCATGTCTTACGCATTCTGTTCCTTTGCCTAACTAATTGTTTGACATGGTGGGAAAGTGTGGGCATTTTTGGTGACTCACGATGTGTTGTGGCAGATGCAATAGCTCTCCTGATTTCTGTTGTGAGTGTGTGCGTGGCAGAGTCAATATCCGCCGTGCTCATAATGTTGGGTACTGCTAAATGCGGCTCGAAAAGTGCTCTTTTGAATGCGTTCCAGTTCACCCTCTCTTGTCCCAGAGAGGCTGGAAGGGGAGTGTTCAAATCGAATGTCACCAGTACCGGTAGATGATCCGAGTCGAATTCATCCAGGGTATCAATTGTGTGAGCGTATTCTATGTTTCTCGTTAGAACAAAGTCTATGAATGAGCCATTGGCACCTGAGAAGCAGGTTGGTCTCGACGGTGCAATGATGTCAGTGTTTGTTGTGTTTAGCAATCTATGTATCTGTGTACCGCGTGTGTTGGCTCTCCTGCTGCC
>OX578155.1:96859184-96886684 GCA_951213105.1 Amaurobius ferox
ATTTTAGTTTTGATATGGATAGACTGATTATTAATGGGTTTAAAAATTTGATTATTTTTTAAATAATTCTGTAACAGAGAAACATAATATTTTTTACAAATGATGGCATAATTATTAGAAGCTTTATCTACATAAGTTATGACAAAATGTTGTTGAAGTTCTTTGATAGCAGATAGGAGTTGTTTATAAGGATACCTAGGCTTCGTTAATTTAATGTTTATAATAACATTTTTAAGTAGATGTAAGGTAGTATACTTCCATTGATTGAATGCTTCAATAGGAATAGAATGTGAACAAGCAAGTTGATATATGAATTTATCAAAATCAAATGATAGAGACTGAAGAAGTTGTTTAGGGTGATGGCAGAATGGAATGCGAAATTTAGACCCTTTATTCATAATATCCCTAAGAATATCATCCTGAACTATACTGAGATCCCCTGTAATAATGTGACCATGAGTGGAGTTGACAAAAGGGGTAAGATTTTGATTGCTGCATACACATGATGTAAGATCATCGGAGTTTAATGTCCTGGAAACTTCATTGTAATTGTAAATAGTTCTACCAATTGGTAAATTATATTTGAATGATTTTTGTATTTTGATATCATTTACTGGTAACAAGTGCTTATGTTTTGCAAATAAATTATTGAAGTTAAGAGAATTAAGAATAGGGTGTTTAAAAGAGATTACACAGTAAGCTATTTTAGTATGTGGATTTGGTGAATGGAGTAGGTGGTAATTTAAGAAATTTGTACGTGAAAGAAGCAAATCAAAAAATAAATGTTTAAAATGTTCATGAGTTAATTTTAATTTTAAAAAATTAGTATATACAATACTTAATTTGCTTTTTCTGACTTTATATAACCATGTTCTAACAGGTAGAAAATTGAAAGTTTGAGAATAATTATATTGTAATTTCAAAATGTCTGCTTTGTAATCAATAGTGTTACTTAAGTTACTTTTTCCTTTGCCACGCTTATATCGCTTTTTACTAGGAGTTGATGACTTTGAATAATGAAAAATATGTTTATATACTGAAGATTTATTAGAATTGTATTCAAAACTATTGTTAACAACATTATTATTATTATAAATTTGATTTAAGCCATAGGGGAAGAGAGTTTTATATTTTTTAAATGTAATAATTTTCAAATACTAATCTATCAGTGAGTGAAATTTTAATATCTAAAATATGAAGGGATACATTTTTAAATCCGTGAGTAGCAAAGTGCTGATATTCAAATTGATTTTTAGTAGGGAGATCATTAAAGACTTTATGGTCAAATTTTTTAATATGATCCCTGTGAACATTCATTCTCAGATGTAAAGGGTTGCTGGTTTGGCCAATATAGGATAAGTTACAAATAGTACAATTAAGTTTGTATATGCAATTAAAAACTTTGCAGAATTTTTGTGAAGTGGAATTATTATTAATTTGAAATGGGTCAGCATATGGACAAGTTTTGCACCTAAGATTGTTGCATCTATTGAAGGAATATGATTTAGATTGAGAGAAGGTATGGTATTCTTCCAAATCGTCTATAACGCTTAATTGGTCAATGTTTTTCGATCTATAATTATCCCAATTCATAATAATAATAGACCGGACACTAGGTAATGAAAAAAATTTACATCACGAATTCTAATTAAAATTCCCAATATAAACCCCTTCAAAAACTATTTTGTCAGGTACGAATTTCAAATTTTAACTAATACCATAGAATTGAAACGAAATTTTTGGAGAGTAACATAACAAGCATAGTAGAAAAGAGAGATTTTCATACGAAATATTCATAAATAAGCGAAGTGTGGACAAATAATCATATTCATCCGGAATGGAAGATATACAAAACCGTTAATACGTATGTGTCTGACTGAATATATATATATATAATATATATATATATATAATATATATATATATATAATATATATATATATATAAGTCTCGAACATGCGGATTATTACAACTTTCCTATACTGCATACATTACATTTTCTTTATTTAAAGAAAGAACCTAAGTGTTCGAAACATTTATAAATCGCAATCTGTAAAAGTCATTTACAAAATTCCTTAAACATTGTTTTAGTAAGATAAATGACTTGCCAAAAGTATTACCCCATGACTTTACTCTTTCCTGATGCAAACAAGACATTTACGAATGAAAGGCTACGAGTGTCATTTAATCATGGTGCGTTTTGTAGCACGTAAAATTCATTGATTCTCTGGTTGTACTTTTACCCTTTTCCCTTTAAATAACCTTCAGCTTTTCCTCAAATATTTACCTATTTGCTTTAAACCAGATATTCTTAACCTGTGATCTAAGGAGTTCTTGGAGAACTGTTAGGTGCTTTTGCAGTTAAAAGAGAAAGAATGAATGAAAGGAATAAAGAAAGAATGAATGAATTATAGAATGGAAATTTGAATGAATGAAAGAAATAAAGAATTAATGGAATAAAGAAAGAAAGAATTATAGAATGGAACGTTGGATGAATGAAAGAAAGAAAGAAGGAGAACAATAATGAATGAAAGAAAGGAAGAAAGAATGAATCAAATATCGTAAAAAGGATGAATAAATGAAAGGAAAAAATAATGATTGAAAATAAAGTAATGAGTGAAAATAAAGTGAAGAGTGAAAGAAGTAATAAATGAAAGAAAGAAAGAAGGAAAGAAAGAATGAATGGATGAAAGAAAGAATGAATAAAAGGAAGAAAGAAAGAAAGAGTGAATGGAAGAAAGAAAGAAAGAGTGAATGAAAGAAAGAAAGAAATAATGAATGGAAGAAAGGAGGGAAGGAAGGAATTGGTCGCTAAATATGAAGGTCGGTTTACATTGTTATCTGCAACATAAGCATAACCCTAAATTTGTATTCTTTTTTATTCCTGGATGTTTGTTCCGAAAGAATTAATATTAGTGAGAGAAAATAAATATTTTATTTATTACTTAAGAAAGTTTTATATTAGTTGCATTTTAACCTGTGTAACACCATCACCAATACAAAGAATGTAAAAGAAAAGAAAATATAACTTTTGATGATTCTTCATTTCTAATAAATTAACTTTATATTAGAAAGATATAAAGTTACAAAGAATGAACAGTAGCATATAAAAGGTTTCTATGAAAGTTTTCAAACACTCAATAATAATTAGGTGAAGAAAGATCCATAAATTCACAAGTTAGGACTATCTATAGTAAAATGGCAAATGCCCAATGGAAGAAATGATTGCATTACCACTAACGGTGATTTTAAAAAGTTAGGATAACAAGCTTAACAAACTGAGATAGACAAAACAAAAAAAGAAAAACATTTACAAAGTGCTAGAGTATTACATAACGAGCAGGGCCTGACTAAACCTTTGCGGGGTCCAAGCAAGCATTCGGGACCCCTTACTCATAGTACAGAACTGAGAATTTGCCATATTTCCTAACTCAATTGAAATAAATATTTAACATCGGGGAATTATCAGAATTCTCTATTTTATATTAACAGTGCATTTTAATCAGTAAAAATGACACTTATAATATTTCTGTTGCCAACTGTATTTAAATTCACACTGAGCATACATTTTGAAAATATCACATGTTGCTTACTGTTCAAATTATACATAATGGATTAATCTTCGATACTTATAGACAAGAGTTACCGATCAAAGTGTAAGTATTCTTTATAAAAATAAATAAACAAATGTTTAGTTTGCTCTTTTTTACATAACCTGGTTTTTTGGGGGTCTCTTTGTAATGGGGGGATTCCGTGGGCATTTGTCTTAATCTGGCTTTGAAAACGAGTAGGACTCGACAATAAAACTGCTACAAAATGCATCTATTTGATACAACATGGTTACTAACGAATTGTGTTCATACAGAAAAATGATACAAAAGCACGTGAATAAGAATCTGGTGATTCTACTCATTACATAATTCCTTAGAACTTTACATTTGGCATTTATTCGTCGTTCGATACTTAACGTTTTCCCCCTTTAATCCCTTTTATTAGTCCGGACGTAGTATATTAATTATTGATAGATATAACCTAAGCACACATGGGCATTTCTCACTTTCAAGGGCTTTGAAAAAAAATGACCTTTGAGTTCTACACACTTAACAGTGGCGGGGCGCGGTAGCCCATTGGTTAGCGTGCTGGAGTTGCACTCGGTAGGCCCGGGTTCGATTCCAGCCACTGACAAAACTGCCGCCGTGTTCATGCGGAGTACGATCACTTTAAACATATGGGTCCGAAAGTCCTTCCGAGAGGTTGGTGGTAGGGGAAGGAGGGTACGGTCCCTGTGGATGCCTCCCCCACTGGCTTCCGGTCTAAATTGGGTGGCACTTCCCGACCGTCCAAACAGTTACCTTACACCTTCCTGGTAGGTCGGACGGTCTGGGTTTCAACAACAACACTTAACAGTGGCGTGCGGTTTTGTGAAGCAAAAGAAGACAGCTTCGGTTAAACGCTGAGTACAAAGTGCCTGGCACATATTCTCAATATTAATAGCAAGAAGAAAACATACTCTCTGCGTGTGCAGAAATTGAAGCACTCGACTTAGTAATTTCAGGGCAAAAACAGTATAATTGCTAGTGACTACGTAAATTGAAATTAAATGATGCATTTTCCAGTAAAACAAGGTGTAAATTTAAACAAAAATTAACTGAAGTCTAGCTGAACTCGACTCTCTCGTACCAGAAACCATCTTTCTTTTTTTTAGTTTTAGAAGATTATTTTTTTTTTTCAAAATAGGCATCGCGAATCTCAAGGATTAAAAATATAGCCTTTAGCCATTCACTTAAACGGGTTTGAAAAAAGCTTTAGATCGCTACCTTGTTTGACAATTTACCCTCCGGTGGGGTAACTTGCTCCCGAAGGAAAGGTTAATTACGTCACGAACAAAAAAAAAACTTGAATCACGGTTATTTTTCACAACAACAATTGAAATTATTAAGCATCGTGAACATTAATCTATAAATAAACTCTTTTATTCATGATTATGTCAAATTTTTACTTTCCTTATATACACATAATGTATAAGGAAAGTATTGTGACGGGGTCGAAAATTCGAATTCGAGTTTTCGACGGGAGAGCACGTTTCAAGCATCCCTGATCACGAATCAAACATTCTTGAAGTGATGTCTGTGTGTGTGTGTGTGAAAGTATGTGTGTGTGTGTCTGTGTGTCAGTGGGTCTGTGGAGACGATAACTGACGAACGAATGGACCGATTCGAACGAAATTTGGTACAAAAATCACAATCCGTAAACACTGGAAGCCTATTGTTTTTAAACGTAATCGAATGTTCAGAACCCCCTAACTTTTCGAGTGAAATTTTGAAAAAATAGTCAAAGAATCAAAACCGCTACTAAAGTTACGCAAATAGACATTTCCTATGTAATTTTTCATTAGAAAACGATTAACATAAAATTTAGAACGCTAACTTGAACCGTTCTCGAGATATTTTACATTTTTCAAAAAAATTATCAAAAAGTCATATAAAATAAAAATATATATATTTCCTAGTGAGAAACATGTTCACTTTTCATATGTAATACCATGCAATAAATTTGGTGACATCATTCTCGAGTATCTAGCTCGTTCCATCTATGAGAAAAGATACCTCGAGTAATACTTTTGTATTTGAACGCCAATGGTCATTTATCTGCTATAAGAATAACTTATTTATCCGTCAGTAAAGTTTGGCGAGATTTTGGTGACGAATTTGGCGGAATGTCGCCAACTTGGCGACTTTTTCAATTGTTGTCAAATTAACGAAAATCTCGTCAAACGGATTAAAATGACACTAAATCAATGAAAATAACGAATTGTCGAAAATTTAATATCTTGGAAAGAATATAAGTATCTACTATAAGAAAAACCTATTTTTTTTACAGTAAAAGTAGTAAATTCATTGCATTATATAAGGAAAGTCATGTGTTGCCCACATCAGATTTTTTCCTATACTGCCATGTTAAGGATATATAAAATTTTGAAGTTTTCACTCGAATTTGAAATTTTTTTTATCCAGTTTTATATTTTTTTATAACAAAGTCGGATATAAAGTTTCGTTAAAATCCATATATATTTGTGGCTGCTATCGCGAACACAAAAAATGGACCACAGGCATCACTACAAAAATAGTCAAAACGTGTTCAGGAAGTCCTAAAACATATGTTAGCATCAAAATCTCGATTTCGAAAATTTTCAAAAAAACAATACATTTTCAATGTTACATATAAGAAAGTAATAAATAGCATTCTGTTCTGTAGGGAAAGTCATGCCCTGCTAATATGAGAATTTCATCTACGCATCAGCAATTATTATATAGTCATCAATTATACATATGCACTCTTTTGTCATCTCCAGTCTTCCGACTAGGGTGAATAACTTAAACTTTTGTAACCCCACAAACAGAAAAGTTTAAAGTAACAGAAAATACTTTAAACTGGCTGTTTGGGTATCACATATATTGAGATAAGGGATTTGCAAATGCTATTAAATTCCTTGAAGACAAAGCACGATCGTCTGATTAATCACTTGATACCTTACGATAACAGACATTTTCAAGTAATATGTTTACTGTTATTTGGAAATTAAGGGGAAGAATGATTGAACTCATTTTTAACACTTTACAACAAAGTTGAAAAGTGTTTATGACTTTGTTCATTCTGCCTGTCTGTCTGTCTGTCCGTCCATTAGCACGATAACTGCCGTAAAAAAGACTCAAAATAAAATTGTATTATGTTGTTCAGACGGTCTGTAGGACCTTTGGGAATATAAATGAATAATATCTCCCAATTAGTTTGGGATTGAACCCGGGTTGGAAAAATGAAATACATTGAGCCCTATGGGACCTAATTTTTCAAACATTTTTTAAGCGGATTTAAAATTCACAAATTGCTTCAAAAATTTTAGGAAATATTCACATTGTTCCATAAAATATATAAAAAAAAATTCAGAGAAATATATTCAGTAGTTTTTTAAATAAAAATTAAAATAATAATTACACCTCTTATATGAAGCGATCACGTGACCCACTTCAAAATGATATATGGCATCCATCTTGTTTCAAAATCGTGATTTTTAAAGTTCTTTTTAATTCATATTGAGTGTTGTATCCGTCCTAAAACCACTTTATTTTTGCTTAAATTCTGTGCATCTACATACTGAGACAACGCAAATACAATATATTTGAGTTTAAATGATTATCCAAATTTGATAATTTCTACAACGAAGCCTATTTTTCACTTATGTAAAATGTAAACAGCAAAATATATAGAATGAGTTGTATTAGAATTGCTGTATTTCTTTAACACAAAATTATTTAGCTCAAGGAGTCTGCATAGCTGATATGAATGAAATATTCATTGACTTTACAAAGAGAAGGACAATTTTTTTCAATGAAGTTTTAAGCATAGAGTTTAATTACTTGTAATTTCATGGTATTAATTTTTAAATAAAATAAATTATTATAGTATTGCGATAAATGAAATGAATGGGAAATTATTTATGAATGAAATGCTGCTTTTATAGAGATAGCCAGACCTGTAATTTTTTCTATGACGTCATTTGAATGAATTTCAGTTATTTTCGATGAAGTTCTCAAATACAATAAATTATCGTAGTATTATGATAATTCTAAAATTATTACCGAGGAATGTATCGCATTTTAGAGATGTTTAAACCAGGCAATTTATATTTCAATGCCGTCAGTTGAATGAAGTTCATTTCTTTCGATGAAGGTTTAAGTTTTCAAATATAATATATTAATGTAATATTGAGATAAGTTTTAAAATATTATCGAGGAATGTATTGCATTTTAGACATGTTTAAATAAAATTGCATTGAAGTTGGAAAGTGTTTCATAATCAATGCTTTAAGCATGATTGATCTCTCTTGTTAAGTAATATGTTTATTGATAGTTGGAAAGAACTTAAATTCAAGTAATATGTTTACTGATATTTGGAAATTAAACGGAAGGATGGTTGTACTTATTTCCACCTAATATGTTTTCTGATATTTGAAAAATAAAGGGTAGAAAGTAAAAATGTTTTAATCGAGAGATATAGTCATATTTAGTGTCTGAGTTCCATTTGTTGCTTCGCCTCCCACACGCTACTGCTTTTATGAAAGAAAAGACCCAATCTTTAAGACACCATTTGCAAAGTACATTAAACAATATTGTACCAACAAGATGAACGGCAAGTCAAAGGAATTTCTCCTGCCCTGCCATCAACAAACAAAACATTTACGCCTGATCGCTTACGAGAGTTATTTATTGCCGAGGGTATTCTAGCACGTAAAATGCATTGATTTACGAGTTTCGTCTTCGCCCATTTGTCCTTCAAATGACCTTCATCTATCTCCCAAAATTTTGCTTATTTGATTTAGAACATAAATGATTTGCATTTCTTTTTTTAGGTATAATTCAGACAAATAAAACTCCAGTGAAAGCATAGCTTAGGACGCAGTGTTTCTTTCAGGAATACTTTCAGGGAGACTAAGCATCCCGGAGGAGATTATTCATCCCCCACACCTCCGAAGACATTTTATGTTAACCTAGTTATTATTTATGTGACACAGTAGTTAGATATATTTATATAGGGAAAATAAAAACTCGTTCCTCTAAAATTCGTTTATGTGATTCCTACACCTATATAAATGATCGACGAAATCTTTTAAGATGCAATTTATAAAATTCATTAAATAACATTGTTTCAGCAAAACTAATAGCATGCCTGAAGAATCCTCCTCCCCCCCCCCCCCCCCCGCCTTCAACAAACATAAAACATTTACGACTGATCTGCTGCGAGAGTTATTTATTGCATAGCATTCCTAAGCATAGAATTTGCATTGATTTACGAGTTTCGCTTTCAACCATTTGTCCTTCAAATGACCTCCATCTATTTCTCAAGTATTTGCAGAAAGAGATCCCGTAGGAGATTATTCATCCCCCACACCTCCGAAGACATTTTATGTTAACCTAGTTACTATTTATGTGAGACAGTAGTTAGATATATTTATATAGGGAAAATAAAAACTTGTTCCTCTAAAATTTCATTCGCCCCAAGGCAGTTTTATTTATTATGATTTACTTATTTGCTTCAGAACTTAAATGCATCACATTTTTCCATTCTCTCCAAAAGCATGGTAATTTATACGTAAAGTATTAGAAGTCGAATTTTGTGTGACTTTATGTGTTGCACACTTAGAACACATAACAACATTTTTTATGTAATGTCTGTGTGTAGCCAGAGTTATCTAAATGTTTGGCCATTAGCTGATATTCTTTTCCTCCTAAAGAGCTGATATTCTTTTCCTCCCTTCCTTTAAAAAAAGGATGGTTAAGTATCGCCATCTATCGGTGACAGTTAGAAGATTTAAATTACCGTAGGCAGTATGTAACTGGGTGGATATGTTGTACGTTTTTCCCGTATCAATAAGTTAAAAATCTGATGTTCACAGCACATGACTTTCCTTATATAATGCAATGAGTTTACTAATTTTTCAGTTAAAAAAATGTTATTCCTAGAGTAGATACTTATACTCTTTCCAAGACTTTAAATTTTCGTCAATGAGTCGTCATTTTCATTGATTTAGTGTCATTTTTATCCATTTGGCGAGTTTTCGTTAATTTAGCAAATTTTAAAAAAGTCGCCAAGTTGGCGACATTCCCCCATATTCGTCGCCAAATTCTCGCCAAGCGTTATGGACGGAAATATAAGTTATTCTTACAGCAGATAAATGATTATTGGCGTTCAAATACAAAACTATTACTCAAAGTATCTTTTTTCAGGAATGGGAGGAGCTAGATCCACGAGAATGATGTCACCCAATTTATCGCATGGTATTACATAAGAAAAGTGAAAATGTTTCTCAATAGGAAATATATATTTTAAATTTTATATGATGTTTTGATAACTTTTTTGTAAAATGTGCAATATATCGAGAACGGTTCTCGTTAGCATTCTAAAATTTATATCAATCGTTTTCTAATGAAAATTTACATAGGAAATGTAAACTAACTTGCGTAACTTCTTTGGAGGTCTCGATTTTTTATAATTTTTTCAAATTAGGGGTTTCAATTTAGGGGTTTCTGATTATTCGATTGCTTATAAAAACAATAGGCTTCCAGTGTTTACGGCTTGTAATTTTTGTGCCAAATTTCGCTCGAATCTGTCCATTCGTTTGTCAGTTATCGTCTCCACACACACAGATATCACTTTAAATATGTTCGATTCGTGATCAGGGATGCTTGAAACGTGCTCTCCCGTCGAAATCTCGATATCTGGACCCCGTCACAATACTTTCCTAATACATTATTGTATATAAGGAAAGTAAAAATGTTTAAATGCGAAATATCATTCCGTATATTAAAATAGAAGCATTTTATTCGTAGCACGTCAAATAAACCATTGCCTGCCACCAAGTTCTATAAAAATATTTCAAGGATTTTTACAAGGATTATGATGTAGGCGTGGCTTCGTTTTCCATATTTGACAAATTATGCTTGTATTTTTTAAATATTTAATTTTAAATTAAAATAAACTTAACATTAATCAATAAAAATTTTCGGTACAGGAAAATAATTTCACAAGTGCTTCGTGGAATCACTACATTACTTACATAATTCACCATTAATTGGAAAGTGTTAAAAATTGGATGAGGAGATGGGGGTGACACATCATATTTCCCATTTTTTTCAAATATTATTCTTATGAAATGCAATGCGTTTTTAGGGGTAGGTGGTTATGACACACACCCTTAGCGACACTATTGTTGCATTGTTAACTAATACCACCCAGCTGTCATTTTTCAGCTTGGATTGTTACCAATTTTCCTAAACAAAAGAAGCATTACAGATAAACGGATATATGAAAAAAGAATGGTCAAAGTAAATGCTTTCGAGGGCGTACATTTAATACATTGTACTGCAGCTACAGACTACAGTTAGACACAGAATTTTCACATAAAGATTTAAAATGGCACATTCATCTACTATAAATAAATTTATAGAATATTTTACAAAATCTAAAATTCCAATCAAACAAGTTTTCTTTGATAAAATATATCTCATTCTATCTAGTGAGCTATCCTAAATAATGGAAGCTTACAACATGTTCAAATCAGTAGACTACCTTTGTGGCGTATATAACACGGTTCTGGAGCGGCTAGCACATAGTGCTTTATCACTTGTAGGTATTGCAGAAATAATATAATTTACAAAAAAAATGGGCGGGGTTTACTAGTGGCCAGCAAAGCTGCCCGAGCATGAGTGGTAATATTTTAGGTGGCGAGGTGAAGAGAAGAGAGGAGCTGCTCCTCCAGGCAATATGTTAGATCTGCCTGAATAATCTTATTCGTTAAAGAAATATTTTTTCTTTAAATATGTATGTAGCAAGAGACAGGCTGAGTATCTGTCAATTAGTTCTCAGGACTTTTATAAAAGTGTAACTGCTGAGAGAGTTTATTATTTGGTAAAGAATTAACATAGTTTTAGGTTTTAAATTTTTAATTTTTATTGGTTTTATAATATGGTGGTAGTCCTTGGTCGTTTATGGTAATTCCATTGATGGGGGGGGGGGGGGGTATATGTATCAAGCTTTTGCAACTCTTCATTCGAGATGAGGGGGTATTATTGAAAAGATATGTAGCAAGATTTTTGATTTCATTTTTGATTGTAGTGATTTTGGTGTCGTTATGAATAACGTCGTGCCGGAGAAATCTGGGAGCTTTCCTGATACATCTGAGTTTTTTGTTCTGGGTTGTTTGGACCTTTTTAACTAGCTTGTTGGCAGCAAAGCTCCAGGCCGCTGCTCCATACAAAACAGGTCTTAGCACAGTTTTGTATAATAGTGTTTTGTTTTGGTAATTTACGTGCGGTGAGGGTGCCCCAAGCACTGACCATTTTGAGAGTTCACGCACTTAGCTATTGTCAACGACGGTTTGCGCCAAGACATTCTGTTAATGTAACCCTATTTGAAACCAAATCTCGCCACAAACCATCTATCTCGCCACAAATTACAAAAAAATCTGGAAAAGCATCGAAAGTTCGAAGACATTGTAAGGAAATGCTAAGACAATGCAACACGATTCGGAAGAGATATTGTCAGATAGTTGACAAAACAAGTAAAAACATTCTGTGAAACCTGCACCAGACAACTCTGTGTATCCATTGTTTCAACAATACCCATTAAAATAATTTTTCCAGTAAGAAGTAATATTTAGATACATATCTTATAATCTTCGAATCATTTAAATTTTAATATAAGAATATATATATATATTTTTTAATTATATATCGTCAGTCACCGGCGACTGACACGGCGCTTAATGTGCTAAAAATAGCATAATGATTTGAGAATTATATCTATGTTAGATGTCACTGGTATCAGCAACGTCCCGTGTGCTCTTGTTTGACATAACAATGTTTAGAATGTGTCTTTATGATTATATTTGAATTAAAGTTAATTTATTATAAGTAGAAGCAGAGCTGGGAAAAATTATTTTTAAATATAATTCTGATACTCAATACAAAATACCCTGTGAAACTGTACCTTGATATAAACTTTTAATCAATATGAACTTTTTAAAAAAGACTACAGATACAAAACACGTTTTCAAAAGTATCAGCGGTACTCGATGCAAGTAACACTATAAAATTGTGTCCAGATGCAATTCACTAGATACTTTTTGAAGAACCTGATGATACAAACTACTTTATCTAAAAAAATAACGATCGATAAAAAAATGAAAATATTCTAAACAAAGTTACACGACGTTAAATCTTTTTAGAAAATCCTCTAAAACAAACTATTGTCTTAAAATGTATAAGTTCTTTAAAAATGTTTATTGATTATCAAGCTAGGAAAGCCGTGCAATTTATCGAATTATAGTGTGACTAAAATGAAAGTAATTATCAAATTATGAAAGAAATGAAAGCGATTTATCAAATTGTGGTGCAATTAGAATGAGATACCTGGCGTTACCCGGGTTCTAAATAGGCGCCCACTACGTATAAATAATTAAATAAGCACCCGCTGCTTAAATAATACATTTCAATAAAATTTAAAATATTTTCGACCGGAGAAATAAATGCACAAATCAAGTCGTACGCGTTTTCCGCAAAAACAAAAAATATAATAAAAAAATTGACTACAGAACCGTTCACAATTCAAAACACCGCTTGCTCATGTAAAAACTATATCTGACAATCCCTGTACAGGCGATTAGGTGATTTTTTATCAAGCCCATCTCAAAATGTCCACTCGCCTACGACGAAATGAGTAGATTTTTCGTTTCGACCTCCGAGGTGCAGTGCCTAGAAGTAGGCACAGTACTAGGCAATGTACTAGGCACTGTAGAACTAGGCATTGTATCCGAGGTGTCTAAGAGTCTGAGTGATGCGCTCAAAAAATCAAAGAATACCTCGGATAAAAAAATTATTAATTAACGGATTGGTTTACGAATTTTCTTCTAGAGTAATCGCTGATATTGTAAGCAAGTGCTGAAATAAAAATGAACGATGGATAACAAGACAATCTCTGTATACAGTAATATAAAAATAGGAGATGTTTATAAGGCACGAAATGTATATGTTTAAAAGAAATCATTAAAAAGTATTATTTACCCAAGAGGGTATAAAAGTCAAAACCAATCGAAAGATTTTATTCGAAAAGCATTTTATTGTGATCATTTGGAACTACGATCCAGATTTATCAAAGTTTCTCTTATAAAATTTGCAAAAAGAAAAGAAAAACAGTAGAAGAAGAATAAAAGAAATCACAAACTGTTTAAAAAAGGATCCTGCTATGAGAGAATGAAGTTGAGCCACATTCAATCTAATTTCATTTATGAAAATGGTTCTTTAAAATAAAAACATTTTCTAAATGAGGGGACCTCTAAGGGCCAAAACTAAATTTCTTGATTTGGACAAAATTTTGGGGTCCTTTATTTGGGGTTGGGAATGGGGGGGGGGGGACTAGCATTTTGTGACCTTTTAACATATTTTGCTTAAGTGGCTAAAATTCCTAAATACGGCGTTGTGTTAAAACACTCTATATGGAAAGTTTTCTTAGTGCAATCGCAGATATAGGCATGCTGACAATTTTATTAAAGAAAAAAAAAGAAATCTGTTTATGTATGCTGTTATTTAAAATGGAAGCTCAGTCCTTATTTTCAGATCACAAAATCAAATTCTTCGAGAACGAAATAAAATTGCATTAATAGGAATATTTTATAAATACGAAGAGTTGTCCATTTTCGTTTTTGTGATGCCTACACCTATATAAATGCTCGGTGAAATCTTTAAGATGCAATTTACAAAATTTATTAAATAACATTGTTTCAGCAAAGCGAATGGCATGCCAGAAGAATCCCCGCCCGCCCCCTCTTGCCCTGCCTTCAACAAATATAAAACATTTACGATTGATCTGCTGTGAATTATTTATTACATAGCGTTCCTAAGCATGGAAATTGCATTGATTTTCGAGTTTCGCTTTCAACCATTTGTCCTTCAAATGACCTCCATCTATTTCTCAAATATTTGTAGAATGAGAAAATTTTGACAAACGGCAGTTTTATTTATCATTATTTGTTTCAGAACTTAAATGCATCATATTTTTACTTTCTCTCTAAATACACAGTAATTTTTACGGAAAGAATTAGAATTCAATTTTCTGTGACTTTATGTAAAAAAAATTTTAAATGTCGCCATCTATCGATGACAGCTAGATTTAAATAACCGCAGGGCGTATGTAACTGAGTGGATATGACGTACGTGTTTCCCCTACTAATACGTTAAAAATGTGTCTAACAGATGAACTCTGTTTTATTGTTCTGTTCTTATTTCTACGCTTAGGTTAATTAACAAAATTGGAAATTGAAATCGGGTTGTGTCTAAAAATACACCTGGAAAATAATTGCTACCCATAAATGTGAAATTTCATACCGTATCTTAAAATAGAAGCATTTTTTTTTTGTAACACATAAAATAAATCATTGTCTGCCCCAAGTTGTATAAAAATATTTTGAGGAGTTTTACAATTCTAGAAAGATTATGAGGTAGGCGTGGTTTCGTGTTCCATATTTGGCAAATTATGCTTGTATTTTTAAAATATTTAATTTAAAAGTAAAAGAAACTTAACATAAATCAATAAAAATTTACGGTTAGGTAAAATAATTTCATAACGGCTTGGTTGAATCAATAAATTATTTACATAATTTACCATTAATTGGAAAGTGTTAAAAATTCCATGGGGGAGATGGGGGTGACATACCCCAAATATCCATTTCCCCAAATAACCATTTCCCCAAATATCATTTTTATGAAGTACAATGCGTTTCTAGGGGTAAGTGGTTATGACACTCAACCTTAGCGACACTACTGTTAAATTGTAAACTAATACCACACAGCGGTCATTTTTCAGCTGGGATGGTTACCAATTTTCGGAAACAAAAGAAGCATTATATATAGCAGAAGATATGAAAAAAGAATGTTCAAAGTGCACGCTTTCGTCGGTGGACATTTAATGCTGTGTACTGCAGCTGCAGACAGAATTTGCGTATAATGTTTTAAAATGGTACATTTATCTACCATAAATAAATTTATAGATTATTTAGAAGAAAATAAAATTGTATTGGATGGTTTGTTATCATTATTGACGTTCTCCATCTAGCTAGTGGGCTATCTTATATAATGGCAGCTCACAGGATATTCAAATCAGTACCAAGGTTACTAAGAACTGAAGAGAAAGCTTTGAATTCGTAACATAACCAATGGACAGAGATTAGAAAAATAATAAAGTTATGGAAAAATAAGTTGTGAGAAAAGTAATATATAGCAATAACACATTACAATGCATTATGTTATGTATTATAAGTATATTATGTATTAATGTTATGTATTATATTTATGCTATGTAATTATATAGAGATACTACTCCCTGTTCTCTAACATTAAAATAGTAAAAATTGATTTGTTTTTATCGTATCCCTCCGTTACTATAAACGAGGGTTATGGTTTCTAAGATGCTGAGCAGATGACAAACAGTCAAGTCCATACTACAGTGTTTCTACCTTTTAGGCACTGTATCCATACAATCAAGCTCACGGCTTAAACCCGAACTTATATTACTAAAGAAAAAATATTTTATCTACCAGAAATAATTATATAGAATTAGTTTCATTAAATAAAATTTTGTTCTATCTGTTGATGGATGTCCAATTGGAGTTTTTATCTAGTAAGCTAGTAATCCAGCTTAAAATAAAATCATAAAATGCATACAATATCACTGATTTTTTCTAGTGTTAGTGTTTCTACCTTTTAGAATCAGTACACTCCTTTCGTTGCGTTGTAACACGGTTCTAGCATGTATAGCGGTTATGTATATTCTTTGGTTCTAGAGCCTAACACATAGTGCTTTATCCCTGGGAGGTACTGCACATATGTTATCATTAACATTAGTGCTGGAAAATGGGCGACGTACACTAGTGGCAAGCAAAGCTGTCCCAGCTCGAGTGGTAATATGAAGAAGGTGGCAAGGTGAAGAGAAGAGTGGAACTACTCCTCGAGGCAACATATTAGATCTACCTAAATAATCTTATTCTTTAAAGAAAGATTTTTTTTTTGTAAATATGTATGTAGTAAGAGACAGGCAGAGTGTCTGTCAGTTAGTTCTCGGGACTTTTGTAAAAGTGGTACTGCTGAAAGCGGTTATTATTTGGTAAAGAGTTTACATAGTTTTAGGTTTTCAAATTTTAATTTTGATTGGTCTTATAATATATTCTGGGTTGGTCTTATTTTTAGGTCTTATATTCTGGGTTGTTTCGACCTTTTTAAATAGAGTGTTAGCAGCAAAGCCCCAGGCCGCAGTTCCATACAACAAGACAGGTCTTAGCACAGTTTTGTATAATAGTGTTTTGTTTTGGTAGTTTACGTGGGGTGAGTGGGCCCCCAAGCAGACCATTTTGAAAGTTCATGCGCTTGGCTATGATCAGCGACGGTTTGCGCCACGACATTCTGTTAATACAACCCTATTTGAAACCAAACAGAACTCTTCATAGATTTGACAGACGCCATGGGGCAGCGTGCCATGGCATGTCTGACAATTATATTTACCTCGCTCAGCGCATTTCACGGCGTAGGAATTAAGAACAATCGCGTTTTGTTCTCGAGCTCTCAAGAGGGACCGAATTTATCAACTACGACTGTTATCTTCGTCCACCGACGTTAGTAAATTTCTTTGAACTTCTCCTTATTTCATCTTGCTGCGCTATTACTAAGAACAGCAATCTGGTTTATGTACACTTATTTTAAAACACGTCACTTGGTAAGGTGTGCACAACACAATTCTATCTCTGCGCAAGTTGTTTACGCCTGGAAATTGACACCTCAAAATATACAAAATATTTTTAACTGTTATAATGCGTATGGTATTGGCAACAATTCTCAAAGTTTACTCTGGACTAAAGCTCAAATGATACAGGCTGACTTATCAAGCTTACTGAAGCAAAATAGAGTACAAATAAGGAATGAAATACTATGGACATTTTTTTACATTTGGTAAAAATCCAGTATTATTAAAATTCATGAAATAATTAGATGTATATTTCTATTTCATATCTGTTCCAGATACATACAGAAAAAATTATGGTTTTCTTATGAACTCATAAATTCCTTGAGATATTTGAAACACCTATAGTAAATAATGTAAAGATGTCTTTAAAATATATTTATGATGATAAATAGTATTGTGTTATTACTCGGTGGGACGAAAAAAATTTTCATAATTTTCATTGACTTATTTTGTTTAACATAGCAAAGAAACCTAGTTCTTGAAGTATTCGAATTTTCCATTTCTCTATTCTAATTTTACAGACACATTTGACTTAAAATTTTTAAAGTGGCACGATTTTATGATAAATTTACTGATGTACAGATTACATATACATAACATTTAAAATCTTGGAAATAATAATAAATTATATAAAACTGTATTGCAAACTATATATTTTTAATGCTTAGTACAAAAGAATTGAAGTACTTTAAAAATTAATATTCATGAAATTCTCTAAACCTGAAAGACGGAGCGCCATCAAACGATTAGCGCCAATCATCGACTTGGCGATTAAACTAACAGTGCATTTCCAAAATAATTTCGTGCAATTCGAACAGAATTTCTATCAGTTTTTAGAAAAAAATTGTATTTGATCATTTATTAGCTTTTATGATAAATGCATTACAATTTATTTGCAATTTTAAATTATGTTTACATAATTTCTAAAATGTGGTAAGATTTCCACTGAGCGACAGTTTATTGACAATAGGATTCGACAACTTTGCGAAATCCCGTTCTGAAGATGTTGCCATGGGCTCCTATGAGAGTGAACCTTCTGAGTATAGTATTTTGTGCTACTGGAGTAGGTCTAGTATATAGCTACAGGTGTAAGTGTAGTATATAGCTACAGGCGTACTGTATTTAATTCTCAGATTCTCAAGAAGAACCGAACATTTTCACTGCGACTGTTATCTCACCCCACCTACGTCACTAAATTTCCTTTGACGTCACTGGATTATTTGTGGAGAGTACAGCGTAAAATCTTTTCTCAGTTTGTTTTCGATTGTATTATAACGACTTCAAAATTAAAGAACAATTTTTAACTATAGTAAATCACAAACTTTCTTCGGTTTAGCAACTCCTCAAATTTTATTCTGGACCGTGACATCACGAATGACGAAACTTAATTCACATTACCTCAAACTAACAACTTTTTGATTTTTTTGCTCACTTTTTCATTTTGTGTACTCAAACTTATAGTAAAAAACCTTGGTGCACTAATCATTAAATTAACCAAAAGGCAGGTCTCGGAAATCCAGAGCAGTTCTGCTATGCTTGATACCAAGAATATGGACAGAAATGGAAATTTAAGCACTTCATTTCGAATAATACAAGTGTCTACAAAAGTCTATACTTTAATAATCAGTCAGGTGCCAAAGCGGGGTCTATGCTTTGAGATATTTACCGACCAAAATGCTCAGGCGCATCACTTTAATAATTAAGCGAACACATAAAGGCATTTTAATCTGGTCAAGTGAAACTCACAATTGTGTGTATTCAAGATGATGTGTCGGTTGATTCCATTTCATTTATATGAGGAAATCAAGAATCTTATTCTTAGAAACAGATAAATCGACTAAATTTTTAGAGAAAATTAAAATATTTGAGCGCTGCAAGGTTTAGAACTATGCATTAAAGCAAATATATAGTTTTTGAAAAATGTAAAAAATCAAGGATATATATATATATATATACACGCTACCCGACACAGAAAATTCAAAAACATGAAAGAGCGGATAGTGTGGTGATAAAGGGCACACAGAGATGGCACATTTAAATAAATGATGTTAATTCCAGATGGATAATGCAATAGAGTCATAGCATAGACAGGATAATCAGTATGGTCTATAGGCAGTGGGCCCCCCCCCCCTCCTCTTGCGGCGATACAAGCAGCAAGCCTTTGAGGAACAGATGCATTGCGGGTGTAGATAGTTTCCTGAGGAATGGATGACAATCTGCCTTCAACCATCCTACACAAGTCGTCCTCTGTTTGAGGTTGGAACAGAGCAGTTAAACGACGGTGAATTACGCCCCATACAAGCTCGTTGGCTGACAGATCTAAAGACAATGGAGACCAAGGAAGCACATAAAAACATTTGAAATTATGAAAATTTTATTGAAAATGGACAAATTATATTTGTTACAAAATTGTTAAAATGTTATTGCTACTAATACATATTTCCTACTATCGTTCAATATGCAATGAATATGAATGAATTTATCCTTTTGTAATAAAAACTTGATGCATCTGGGTGTTCATACATTTGAAAAATATTTAAAAACTAAACTATAATTTATTTGTAGAATTTATTTTCGTGTTTACATATGATAAGAAATGCACATAATTTAAATATTTTTCATACATCTAACAAATCTCTCTCCATTTTTCATGATTCAGCAAATTTCAATTCCGATTGCAAGAAATAAATATTAGTTTTGGGTCATATACTTTCTTCTACAATGTAAAATACAATGAGTGAAATTTCCCACTTTATGGAAACTTTCAAAATTCCCAATTTTTTCATAATTCCCTTCCCAAAAATCCCGGTTTATTCCCGGGAATAAACCGGGTTTTTTATTTTCCATCTTTGCAATTCTACCTGTAGCCTAGACGCCTACAAAATGATAATGCGATCATACATGATAGATGAATTTGCTACGAAAATTTTGCGGAATTTAAAAGTAATCAAAATGAAAAATATAAATTTATTCCGGAAAGGGTAGTGTGTATGTTAATTAGGGGCAGGGATTTGGCCACGGTTGATTATAGACTTTGATGTTAGTTATTTATTCCAGTCCTGGAGTTGAAGCGTGACAACGATTGCCATGTGATAAAGCGATGGGAGGCTAGACCAAAGCATGGTAGAATCAATGTTTCTTTCAGGAATGTATCTGGAGACAATTATTCACCCTCTTCCACAACGGATACATTTTATGTTAACCTAGTTTCTATTCATGCGACAGTATTTAGATATATATTTATATAGGACAAATAGAAAACTGGCCCCCTAATGTTTCATTTGCCCTCCCCCCCCCCCCGGTCAAAAAGTCTTGAAAGAAACACTGGTCAGAACACAGAAAATACGACCATTAACATTGATAACCTGATTAACATCGATGTTTCTTCTTTTTTTCAAGGGAGATTTGCATATCAAATAAGCCCCTCCCCCAAGAGTTATACTCCGCTCCCGTGCATTTAATTTATATTTGAAGCTCAAAATGTCCCGTACAAAAAATTTAAATTCGTCACATAAAAGTAAATTCTCATCCATTAAGGCTGCATAAAAAATATTTTACTATGTATACTGCAAAGAAGATCTAATTGGTATTATAGAACTTTAAAAGGTAATAGGCCCTTTTTGAAGGCCGTACATGATGCCCATCAGCAGTAAAAAATCCAGAAAGAATTTAACTGAAAAATAACAGTAACGCAAGGTGTTTATAGTAAACGAATTTGATTTTAAGAAATTATTTATAAATTCTCATGTAACGTTTAGATGTAACATACGAATATTTCTTTAAAACGTTCTTTTCAAATATGTATGTAATGGTAGTTATCCTGGAATTAGAAGCGAAACTGACAAGCATGATCTTCTATAAAAAAGCTGATTTATTAACATGGCACTACCCAAGTCAAAATGCTTACATCTCCGTCACTTACGTCAACAGCCTCTTTCAGAGATTCACAGAAGTCTGGTTTCTTTCCCATACTATGTAATATAGTATGGAGAAAGTATTGTTGTCACGAAAATTTTAGATTTTGATATTTTTATGCCGATATGTGTGTTTGGACCTCCTTAACACGTTTTGACTACTTTTGGAGGGATATTCGTCTGTTAGTCTGTCTGTATACCTGTCGAAAACCCAGACCACCCGACTCGTCCGAGGACTTAGAGTAGCCGTTAGGGTGGCCGGGTCTGTATACCTGTGGCCGATTTCCTGTATACACTATAGCAACTACGAGTGTTAATGGGTTTTCAAGAAACTTTATATCAGTCTTTGTTATCTAAAAATCTAGAAGGAGAAATAATTTTTTTTAATTCGAGGGAAATTTTTTTTTTTTTCACATGGCAGTGCAGGTCAAAATTTGACAATCATTTTTAAAAGGGTTTATTTATGGCTAAATGATCACGAAATTTAATAGTTTCAATCATTGCTGTGAAAAATAGCCGCTATACAATTTGTTTTATTCGTGACGTCATTAGCCCCCTTGGGGGTAAGTTATTAAGAAGGGAGTTTCTATGTGAAGGAGAACTCTATAGTTGTAATCATTTGGACCCACGAAACCGATTTTTCAAATTTTATCTAGTAAAATTTGAAAAAAGAAAAAATGGATTCTGTTATGAGAAAGTCGAGTTGAGTTACACTACATTTAATTTTTATATGCAAGATATACTTATTTCGGAGAACGAAAACAAAAGTTCTAAAAGAGTAGAATTGCTAACCGGGCAAATCTTTAGAGCAAATTCTCAAGAGGACTTGGGAAATATCACGTACTTGCGTATTCTATATTACAAAAATGTGATTAAGGACACAGTTGGAAGATTTATCTTAGAAACAGCTTTCGTCGAACAGTTATGATTATAGGCTGGTCAAGGTTGAGAAAGTAGATCAATTCGAAGGAATGAGTTTACGTTGCGGTTAGGATTACTGGCCAAATCTGTCGCTGTTGATAAAAAGAAGGATTAGTTAAAGTTTATCCTGTGGTAATATTAATGGTGTGAAATAATATATAATGTGGAATAGGAATTTGGAATAACAATTACAAAATAAAAGGCTACGTTAATTGGAGAAACGTAAAATTCTTGTATTATGTATATCCATTGAATATGACACATCGTTTGTAATACAGCAGTTTGTTAAAATAAAATTTAAAAACAATTCTCGATTTAATGTGTTCATTAAAATGACAAAAATATTTTCAAAAGAAAGTAAAAAGGAGAAATCATCTGATTGAAATAATATTATAACGTAAAGATTCTTCAGTAAAGGTGTTCGTTAAAATGAAATTATTTTTATACTCGCACATAGCTGTAATATATAAATGTTTTACTCAAAGCAATAAAGATATATTTTTTATATATTTTAAATATATCCTCTGAATGCGGCAATCAATTCGTAATAAAGAGAATCGTTATAAAGGAACGATTCGTGGTATGTTTCACTCGAATACGTCGCGTGTTCATAAGTCATTGTAGGCATTGACGTCTGTGGGGCGCGCGCAGATTTACATTTTGTCATGTGCAAATGATACAGAAATGAAGGGGGCGTGGTTTATATCCTGAAACTACACTTACCCTTGACATACATAACGTCTGGGATACGTCAAATGTTTCATAAGCCATTCTAGACATTGACGTCTTTGGGATGTGCGCAGATTTAAAATTTTGTTATGTGCAAATCAAATGTAGGGCGCGTGGTTTATATTCCGAAACTACACTTAATTAATTTCCTGTAATTCGTATGTCAAAGGTTAAAGGAAAACGCTATCTTTAAATGTAGAAAGAAAAAAAAATGTTTTGAAATGTATTTAAACATTACTTATTGCTGAAGGATGACTACGACAATGATATAATTGCAGTTGCAAGGGTTAATTGTGCTCCGCTTGGACCAATATTATTATCGTGTAAGCCTTGGACCGCTCGGATTGTAGTACTCTTTTCATTTAAATCGCAATAGGCCAAAAAATTTTATATTTCGATTTTTCGCAAAACCAGCGGAATGATTTTGGTCGTTAAAATTGATGCATATTTTTCTTATTTAAATGCAGTAACAGTTCGTCGTCGTTGATGAAGCACCTGGCGTTGCCGCCTCTATCTTCTGTGTTGAATGATTACTTGTGGTGTAGATTTGACATTATTTGTATGCACATGTATGTTCGTTGATGTAGAAGAACCCCTGATGGGCGGGGCGTCGTCGTAAGAGCTGGCGCCACTGCGTCGAGGTGATGAGGCACATTGGGAAGTCCGTATGCAATATGATGAGGCACGTGGGATAGACTGTTCACAATCTTCGGGGTATGTGAGGCACGTGGGAATGAGTCCAATGGCTGAACAGGTGATGAGGGAAATCCACACTGAGACTTCTCTGCAAGCCGGCCAAAGTTTAAAAACTTAAATTTGGGGGGTTTGGGATTTGATGACTCTAGTTATCATTTCGACGATTTGGAAAGTTTTGGTCATTGCGTCTTCGTCGCGTTTCAGAATTTTAACTACATCTTTTAAGATACTGCTGAGTTTATTAATATCAATGTATTTTTCTACCTCTTTGTACAGACTTAGAAACTCTTATAATCAGAAATCCCTCTTACGCCTCGGTGATAGGTGAAAGAAAAAATACTAGACCCCCCCCCCCCCCCGCCATGGGCAACCGTCAGGGGACTCGTCAAAAATCAAGGACTGCATTAAACTTTTTGAAGAAATTAAACAGCTCATTGAAGGCATTAAACTAGACAAAATTACCAACTTTACCAAACTTCTGAAATCCAACCTTCCCAGGGCAAAAGACCCCTTGGACTGTATCTCTATGATTTTCAGTGCCTTACAGACTCTTTGGAGTTCGTGTTCGGTACGGTCTGCCTTTTACTTCTGAAATTATTTTTTATTACCACCTTTCTCCCGTCCTTCCACCTCCCTTTTGTAGGGTTCTCAGAGTACTCTATCAATACTATGTAGCACATCAACTATTGCCTCGGCAAGTCTCATGTATAGGAGCATACATAACCATCAGCCAGGAGATACAGCACTCTGTGCTAGGGGCTCCGCAAAGGTGTAAAACACACGAGATGATGTGTACTCGGTCATACAGCCATTCCAAGATGCAGGCGACAACTACCATCAGTCGCCACTGGACTCTACAAAGCACCCCAGCTAGAGGAGTGCATATTGCTATTTTTTTTCAAGGATTCAAGGATTTCCAATTAACGAAGTTCCCAGGCAGCCGAAGGCTGCCTTTATACATCAAACATAAGGGGGGAGGGGGATAGTAACGAAAGCAAACTTTTACATAAACGAAGGTTCAAAAAGAAACGGGCAGAGCTCTTCGAAACCTGTTGTGACATGTCACAGCAGGAATCTGACGAGTCGCATAATTTAGAAAAGGAGGATTTAATTTCCTCGAAAGGAGAGAGGGGGGGGGGGGTCGAGCAGTGCTCCGTAGAGCACCGGTCTTGAATCGATGAAAAGCTGCGTGTACAACACGCGGAACACAAACTTCCTAACAGTAATAACCAGGCAGCCACAAACAATTTAAGCAAGAGGGGGCTGACCTAAAGAGTCAACGGAGAGGCCGTTTAAGGCGGCATACAGTATACTTATTCTATCTAGATAATCTTCCGCTGCTCTTAAAAGGGGGATGACTTTAATGAAATATTCATGGATGTGTTTAGGGGGAAAATAACTTCTATATCCACACAGCATTCCTATAATTTCTTGATTTAATTCATTTTTCTCTTAATATTGCTGTTTCATTTCAATCTACAAACATTCACAGCTGACATTATTATCTTCGATGTGGGCGTAAGGGACCTTCGGTCCCACGGCAGCGCGAAATGAAGCGTCTTGGCTTGGACTCTAGTCCAGAGTAAACTTTGAGAGGCGTTGCCGAACCACATGCATTATTACAGTTAAAAATAGTTTGTTAATGTTGAAGTGTCAATTTCCAGGTTTAAACAACTTGTGCAGAAATAGAATCGTGCTGTGCACACCTTATCAAGTGATGTGTAATAAAATAAGTGTACGTAAACTAGATCGCAGATCTTAGTAATAATGCAGCAAGATGAAATAAGCAGAAGTTCAAAGAAATTTACTAACGTCGTTATGGACCAAGATGACAGTTTTGGTCAACAAATTCGGCCCCTCTTGATAGGCCGGGAATAAAATGCGACTTTTCTCCCTCTGAACGCGACACTAGATATTCTAGGCACTGTAACTGTAGTGTACTGATTTGAACATCTTGTGAACTTCCATTATTTAGTGTAGCTCACTTTCTGGATAAAAGTTGCCCACTCCTTTCGGTGTCTCATTTTCACTGTCATATAGTGCAATATGCACTGAAACAACAAAAATTACGTTTTCATTGAGTAACGTTAAAATATAATTTATATGTTGTATAATATTAAGTATCGTAAAAAAGTTATCGAACAAAATTTTTGTACTAAAAATTGAAGACATTTTGTCAATTTTATGTTATTTTAGCGTTTTTATTTAGTTACATGCATTTAATTACTTTCCTTATATACATAATGTATAAGGAAAGTATTGTGACGGGGGTCGAAAATTCTAATTCGAGTTTTCGACGGGAGAGCACGTTTCAAGCATCCCTGATCACGAATCAAACATTTTTGAAGTGATGTCTGTGTGTGTGTGTGTCTGTGTGTCAGTGAATCTGTGGAGACGATAACTGACGAACGAATAGACCGATTCGAACCAAATTTGGTACAAAAATCACAATCCGTAAACACTGGAAGCCTATTGTTTTTATACGCAATCGAGTGTACAGAACCCCCCCTAAATTTTCGAATAAAATTCTGAAAAAATCGTCAAAAAATTAAAACCACTAATAAAGTTACGCAAATAGACATTGCTTATGTAATTTTTCATTAGAAAACGATTGACATAAGTTTTAGAACGCTAACATGAACCGTTCACGAGATATTGCGCATTTTTCAAAAAAATTATCAAAAAGTCATATAAAATAAAAAAAAAGTATTTCCTATTGAGAAACATGTTCACTTTTCACATGTAATACCATGCGATAAATTGGGTGAAACATTTGCGTGGATCTAGCTCGTTCCATTCATGAAAAAAGATACTTTGAGTAATACTTTTGTATTTGAAAGCCAATAGTCATTTATCTGCTGTAAGTATAACTTATTTCTTCGTCCATAACGCTTGCCGAGATTTTGGCGACGAATTTGGCGGAATGTCGCCAACTTGGCAACTTTTTGAATTGTTGCTAAATTAACGAAAATCTCGCCAAATGGATAAAAATGACGTTAAATCAATGAAAATGACGACTAATTGTCGAAAATTCAATAACTTGGAAGGAATATTAGTATCTATTATAAGAAAAACCTAATTTTTACTGTAAAAGTAGTAGATTCATTACATAATATAAGGAAAGTCATGTGTTGCCCACATCAGATTTTTTTACTTTACTTTCATTCCCCCTGCTCTCTAAAATAAAATAATGCCATTGCACTGCAATTTACATTCACAGTCTGGAAAAAAAATATTTTAAATTTTTCATATTTAGAATTCTCATTTTATTTTGAAAGGTGTATAAAATTATTTATTTAAATATTTCATCCATTGATAAATGAATTTTTTCCACTAAAAATGCCTGAACCCTGAATATCCGATATGAGCAAAAAGAATTTTGCGATTTTTTTATGAGGGTTTGAAGTGGGGCTGGTGCGATAGTTTAATTATGTTTTTGAGAGACTGTGCAATTTCCGTATCCTGTTAAAAACTGCCCAGAATCAGTATAGGCTCTTAAATTTCAAATTGCATTATAAAGAAATACCTTCCCATTCGTCACTCGCCAAAACACATTTAAAATTTAAATTCAAAAACTTGCAACAATTACAGCAACATATTGACAAATCATACTGTAGCATTTCTAAATAATTCATAATCTCCATGTCTTCTTCTAACAGTTAAACAATTCGTATAACTCACTTTAACCTGCTTTGAGAAAACTGCTTAGTCAGTAACAAAAAATTCACTGTACCCTGTTCTGAGATGATTTGTAATACACATGCTTTTCCAGAAGTACCACAGTACTAGGGGTAGATATATTTTCATTATATTCTTTTGATATTACTTTATAATATTTTGCATCCTCATTACAATAATTAGCCACAAGCTGGTGTAACAGAATATTTTATATCCATG
>OX578155.1:96889184-97041684 GCA_951213105.1 Amaurobius ferox
GAAAACTCTCTCTAAATACATAAAGAAGCAATGGATTTGAAATATATCATTCATTGTCTATTATCTTGTTGTAAATTAATTTTTCCCACAGTTCATTATATTTTAATTAGACATCCGATAATTCGGCAAATTCAGTAATCCGGCTGAAGTCTCGAACATACGGATTATTGCAAACTTTCCTATACTGCGTACATTACATTTTCTTCATTTAAAGAAAGAACCTAAGTGTTCGAAACATTTATAAATCGCAATCTGTAAACGCCATATACAAAATTCCTTAAACATTGTTTCAGTAAGATAAATGACATGTCGAAAGTATTACCCCATGACTTTACTCTTTCCTGATGCAAACAAGACATTTACGAATGAACGGTTACGAGTGTCATTTAATCATGGTGCGTGCCGTAGCACGTAAAGTGCATTGATTCACTGGTTGTACTTTTACCCTTTGCTCTTTAAATAACCTTCAGCTTTTCCTCAAATATTTACCTATTTGCTTTAAACCAGAGATTCTTAACCTGTAATCTAAGAAGTTACTGGAGAAGTGTTAGGTGCTTTTGCAGTTAAAAGAGAAAGAAAGAATGAAAGGAATAAAGAAAGAAATAATGAATTATAGAATGGAAGGCTGGTTGAATGAGTGAAAGAAAGAATGAATGAAATGAGTAAGAGGGAATTCTGAATGAAAGAAAGAATGAATGAGAACTATGATGAGTGAAATAAAAGAAGAAAGAATGAATCAAATATCGTAAAAAGGATGAATGAATAAAAGGAAAAAATAATGATTGAAATAAAGTAATGATTAAAAATAAAGTGATGAGTGAAAGAAATAATAACTGAAAGAAAGAAAATTGAATGAAAGAAGGAATGAATGAATGAAAGGGAGAAAGAATGAATAAAAAGAAGAAAGAAAGAAAGAATGAATGAAAGGAAGGACGTAAGATTTATGTCACTCTGTGACTTTGGGACGTCACAGTACGTTTCGACAATGTCATATTGAGGTCACAGCGAAGTCATTTTGGTCATTTTCATGGCCGTTTGTGACGTCGCATATTAACTTGTTTGTGACGTCACATTGTAATTGCCATTCTAATATCGTCACATTGTTACGTGTTAATTAAATTGTGGAAACGTCACAGAATATAGTCACAATGAAGTTACAAAGTTACTAATAAGTAACGTCGCATAGAACTCACAAATATGATGTCACATTGTGACCCAGATGTCACGTGACTACAACGTCACTGTCACACGTTTGACGATCTTTGCTGTGAAGGTTGTTATCTGTAACATAAGCATAATCCTAAATTTGTTTTCTTTTTTATTCATGGATGTTTGTTTCGAAAGAATTTATATTAGTGGGAGAAAATATATATTTTATTGATTAAGAAAGTTGGATATAAGTTGCGTTTTAACCTGTGTAACACATTTATCACCAATACAAAGTATTGAAAAGCATACAGAAAAAGAAAATATAACTTATGATATTTCTTCAGAACACATACATAATCCTAACGGATTAACTTTGCATTAGCATCACTTTCTAATAAATTAACTTCATATTTGCAAGATACAAAGTTACAAACAATGAACAGTAGTATATTATAAGGTTTCTATGAAAGTCTTCAAACACTCAACAATAACTTTGTGAGGAAAGATGCATAACGAGCAGGGCCTGACTAAGCCTTTGCGGAGCCCAAGCAAGCATTCGGGACCCCTTACTCATAGTACAGAACTGAGAATTTGCGATACTTCCTAACTGAATTGAAATAAAAATTTAACATCGGGGAATATCAGAATTCTCCATTCTATATTAACAGTGTATTTTAATCAGTAAAAATGAAACTTTTAATATTTCTGTTGCCAACTGTATTTAAATTCACACTCGGCATGCATTTTGAAAATATCGCCTGTTACTTACTGTTCAAATTATACATAACCGATAAATCTTCGATACTTATAGAAAGGAGTTACCGATCAAAGCGTAACTATTGTTTATCAAAACAAATAAACAAATGTTCAGTTTGCTCTTTTTTATATAACCTGGTTTTTTGAAGTCCCTTTGTAAAGGGAGTTCTGATTCCGTGGGCTTCTGTCTTAATCTATTTTTGAAAACGAGTAGGAATCCACAACAAAACTGCTAAAAAATGCATCTATTTATACAATATGATTACTACCGAATTGTGTTCATACTGAGGAATGATTCAAAAACACATGAACGCGAATCTGGTGATTCTACTCATTATATAATGCTTTACAACTTTATAATTGACATTTCTTCGTCGTTCGGTACTTAGCGTTTCCCCTCTTTGATCCCTTTTATTCGACCGGACATAGTCTCTTAATTATATATAGATATAACATGACACTCGTGAACATTTCTCACACTGAAGGACTTTGAAAAAGTGTTACCTTTGAGTTCTACACACTTATCAGTGGCGTGCGGTGATATGAAGCAAAAGAAGACAGCTTCGGTTAAACGCTGAACATAGAGTGCCTGCACACATTCTCAATATTAATAGCAAGAAGAAAACATACTCTCTAAGCGTGCAGAAATTGGAGCATTTAACTTGGTCATTTCAGGGCAAAAACAGTATAATTGCTAGTGACTACGTAAAGTGAGATTAAATGATGCATTTTCCTGTAAAACAAGGTGTAAATTATAAACAAAAATTAACTGAAGTCAGGCTCAACTCGACTTTCTCGTACTAGAATCCATCTTTTTTTTTTTTCAAATTTTAGAATAATTTTTTTTTCAAATTTTAGAATAATTTTTTTTTCAAATTTTAGAATAATTTTTTTTTCAAATTTTAGAATAATTTTTTTTTCAAATTTTAGAATAATTTTTTTTTCAAATTTTAGAATAATTTTTTTTTCAAATTTTAGAATAATTTTTTTTTCAAATTTTAGAATAATTTTTTTTTCAAATTTTAGAATAATTTTTTTTTCAAATTTTAGAATAATTTTTTTTTTAAATTTTAGAATAATTTTTTTTTCAAATTTTAGAATAATTTTTTTTTCAAATTTTAGAATAATTTTTTTTTCAAATTTTAGAATAATTTTTTTTTCAAATTTTAGAATAATTTTTTTTTCAAATTTTAGAATATTTTTTTTTTCAAATTTTAGAATAATTTTTTTTTAAAATTTTAGAATAATTTTTTTTTCAAATTTTAGAATAATTTTTTTTTCAAATTTTAGAATAATTTTTTTTTAAAATTTTAGAATAATTTTTTTTTCAAATTTTAGAATAATTTTTTTTTCAAATTTTAGAATAATTTTTTTTTCAAATTTTAGAATAATTTTTTTTTCAAATTTTAGAATAATTTTTTTTTAAAATTTTAGAATAATTTTTTTTTCAAATTTTAGAATAATTTTTTTTTCAAATTTTAGAATATTTTTTTTTTCAAATTTTAGAATAATTTTTTTTTCAAATTTTAGAATAATTTTTTTTTCAAATTTTAGAATAATTTTTTTTTAAAATTTTAGAATAATTTTTTTTTCAAATTTTAGAATAATTTTTTTTTCAAATTTTAGAATAATTTTTTTTTCAAATTTTAGAATAATTTTTTTTTCAAATTTTAGAATAATTTTTTTTTCAAATTTTAGAATAATTTTTTTTTCAAATTTTAGAATAATTTTTTTTTCAAATTTTAGAATAATTTTTTTTTCAAATTTTAGAATAATTTTTTTTTCAAATTTTAGAATAATTTTTTTTTCAAATTTTAGAATATTTTTTTTTTCAAATCGGCATCGTGGGTCCAAATGATTACAAATATAGCGTTTTAGCCATTCACTTAAAAGGGTTTGAAAAAAGCTTCAGAGCTCTGCCTTCCTTGGCAATTTACCCTTCGGTGGGTAACTTGCTCCTGGAGGAAAGGCTGATTACGTCACGAACAAAAAAATATTGAATCATGGCTTTTTTGCACAACAACGATTGAATCATGGCTTTTTTTACACAACAACGATTGAATCGTGGCTTTTTAACACAACAACGATTGAATCATGGCTTTTTCACACAACAACGATTGAATCATGGTTTTTTTACACAACAACAATTGAATCATGGCTTTTTTACACAACAACGATTGAGGGCCGCGGTAGCCCATTGGTTAGCGCGCTGGAGTTGCACTCGGTAGGCCCGGGTTCGATTCCAGCCACTGCCAAAAACTGCCGCAGTGTTCATGCGGTGTACGATCACGTTAAACATGTGGGTCCGAAAGTCCTTCCGAGAGGTTGGTGGTAGGGGAAGGAGGGTATGGTCCCTGTGGATGCCTCCCCCACTGGGTTCCGGTCTAAATTGGGTGGCACTTCCCGACCGTCCAAACAGTTACCTTACACCTTTCTGGTAGGTCGGACGGTCTGGGTTTCAACAACAACAACGATTGAATCAGGGCTTTTTTACACAACAACGATTGAATCATGGCATTTTTACACAACGATTGAATCATGGCATTTTTACACAACAACGATTGAATCATGGCTTTTTTACACAACAACGATTGACTCATGGCTTTTTTACACAACAATTGAATCATGGCTTTTTTACACAACAACGATTGAATCATGGCTTTTTTACACAACAACGATTGAATCATGGCTCTTTTACACAACGATTGAATCATGGCTTTTTTACACAACAACGATTGAATCATGGCTTTTTTACACAACAACGATTGAATCATGGCTTTTTTACACAACAACGATTGAATTATGGTTTTTTACACAACAATGATTGAATCATGGCTTTTTTACACAACAATGATTGAAATTATTAAGCATCGTGATCATTGATCTATAAATAAACCCTTTTATTCATGATTATGTCAAATTTTTTCCTATGCTGCCAAGTTAAGAAAAATAAAATTTCGAAGTTTTCACAAGAATTTAAAAAAAATTCTATCTAGTTTTATATATATATATACATATATATTTAACAAAGCCCGATATAAAGTTTCGTTAAAATCCATAAATATTTATGGCTGCTATCGTGAACACAAAAAAAAAAATCGACCGCAGACATCACACAGACAGACATCACTCCAAAAATAGTCAAAACGTGTTCAGAAAGTGTCCTAAAACATATGTTAGCATCAAAATCTCGAATTCGAAAATGTTCGAGAAAACAATGCTTTTTCAATACTACGCATGAGAAAGTAATAAACAGTATTCTGTAGGAAAGTCATGCACTGCTAATATCAGAATTCTATCTACATATCAGTAATTATATAGTCATCAATTATACATATGCACTCTTTTGCAATCTCCAATTATTATCGAGTATGGTGGTGAAACTAAACTTCTGTAAAACAAGATGATAATTTAATCCCTAATTTCATGGACAACACTCATTAATGAAAACAGAAAAAACTTTAAACTGGTCGTTTGGGTATCACATATTTATAGAAAGGATTTGCTAATGTTATTAAATTCCTTTGAACTTATTTTCAAGAAATATGTTTACTGATATTTGAAAAATAAAGGGTAGAAAGTAAAAATGTTTTAATCGAGAGATATATTCATATTTAATGTCTGAGTTGTATTTGCTGCTTCGCCTCACCACACGATACTGCTTTTATGAAATAAAATACCCAATCTTTAGGACATCATTTGCAAAATACATTAAACAATATTGTTCCAGCAAAATGAACGGAAAGTCAAAAGAATTTCTCCTGCCCTGCCATCAACAAACAAAACATTTACGACTGATCGGCTACCAGAGTTATTTATTGCCGAGCGTATTCTAGCACGTAAAATGCATTGATTTACGAGTTTCGTTTTCGCCCATTTGTCCTTCAAATGACCTCCATCTATCTCCCAAAGTTTTGCTTATTTGGTTTAGAACATAAATGCTTTTTATTTCTTTTTTTAGGTATAATTCAGACAAATAAAGCTCCAGTGGATGCATAGCTTAGCACGTTAAGCGCAGTGTTTCTTTCAGGAATACTTCTAGGGGGACGAAGCATCCCGGAGAAGATTATTTATCCCCCACACCTCCGAAGACATTTTATGTTAACTTAGTTACTATTTATGTGACACAGTAGTTAGATATATTTATATAGGGAAAATAAAAACTTGTTCCTCTAAAATTTCATTCGCCCCCCGGCAGTTTTATTTATTGTGATTTACTTATTTGCTTCAGAACTTAAATGCAGCACATTTTTCCATTCTCTCCAAAAGCATGGTAATTTATACGTAAAGAATTAGAAGTCGAATTTTGTGTGACTTTATGTTTTGGACACTTAGAACACATAACAACATTTTTTATGTAATTTCTGTATGGAGCCAGACAGGGCCCTCGCTAAGACTTATCATTGGGGGGGGGGGGGGGGAGAGCCGATAAAATTGCCAAGTCAAGTAATGATTTTTACCAACTTAAGTAAAGTCTAGGGAGGTAGTTTTTTTTTTTTTTTTTTGCACCGATAACACATTTTATATCGATATTTCATTCATCGATATATCTGTATGATTAATGTATCCATAATGTCTCTCAATACTCAAATATCTGAAAGGGTTTTTTTTGCATAATTCTGTATCATAAAATTGCCAAAAGAGAAAAAAATTTACTGTAACCCTAATTTGATCCTCAGATTTGACAGATAATCAGAAAAACTATTTGATCAAATTAGGGCCTTATCAACCAATTTTGGCATCCTTTCCAAGTGATGGTAAAGACAGATTCAATCCCCATTGGTATAAAGAATTTCAGTACTTAGAATACAGTACAATTAAAGATTGTGCATACTGCTTTGTGGGCTTTCTGTTTCCTCATGGAGTAGGTCAAGAGAAGAGTGAAGATGCATGGTCGAAGATTGGAGTAAGAAATTGGGGGGGAAATGAGAAGCAAAAGCTGGGAAAGTTACAAACTCACTTTTCATCTATTGCACAAAGATCAGCACTCCACAACTATTGTAACTTTTTAATAAAGGAGCGGCACATTGATGTGCTTCTTGATCAAACCAAGAGATTAACTCTGATAGAAAATGAAAGAGTACAGTTTCAAAACAGAGAAGTAGTAAGAATCTTGCTCGACACATGCAGGACCCTAGGACGTCAAGGGATAGCATTTCAAGGATCAGGATCAAATGATGGTAATTTTGTACAAATAATATCGCTGATCTCAAGATATAACCACATCTTGAAAACGTGGTTTGATGAAAGAGAATTATGGCGGTACCACGTGAGTTACATGAGTCCTAAGTTACAAAATGAGCTCGTTGCTGAAGAAATAGAAAAAAAAATTGTTAAGGAGATTAAGAGCTGTGATTTTTTCTCAGTGATGGCCGATACCACACCTGACAGTTCACAAAAGGATATGCTTTCGATTGTTGTCCGTACTGTCGATGAAAACTGCAAACCAAGAGAACGCTTGCTAGACGTTTCTGAATGTGCTGAAAAACAGGTATTGGAATGGCAAAGTAAATTTATGAGACTTTAAGAAAGAAAGATATTGACACACCCTCACTGGCTTTTCAGTCATATGATTTTGCAAGTTCAATGTCAGGACAGTTTAATGGAGTCCAAAAGGAACTCTCAGAAATCATAGGGCATCATATACCATACATTCCATGCCAAGATCACAGACGTAGAATACAGCTGCAGTATCAGCATTATTATTAGAGACTTATTCTACGCACTTGAAGCATTGTATGTTTTCTTCAATTCAAGTACTAACCGTTTCCGACAGTTGAGGAATAAGATCAAAGAAGTGAAGTATGCCCTTCTTTTGAGAAATATATCTAGTACTAGGTGGACAGCCAGAGCAGAGACTATAAAAGCTGTAAACACATCATTTGCACCTAGCCTATCTGTATTAGAAGAAATTTCCACACAACAGGAATTAGATTGTGCTACAAAAGCAAAAGAGTATGGGTTATGCAAAAAGATGAAATCATTTGATTTCATTTTTATCTTGTTTTTTATGAAAAACATTATGTATAAAATGAAGAATTTGACAGAAACTTTGAAAAGCCCTGATCTGAATTTGATTGATTGTATTATAGTTGAACAGTCGAAAACACCGTAATAATTTTGGAGGAGATTAATATTAACACCACAGAAATAGACAACTTGATCACAAGTGCGGAAACATGTGTTGGAAACATTAAAGTTGATCCTGAACATGACTTTCAACTGCACCATAGAAGACGAATGAGACCGAGAAGGATTGAAGAGTATGCTGAAAATGAAGTAAACATAGACCTAAAACAATGCTATAGAAAAGAGTTCAAGACTGTCCTTGATAGACAACGTGGTTGCTATGAAGACAACTATTTCTCCACTACATTCAATTTTCAACTTTCCCTTGAACAAGGATAATCTGACAATCGAAGCAATTGAAGAGGTTGTTACGATGTTCCCTCCAGCTACTAGGTCTCATATGCATGCTCTACAAAGTGAGTTAGAAGTCTTCGTTAACATATGCAAGAAAGAACATACATATACTATCAATGGAAACATTGAAGAACGTAATGGTTCAATTCAAAAATGCTTTAAAGCTGGCTTTCAAAATGTGCCAATTGACTTTAACAGCCGGTTATAGAGTCAGCACAAATGAAAGAGCCTTCAGTTAGCTAAATATTGTGAAATGTTCCTTGAGAACAACAATGACAAAAATGAAGCTTAACAGCTTCATGCTTTCGAAGTGCGAAGCAGACTTTGGAAACGAAATCAACTTGGAAGATGCTGTAGAAAGGTGGTCTTGCCTGAAGCAAAGACGAATACGTGTCTATGTAAAATAAGTTAAACACAATAAAGCCTTTTTTTTTATCCATATTCCATTTATATGGATCTTTGGAGTGTATATCATGATAAAATATCATCCATCATTTTATCTAAAATGTACCAAGTCTGCCAACTTGGATCTTGATTTTGCCAACTGTACAGGGATTTCTCAACATTCGGGGGGGAGACTCCCCCCCTGTCCCCCCCCCTTAGCGAGGGCCCTGGAGCCAGAGTATCTAAATGTTTGTCCATTAAATCCTATTCTTTTATTAAAAGTGTTAAATATTATATACCCTCCCCCCTTTAAAAAAAGGATGGTTAAATATCGCCATCTATCGGTGACAGTTAGAATAAGATTTAAATTACCGTAGGCAGTATGTAACTGGGTGGATATGTCATACGTTTTTCCCGTATCAATAAGTTAAAAATCTGATGTTCACAGCACATGACTTTCCTTATATAATGCATAAGTCCTGAAAGATACACGGCGCTGAGCCAACTTTGTTTTCCTTTCCGTTTACGGCGAAATATGACGGTTAGCCTTTGATCTACCACAAAATACCTCATTTCTAAATGCTCAAATTTTATTTAAAAATATAACCGGAAAGAATATGAGTATCATAGAATTTCGAAAGATATTAAAAGTCTGTCTTTCAAATTGTAGGGATGAAGAAATTCCACGTAGCAATATTGTAAATACACGTCAAATACCTGACCACAAATTACAACAAGAAACTGGAAAAGTATCGAAAGTTCGAAGATGTCGTAAAAAATGCTAAGAAGACAATGCAGCAGGATTCGGAAGAGATATTATCAGAAAGTTGACAAAACAAATAACAATATTCTGTAAAACCTGCACAAGACCACCATGTGTATCCATTGTTTCAACAACACCCATTAAAATAATTTCTCCAGAAAAAAGTATTATTTAGATACATTTTTATAATCTTCAAATTATTTAAATTTTAATATAAGAATATATATATATTTTTAATTATATATCGACAGTCACCGGCGACTGACACGGCGCTTAATGTGCTAAAAATAACATAATGATTTGAGAATTATATCTATGTTAGATGTCACTGGTATCAGCAACGTCCCGTGTGCTCTTGTTTGACACAACAATGTTTAGAATGTGTATTTTTGATTATACTTGAATTAAAGTTAATTTATTACGAGTAGAAGCAGAGCTGGGAAAAATTATTTTTAAATATAATTCTGATACTCAATACAAGACACCCTGTGAAACTGTACCTGGATATAAACTTTTAATCAATATGAACTTTTTAAAAAAGGCTACAGATACAAAACACGTTTTCAAAAGTATCGGCGGTACTCGATGCAAGTAACATTATGAAATTGTGCCCAGATGCAATGTACTAGACACTTTTATAAGAATCCGAAGACACAAACTACATTATCTGGGGGGAAAAAAAACGCTCGATAAAAATATGAATATATTCTAAACGAAGTTTAAAGATGTAGCATCCCTTTAGAAAGTTCTCTAAAACAAACTATCTCCTTAACGTGAAGTATAAGTTCCTTAAATATGTTTCTTGATTATCAAGCTAGGAAAGCATTGAAATTTATGGAATTATAGTGTGACTAGAATAAAAGCAATTATCAAATTTTGAAAGAAATGAAAGCGATTTATCAAATTATGGTATAATTAGAATGAAATACCTGACGATGTCCGGGTTCTAAATAGGCGCCCACTACGTATAAATAATTAAATGAGCACCCGCTGCTTAAATAATACATTTCAACAAAATTTTGAAAATCTTCGAACTGGGAATTGTACGAATCAAATCGTACGCGTTTCCCGCAAAAACAAAAAATATAATAATTAAAATTCACTGCCGGACTGTTCGCAATTCAACACACCGCTTGCTCATGAAAAAGCGAAATCTGACCATCCCTGTATACAAGCGATAAGACGATTTTTTTTTCAAGAACATCACAAAATACCCACTCACCTACGACGAAATGAGCAGTTCTGCCATTTCGTCCTCCAAGGGGTCAGAGAGTCTCCGTGATGCGCTCAAAAAATCAAAGAGCGCCTCGGATAAAAAAATTATTATTAATTAACGTAATTGGTTTACGAATTTTTTTCTAGAGTAATCTGTGATATGGTAGGCAAGCGCTGAAATAAAAATGAACGATGGATAGCAAGACAATTTCGGTATACAGTAATATTGAAATCGGAGAAGTTTATAACGAGTGAAAAGTATACAATGTGATAGAGACTTGAAATTTAGTATATGAGCTAACCATTTGATAAAAAGCCAAAGATGAATACGATTTGACCAAAATGTTTATTAAGGGGGTACTACACACACACAAAAAAAAAAATAAATAAATAAATAAATAAACGTTCGAAAGGTGAAGTGATAGAAAAAACTTGCATCGGGATAGGATAGAAGTTTAAAATTTGGTTTATGGATAGATAGTTTGAAAGGAAGAAAGTCTGAAATTTCAGATTTCCAATATTTGCTACTTTAAGGGGTGCCGCACACTTATATGGTCGATTTAAGGAATAAATGGGGCGCGCTTTCTTTTAAATGTGATAGAGACATGATATTTGGTATATATACCAATCATCTGATAAAAAATCCAAGACAGAGTTTTCAAAAATGTTTATTTATGGGTGTGCTTCACAGAAAAACGTTCGAAAAGAGAAATGATAAATAAAACAATGCTTCAGGATAAAGTAGGCTTTAATGTGGCGTACGGGTAGATAGCTCGAAAGGAAGTAATACGCAACGTAAGTTTCCCAATATTTTCTTCTTTGGGGGTTCTGGACTCCAAAATATTCGATTTGCCGAATAAATGTGAAACGCGATTTATTCAAAAATGTGCATTGTTCAGGGGTTGCTTATTGCGACACCGTTGATTTTCAACGGATATTCGGCTAAAATTTACCTATTTGCTTTAGGCCAGAGATTCTTAACCTGTGAGCCAAGGAGTTCTAGGATAAGTATTAGAAAATTTTATATTTAAAAGAGAAAGCATGAAGAAAAGAATGAATCAAAGGAATAAAGAAATAAATAAAGAATGATTGAAAGGAATGTTAAATGAATGAAAGAAAAAATGAATGAAAAGAGGGAATAGAGAATTATGAATGAAAAAATAAATGAAAAATATAATGAACGAAAGAAAGGAAGGAAGAATGAAATACATAACATAAAAAAATGAATGAGTGAAAGGAAGACATAATGATTGAAATAAAGTAATGAGTGGAAGAACTAATGAATGAAGAAAAAGAAACGAATGCCATCTAATTTTGGTGCGTTCCATAGCACATACAATTTATTGATTCACTAGCTGTACTTTTACTTCTTCCCATTTAAATAACATTCAGCTTTTTCTCAAATGTTTACCCTTTTAATTTAGGCCAGAGATTCTTGACTACAGAGTTCTTGGAGAAGTGTTATGAATTTTTATAGTTAAAATTAAAAGAGTGAAGGAAAGAAAGAAAGAATGGATGAAATGAAAAAAAAAATGAATGAAATGAAGACAAAATGAAAGAAAGAAAGAATGAATGAATAAAAAGGAAGAAATAAAGAATGAATGAAAGAAAGAAAGGAAATGGTTGCTGAAAACGAATGTCTATGTAGTATTTGAACAAAATTTAAAGTGTCTTCGATCTGAAAATGCCACGAATCAAGTAGTACGCGTTTTCCGCTAAAACAAAAAATATAATAATTATAATTGACCGCAGAGCCATTCGCAATTCAACACACCTCTTGCTCGTGTAAAAGCGAAATCCGACCATCCCTGTTCAGACGATTAGGCGATTTTTTTTTTCAAGCTCATCGTAAAATATCCACACGTCTACGATAAAATAAGATGTTCCGTTTCAACCTCCGACCTTTGGGGGATCAGAGAGCCTGCGTAATCCGCTCAAAAAATTAAAGAGAGACTCTGATAAAAAAAAAATATTATTAATTAACGAAAGGGTTTACGATTTTTTTTCTAGAGTGATCTGTGATATGGTAGGCGATTGCTGAAATAAAAATGAACGTAGGATACAAGACTGTTTCTGTATACAGTAATATAAAATTCGGAGATGTTTATAACGAACGAAAAGTATATATTTACAAAAAACATGTATTGAAAAGTATTTTTCCGGGAGGTTACATTTTTATTCTCTGTATCAATCAAAATATTTTATTCGAAAAGCATTTTATTGCGGTCATTTGGTACTATGATCCTGATTTATCAAATTTTTTCTTGTAGAATTTGTAATAATAAAAAAAAAAGAAATCACAAAGGATTCAGGTATGAGAGAATGAAGTAGAACCACATTCCAGCTTATTTAATTTATGAAAATGGTTCCTTAAGGTAAAAGCAATTTCCAAAGTGAGTTTCTTTCTAAGAAACCAAAATTAATTTTCTTGATGGGGACAAAATTTTGGGGTAACTTATGTGGGGATAGGTGGGGAGGGGGGCAAAACTAAAATTTTGGGATCCTTTTACATATTTCGCTTAATGGACTTAAATTCCTATTTACGCCGCTGTGGTAAAACACTCTATATAGAAAATTTCTTTAATGCAATTGCAGATATCGGCAATTACATGCTGACAATTTTGTTAAAAAAGAAAATCGGTTCTTGTATGCTGTTATTTAAATTGGATGCTCAGTCTTTAGTTTCAGATCACAAAAATTAATTTCTTGGAGAACGAAATAAAATTGCATTAATATATGAATATTTTATAAATACGAAGAGCTGTCCCTTTTCGTTTATGTGATTCCTACACCTATGTAAATGTTCGACGAAATCGTTAAGATGAAATTTACAAAATTTATTAAACAGCATTGTTTCAGCAAAACTAATGGCACGCCAGAAGAATTCCCCCCTGCTCTGCCTTCAACAAGCACAAGACTATCAGGACTGATCAGCTGCAAGAGCTATTTATTACACAGCATTCCATAGGATGGAAAATGCATTGAATTAAGAGTTTCGCTTTCACCCATTCGTCCTTCAAGTGACCTCCATCTATTTCTCAAATATTTGCAGAAAGAGAAAATTCTCAAAAACGACACTTTTATTTATTGTGATTTGCTTATTTGTTTCAGAACTTAAATGCACATTTTTACCTTTTTCCCAAATACATAATAATTTATACGGAAAATATTAGACTTCGAATTTCTGTGACTTAATGTTTTGGACACACGTAGAGAACATAATAACATTTTTTATGTAATGTCTGTATGGAGCCAGAGTTATCTAAATGTTTGTTCATTACTTCATATTATTTTATTAAAAGTGGTAAATATTATAACCCCCCTTAAAAAAGGGAAAGTAGTTAAATTTCGCCATCTATCGGCGACAGCTAAAATTTAAATAACCGTAGGAAGTATGTAAATGAGTGGGTATGACGCATGTGTTTCCCGTATTAATAAGTTAAAAATGAGTCTAACGGATCAAATTTACTCTGCTTTATTTTCTGTTCTTATTCTAGACTTATGTTAATTAATAAAATTGGAAATTGAAATCCATTTGTGTCGAGAAATTCTCCAGGAAAATAATTTCTACCCATAAATGTGAAATATTTCATACCGTATATTATATTAGACGCAATTTTTTCGTAGCACGTGAAATGAATCATTATCTGCCCCAAGTTCTATAAAAATAATTTAAGGATTTTTACAATTCTAAAAAAAATGTGAGGTAGGTGTAGCTTCGTATACCATATTTGGTAAATTATGCTTGTATTTTTAAAATATTTAATTTAAAACAAAAATAAACTTAGCATAATCATTAAAAATGTACGGTACAGGAATATAATTTCATAATGCCTTGGTTGAATCACTAAATTGTTTGCATTACCACCATTAATTGAAAAGTGTTAAAAATTGGATGGGGTGGTTTGGGGTCACATATCATGTTTCCATTTCTCCAAATATAAGTTTTATGAAATACAATGCGTTTTTAGGGGTAGGTGGTTATGATACTCGCCCTTAATGACTCTACTGCTGCATTGTTAACTAGTACCAACCGGTCATTTTTCTACTGGGATGGTTACCAATTTTCGGTAACAAAAGAAGCATTATAGATAGTCGGAGATATGAAAAAAGAATGGCCGAAGCCCATCCTGTCCTCGGCGGACATTTAATACTGTGGACTACGCTTTGGCACAGAGTTTTTATATGAAGTTTTAAAATGATACATTTCTCTACCATAAATAAATTTATAGATTATTTATAACAAGATAAAATTCTGGAAAGTGAGTATGTTTACCACGTACAAACATGCGATCTGGCTAGTGAGCTATCTAAATGGGAGCTCACAGGATGTTCAAATCAGTACACTACAAGACTATACATATGTTTCAGTCCAGCTTTCGCAGCGCCTCCCAAGCACCGACCATTTTGAAAGTTGACGTGTTTAGCTATTGTCAGTAACGGTTTTCGCCAGGACATTCTGTTAATATAACCCTAGTTGACCCCAAAAGAAACAGGTCATAGGTTTAACAGAACCCATGGGGCTTCAGCCGATGGCATGTCTGACAATTATTTTTACCTGGCTCAACGCATATGACGACGTAGGAATTAAGAACGCTCGCATTTTTTTCTCGAGCTCTCAAGAGGACCGAATTTGTCGACCACAGCTGTTATCTTCGTCCACCGACGTCAGTAAATTTTGTTGAACTTCTGCTCATTTCATGTACTAAGAACAGCTATCCGGTTTATGTCAACTTAGTTTTTTACTCGTCACTGGAAACTTTATTACACGTCACAGGGAAGTATATAGCAGAACCCGTCTAATTGATAAAAATTCTTATGCAATTTTAACAATAAATCACATTCTCAAATAAAAAAATTATAATTAGCCGTAAATTACATGTAGAAACGCGTAATTTGCACTATGTAAAAACATCGAAATATTTATCATGTATTTTACAATAACTGCAAATCTGACTATTTTAAAATTAAAAAAAGTTATAATTCTTTAACTAAAATTCATATGAAACCGGAATGTGTCGAAATGGCATTCGGTTTGTGGAAGTATGATTTGTTTTTTTCAGTTGCTAATTTAAAAGTTGTTGTGGACAACAAAATTATGTCTTTCATTTCAGAATTTGACTATATATAGTGAAACCAGGCATTAACTATATTGCATGCATATAACGATAAACCTGTCTGTAACCATACTTTACGCGGTCCCGGCTAATAATGTATATAGAAACTTGCTTATAACGATAAACTGCCTATAACAATTTTCCCGGTCGCTAGAATATAGTTATATACATGTTTCACTGTATTTAAGTATGGAGGGAACCTTCATTCATTTACAACTACTTCAAAAAACGTGTCCCGCAAATTTATAAAAATTTAGAACTGTATTAGCCAAATAAAATCACTAATTTTTACAGATGTAAATAGTCTCAAATCCAGTAGCTTTGGAATTTAATAATTTCTAGTGAAATTTGTAAAATTTGACAAGCTAGATGTCATCCAAACACAAAACTAGGATCGTATTCAATATTTGCAAATCGTAGATCAGGGTGGATAGAGGGCGCTTTTATAGTAAAGAACCAAACTCAATATATAGCCGCTCGTTACTAGTACCGGTAACTGTATGCTCTAGTTGTTCAAGAGATTGCAAGGTTTGGTTACTGCCATTGCAGGTAATTTGTATTTGTTACACTCTCTACAGTGGATAGGCAGATTTATATCAAAAGGAAGAAGGAATATTACTTTAATGAAAATATTTATCCATACGCCACGCCTACTCCCCAGTATATTTATTGTCTTGCCACGCCTACTCTCCTCTTATGCATTATGTGAGATAAAAAAAAAGTGAGAACATGATATTTTAAAAATTAATTAAATTATTCATTGAAAAGTAAATTCATTGAAGAGTGAAGAAATAAATATGGTTTTCGTTGCAAAAGATTGAATTTCCCTGTATTTAATTAGTTCCTTTCGGATATTTAATTTTGTAGATTTCAAACCGCGCTATATGATAACGGCAGATGTTTTGAGAGTTCAAATGACAATAAAATTATTCTTTGAATAAAATGTTATATAATTGCGATTTTTCAATGACTCAAATTTAGTCACATTATGAGATGTTGCTACTATCATGAATGCAAGTGCATAGCAACAAAATTCGTGAAATATACGGAATATGTCATAGGCATGTGATATAACTAATTGTTTTTAAATTCAACGAAATTATTTTTTAACACTATTGAATAGCTGAAATTTGCTTTTAATAGTTCAGAATTTAATATCTCCACACTATAAATATAACGCACTGAAACAACGAAATTTGCGTTTTCATTAAAAAGCTTTAAAATAGAATTTATATGTTGATGAGTTAGAGTACCAGAAAGAAGTAATCGAACAAAATCTTTGTACTAAAAACTGAAGATATTTTGTCAATTTTATATTATCTTAGCGTTTATATTTTGTCACATGCATTTTATTTTACTTTCACTCCCCCTGCTCTCTGAAATAAAAGAACGTCACTGAGATGACTAATATCGCTGCATTTTATGTTCATATTCTGCAGAACAAAAATTTAAAATTTCTCTTATTTAGAATTCTCATTTTATTTTGAGAGGTGTATAAAATTTAATATTTAAATACTTCACCTATTTATAAATGATTTTTTTTCCTCTAAAAATGATAGATCCCTTAAAATCCGATATGAGCATAAAGAAAGTCAGAGATTTTTTTTGTGAGGGTTTGGGGTGGTTGTGGTACAATAATTTGAATATGATTTTGAGAAACTATACAGTTCAGTAATCTGTTAAAATCTGCCTGGAATGAATATCGTCTCATAAATTTCAAATTCAATCATATAAAATACCTTCCCATTACTATTCCTCAGCTGTAACTATGCAAACATAAAACATTTTTAGTTAATTGATAAATAATTTGTTGTCAGATAGAATTTAATTACTTCAACAGAAAGAATTAACAGCATTTATTAAATAATAAAATGTATCTCTCTCTCTGTTTCTCTCTTTTCTCTCTCTCCCTCTCCCTCTCTCCCTCTCTCTATATATATATACTACGTATATATATAATAAGTATATATAGTTTATGATAACCGAAAGAAATAATAGAGATAAATTGTAACACCTATATAGAGCTAAATATCAATCGGTTAAGAATGTAGCAAACGAAATATGAAAGAAATACTTACTACATAGCTAAAACTACAGAAAAAAAAATACGGGTAGTAAGCATCATAATTTTGTTATTCGTAAGTAATAAAATATACAACAATAAAGGGAGTATAAATGAAACAATGTTAAGTATATAGACATCAATGCATAACGCCGTTTGCCAAATTCCTTAAACATTGTTTCAGTAAGATAAATGATGTGTCGAAAGTATTACCCCATGTCTTTTCTGATACAAACAAGGCATTTACGAATGAACAATTACGAGTGTCATTTAATTATGGTGCATTCCGTGAACATAAAATTCATTGATTCACTTGTACTTTTAACCTTTGGCCTTTTAATGACCTTAAGCTGTTTCTCATATCTATCTACATATACTAATTCCCAAGTGTCCGTCTGTCACACTTTATTTAGGCACTTCCCGAATAAATAGTCTTGCAATTTGGTACACGACTCGGTCGTTCGATACACTCCCTTGGAAAATTCGAATTTTTCGAAAACGTTCTCTAAAGGGGGTGCTCCACACCAAAACGTTCGAAATGTGAAATAATAGGAAAGCATGCTTTGTGATAAGTTGGAGTCTTCAAATTTGGTGCATGGGTAAATCGTTCGAAAGGAAGAAAGTGTGCAATTTCAGATTTCCAATATTTTCTATTTAAGGGGCTGCCGCACAAAATGTTCGATTTTCAGATTAAATGAGAAAAGGCTCCTTTAAAATTTGATAGAGGCTTGAAATTTGGAATATGGGCTAATCATTTGACAAAAACACCCAAGACGAATATAGTTTTTCTAAAATGTCCGTTTAAGGTGGTGGGTACTCCACCCACAAACATTCGAAAAGTGAAATGATAGAAAAAGAATACGTCGCTTTGAGATAGACTTCAAATTTGGTGTACGGGTAAAAGGTTGAAAAGGAAGGAAGTGTGCAATTTCAGTTTTCCAACATTTGCTATTGTAGGGGGTACCGCTCACTAAGATATTCTTCTTCCTGAACAAATGAAAAATGCCTTCTTTACAATGTGATGAAGGCTTGAAATTTAGTATATGAGCTAACCATTTGATAGAAAACCGAAGATGAATACGATTTGACAAAAATGTTTATTAAGGGGGTGCTACACAAATATATATATATATATATATATATTCGGAAGGTGAAGTGATAGAAAAATCTTGCTTCGTGATAGGATAGAGGCTTAAAATTTGGGTCTACAGGTAGATAGTTTGAAAGGAAGAAAGTATGAACTTTCAGATTTCCAATATTTGCTACTTTAAGGGATGCCGCACACTAATATGGTTGATTTTCGGAATAAATGGGGCACGCTTCCTTTTAAATGTGATAGAGACTTGATATTTGGTATATGGACCAATCACCTGATAAAAAATCCAAGACAGAGATTTTAAAAAATGTTCATTTATGGGTGTGCTTCACAGAAAAACGTTCGAAAGGAGAAATGATAAAAAAACAATGCTTCAAGATAAGATAGGCTTTAATCTGGCGTACGGGTAGATAACTCGACATATAAGCTCCAAGTATACACACAGTGGACTGTAATACTTTCGATGTGAACGTAAGGGACCTTAGGTCCCATGGAAGTCCGTAACGAAGCGTCTTGGCTTTCTCTAAATATATATATATATTTATATATATATATATATATATATTTATATATATATTTATATATATATATATATTTATATATATATATATATATATATATATATATATATATATATATATATATATATATATATATATATATATATATATATATATATATATATATATATACATAAATATTATTTTTTATTCCCAGAAAAATACACCGCTCAATTTAAATTTTCGGTTTAAATTTACTGTATAACAAACTATACTATAAAAGGCTATTTTCACTCAAAAAATTACGAAGCGCATTACAAAAAAAAAAAAATAAATAAATAAAATAATAAATCAAATAAAATAAAAAATAGCATCCACCTCGAACAAATTAGAGGTGGGTGCTCCAGTCTGATGGAGCCAAAATGGTTTTGCGTAAATAATATTTTGTAAAATAAAAATTCAATTTGTTCGTTTTTTACCACTCATTTGTTTCGCTCACTGGCTTTCAAAGTGCTACAAATTACTTGCTAACTGCTTATAGCTAGTTTTAGATTTTATCCCGATTTCATCTAGATACTCTGACTCTAGATATGCAATTTCCTCAAAAAATGAAAAATTTTTAACTTGCTTTGCGGTATATATATTAAACTTAACAATATATCTGACGAGATTTTACATTCAAATTAATTTATAAACTTGTCTGACGGCACATAATTACTTACTGGATTATGTATATTTCCATGTATTATGTTCATACCTCACCAATCATTAAACATCTTTAGAATCCCCAAGTTTATTTAACCTCATAATTTTTTTTAAACAAAATAAAATATCTCGTCCTTGTGCATCCATATTTCACCAAGGAGTAAGTAAAAACACTGAGCTGCAGCAATCGTGATATTTTAAATATTGCAACTTTCCCAGCTATTGGAAAATCCAGGCTAAAAACTAAGCTATCGAAATTAGAACCACTCGATCCAAAACCCAATTATACACACTTGCAAGACTTTAAAAGAGCTACATATTCTTGCTTATTGTTCATAGCTAGCGCTTTTAAGTTTTGAGATATAAGCATTACAAACTTGTAAAATGAAAAATTTTCAATCTTCTTCGACTTGTTAAGACAATTACTCGAAAACTAAGCCAGTAAGGGTCAATATATTAGATTTTTTTTTCTCAAAAAGTAGATTCAGAAACTAAATTTACTAATATTTGTGTTGCTTATTATTTTTATCTATCTTTTGAAGTTTGAGTGAAAGAAGGAAAAATTAAAAAAATACTTGCTCGGATAGACGCTTTAAGTGTTTTTTTTAAAAAAGTTCCAAAGTATTAAAATTATTTCATAAATTCATAATCTGGACCAACGAAACAACAGAAAACAGTATATACATTTTTATCTATCGTATTCGGAGAAATTGACGTCCAAAGTGTTTGCATTTTTCGTAATGCTCCCATTTCCACCACAGATACCTTAAACGTAAATGTAATTCACATAATAGTAATAATTATTATTATTATAAACCTTCAAGGAAAGTGTATCATGTTTACATCTCGAGTTTCAGCTATCACAAAATATTTATTATTTCTGAAAGAGAGCGCCATTACAGTAAAATCGATCTTAGGTAGATTGTCTGATTGCTCTTTAACAAAACCAGAATCCATGTTTACAATAAAATAAAATAAGGAACACAAAATTTAAACTCAAGTACACCAAGAACAAATGGATAAAACAATTAAAAACAAATTGTAAACATAATTAAACGTCAACTACTTGCAAATATCGCTAGAAACAGCACATAGAATGCTGCATCACAGAATGTTGCAACATGTAGAATGTTGCATCACAGTTCGAACAGGCCATGTGACGTCACTGCCAATCACAGGCCGTTTTATGTATGAGTAGATTTTGCCCTTTTCATTTCTTGATATTTAAATATATAATAATTTTAAGAGATTTTCGCTAGGATATTTGAAATCAGAAAAAAATTCTCTATAAATATCAATTGGTTTTAAGATCTTTAATAAAATTCGTTGTTGCCCATTTTCGGTAACAAAAGAAGCATTATAGATAGCCGGAGATATGAAAAAAATATGGCCGAAGTATTATTGTCGTCTGCGGATATTTAATACTGTGGCTTATGCTTAGACACTGAATTTCAAAGTTATAAAATGTTACATTTACCTACCATAAATAAATTTATAGATTATTTTACAAAAAATAAAATTCCATTTTATGAAACAATACTAACCAGTGTATTCTATCGAGTAAGCTATCCTATATAGTGGATGCTCATAAGTTGTTCAAATAAGTACACTACCGGTTACACACTATACAGACAGCCCAGTTTTCGCAGCTGATTTAAAGATTTTTCGCAGATGATTTAAAATTCATTTTATATTTAAGTTGCATCTACAACTGTTATTTTTTATTTGAACTGATCTGTGTACACATATTAATAGTAAAGCGACACATTTCCATTTTTATTCGTGGGGTAGCTCTCTCCAGTATATTAAAATATGTGTGCTGATACAAAAATATTAAAAAAACATTATTTAACATTAGAATTTTCATGAGTAAAATGAAAATAACAGATATTTGATTTTTGAACATGTTGCAAAGTTAAAAATAAATTTCATCCCTAATTCTGTAACGTGTGATTGAATTTAATTTCAATTCCAAAAAATGAATTTAAGCTACTTTCGTTCCGAACTGATAAATTATCTATGATGTTTATCAATCGAGCCCCCATTCCTACACGAAATAGTAGATCATGTAATTTATTCTTTAAATCGTGAAATTTACTTTATAAAAGCGGCGTAGAAATAGAAACTGGAAGAACAAACATATTGAGCACCGCGAAATCCACATCATTGAGAAGTTCACGCGCATGCGTAAAATCCGAATCTTGCTGCTGCAGCGTTTTTGATAAATCGAGAATCCGTGAGCTGTAGACGCTAGTATGACATTTACACAGATGATTAAGACCGGCCACTACAGTGGCTAGAATAGTTCTAGACACTGTACCGGCCACACAATTAGCTACTGCAAGCCTTCGAGTCAGTCGTGTGGTCTGGGTTTTTGCAGATGATTAAGAATAAGGTCAACGAAAATTTATAATTTTATAAATGTCTCATTTACCACTGAAGTAATTCAGGAGGAAATGAATAGAAATACGGTCACAAAAATAATAGTAATCCGCTTAATAAGCTAATTTTAAATTATTTAGAATGATCCATTTTGCAATGAACAATATTTGTTGTATAAAAATTGCTTAAAAGTGATGCAATACGATAATTATCACTTTTCATGTGACTTTCATTTTGTATGTGTGCTTGTTACGTGAAAACTGTATGTCTTTCCATACTAAATTGGAAATAATCTACGTCTTTGTAATTGAAAATTTTCACCAACGACGTGTCAGTCCTTATTTTCAGATCACAAAAATCGAATTTTTCGAGAACGAAATAAAATTGCATTAATATGTATATTTAATAAATAAGAAGAGTTGTCCCTTTTCGTTTATGTGATTCCTACACCTATATAAATGTTCGACGAAATCTTTTATATGCAATTTACAGAATTCATTAAATAACATTGTTTCAGCAAAACGAATGGCACGCCAGAAGAATCCCCCCCCCCCCCTGCCTTCAACAAACATAAAACATTTACGACTGATCGGCTGCTAGAAATATTTATTACATAGCGTTCATAAACATGCAAAATGTATTCATTTACGAGTTTCGCTTTCAACCAATTGTCCTTCAAATGACCTCCATCTATTTCTCAAATATTTGCAGAAAGAGAAAATTCTCACAAACGGCAGTTTTATTTATTGTGATTAGCTTATTTGTTTCAGAAGTTAAATGCATCACATTTTTACTTTCTCTCCAAATACATGGTAATTTATACGTAAGCTATTATAATTCGAATTTTGTGTGATTTAATGTTTTCGCACACACAGAACACATAACATATTTTATGTAATGTCTGTGTGTAACCAAAGTTATCTAAATGTTTGGCCATTACCTGATATTCTTTCCCTCCTTCGTAAGTGTGAAATATTATATCCTCCCCTTTACAAAAAAGGTGGTTAAATATCGCCATCTATCGGTGACAGCTAGAGCTAGATTTATATAACCTCAGGGAATATGTAGCTGAGTGGATATGACGTACGTGTTTCCCGTATTAGTAAGTTAAAAATGTGTCTAACAGATCAATTTTACTCTGTTTTATTGTTCTGTTCTTATTTCAGCACTTAGTTTAATTAACAAAATTGGAATTGAAATCGGGTTGTGTTGAGAAATACTCCAGGAAAATAACTGCTACCCAGAAATGTGAAATTTCATACCGTATATTAAAATAGAAGCATTTTTTTCGTAGTACGTAAAATGAATCATTGTCTGCCCCAAGTTCTATAAAAATATTTTGAGGATTTTTAAAATTCTTAAAAAATTGTGAGGTAGGTATAGCTTCGTATACCATATTTGACAAATCATGCTTATATTTTTAAAATATCTAATTTAAAAGTAAAAGAAACTTAGCATTAATCAATAAAAACTTATGGTACGTTAAATAATTCCATGACGCCTTGGTTGAATCACTAAATTGTTTACATAACTCACTATTAATTGGAGAGTGTTAAAAATTGGATGGGGGTTGACATATCAAGTTTCCCATTTCTCCAAATATCATTTTTATGAAATACAATGAGTTTCTAAGGGTAAGCCGTTATGGCACTCACCCTTAGTACTGTGCCTAGAAGAGATAGTGTGCCGATAGAGCACAAAAAGAGGTTCCCTAAAAGCTGCCACTGCCGCCAGATAGCGCTGGTCTCGAATAAGAAATCAAAAGTCAAGGCGTTAACATTAAAACTAATAGGAATTTAATGCAAATGAAATGGCCAATATCCCGTTTTGGGCCCGCCAAAGAAATGTACCCCCATTTTTTTAAAAATAATTCGGAAAGCGGAACAGATAAAAAATGTAAATATAGGATATAATTTTTTTTCGAATACATTTTACTTTAGATTTTGAACCTCATTGGGCTAGTACGTCTTGGGTCTGTTTAACAGTGCATTCGTTTTTAAAGAATAACTCGAGATCCGAAGTAACTGAAAATCCCAAGTTTAGCATGTTGTTGGCTTTTATGGTATATTTCGGTTTCTTCGATATTGAACATTATCGGGATAGCCGGTCTTGGGCTAGACATAGAAATGGACCCGTTTACAGAGAAAAACTAGAAAATCGAATTAACTAGAAAATATGAATTTAGCATATCCTCATCTTTTGAGGGTATATTTTAATTCCAGCGATTTTGAACCGCATCGGGCGATCCCATCATAGACCCGCCTAAGAAATTAACTCGTTATCGGGGAATAGCTCGAGAAACGGAGTATCTAAAAGTTTCAAGTTTAGAACGTCGTTGTATTTTGAGGTATATCTTAATTCAATGGATTTTAACATCGAGCTCGTCCGTTTTGGGTCCAACAAAGAGAATGCATTAGTTTTTTTTCGAATATCTCCAAAACTGTAGCAGCTAGAATGTCTAAATTTGGCATATCATTGTGTTTTAGGGTATATATAATTTCTTTGGGTTTTGAACCTTATCAGGCTAGCCATTTTAGATTATCTTTACGCAATTTCTAAAATATAGTAAGATTTCCACATGGCGACAGTTTGTATTGAGAGTGGGATACAACAATTTTGCGAAATTCCAAATTAATGATGTTGCCATGGGCTCCTGTACGAGTGAGCCTTCCGAAAATAGTATTCCGTGCTACGGGTGTAGGTGTAGTATACAGGATGAATTGCAACTTATCTGCCAAACGAAAGGGGGTGATAGAAGAGCCCATGTGCAGTATGAAACACCATAGCAACCCTGTCCTATTTCTAACAGTTTCAGTGTTATGGTGGATAGAAGGAAAGAGCGTCATGTCTGGAAAAATCCAAATTTGTGAAGTTTCCGAAAGGTCTACACGCAAAATACGTACATAATTGGAAGAAAGAACAGAAAATATCCTATAAGATGACACCATTTTCACCAGGATATCTGAATTTAAGGGTGAGCGTCAGTAAATCTTCTGCCCTATCCGCGCTTTGTTAACTTTCGTGGCACACATTTTTCGCCGAAATTCTGCTCAAACAGTTGGGAAATGTTTTCTGATAGATAAAATGCAATGCTTAGATTATATTAAAACTAAATTTAATACTCAATAAAACATAGAATATATTTTTTATTTTAATTCAAAATATTTTTGGTGCTGCCATCTGTTGTCGTAATTTAATTCATTCCGATTATTTTTATTTTTTAATGACCATTTTTAAATGTCTATTCGTTCTAATACAGTATTAAATACAACAACAGATCATATATACTAATGCCACAATCACGGAAAGGTAATTTCTCATTCTATAAATTTGATAAGGAATCTGAATGTAAATCACTGAGGACTGCAGTTTTGTCTTCAAGTCCAAGTTCAATTACATTTCCGTGATTTTGGCATTATTATATATGATCTGTTATACTTAATAGCGTATTAGAAGGAATAGACATTTTAAAATGTTCATTGAAAAATAAAAATAGTCGGTATGAATTAAATTACGACAACAGATGGCAGCACCAAAAATATTTTGGATTTAAATAAAGAATATATTCTATGTTTTATTGGGTATTAAATTTAGTTTCAATATAATCTAAGCATTGCATTTTATCTTTCGGAAAATATTTCGCAACTGATTGAGCAGAATTTCGCGAAAAATGTGTGCCGCGAAAGTTAACAAAGCGCGGATAGGGCAGAAGATTTACTGACGCTCACCCTTAACACTCGCGAGGGGCCAAGCTCGACCCTCATTTCAATTTCCATACTTTCCATTTATACGCCATCGTTTTGTTTGCAGCATGTTTGTCGAATGCCTATTTTGACGAAAGGCGATTTCAGTGATGTATTACAAACAAAAAGCTAAATTTCTCTTGAACTAAAACACCGATACAGTTTATTGTTGACTCATTCGAAAGCTGGTGGAATGGAAAAGGTTTTGTAAATTTAACCGATTGTAGCTAGAAGAGTTTTTGCGATATAGCCGGTAATAGATTTTGGCAAGATTTCGATTTTGCACTTCGCCAATGTTTCAGCGCTTACAGCTTGCCGTTAAATTCAGATATCCTGATAAAAATGGTGTCATCTTATAGAATTTTTTTGCTCTTTTCAATTATGTGCTTATTTTGCGTGTAAATCTTTCAGAAATATCACAAATTTGGATTTTTTCCGACTTGACGCACTTTCTTTCTATTCACCATGACTTGAAAACCATTAGAGATAGGACAGGGTTGCTACGGTGTTTTATACTGCATGCCGGCTCTTCTATCACCCCCTTTCGTTTGGCAGATTAGGTGCAATTCACCCTTTATGGTTACAGGTGTACTGTATCCTATAGTATTCTGTGCTCGTCCCGGGCATGACAGCATTATTACTTTCCTTATATACATAATGTATAAGGAAAGTATTGTGACGGGGTCGAAAATTCGAATTCGAGTTTTCGGCGGGAGAGCACGTTTCAAGCATCCTTGATCACGAATTAAATATTTTTGAAGTGATGTCTGTGTGTGTGTGTGTGTGTGTGTGTGTGTGTGTCAGTGAGTCAGTGGCGACGATAACTGACGAACGAATGGACCGATTCGAACCAAATTTGGTACAAAAATCACAATCCGTAAACACTGGAAGCCTATTGTTTTTATACGCAATCGGATGTTCAGAAACCCCCTAAATTTTCGAATGAAATTTTGAAAAAAATCGTCAAAAAATCGAAACCACTAATAAAGTTACGCAAATAAACGTTTCTTATGTCATTTTTCATTAGAAAACGATTGACATAAGTTTTAGAACTCTAACATGAACCGTTCTCGAGATATTGGACATTTTTCAAAAAAATTATCAAGAAGTCATATAAAATAAATAAAAAAATATTTCCTATTGAGAAACATGTTCACTTTTCATATTTAATACCATGCGATAAATAGGGTGACATCATTCTCGTGGATCTAGCTCGTTCTATTCATGAAAAAAGATACTTTGAGTAATACTTTTGTATTTGAACGCCAATAGTCATTTATCTGCTATAAGAATAACTTATTTTTCCTTCCATAACGCTTGGCGAGACTTTGGCGACGAATTTGGCGGAAAGTCGCCAACTTGGCGACTTTTTCAAATGTTGCCAAATTAATGAAAATCTCGCCAAATGGATAAAAATGACGCTAAATCAATGAAAATGACGACCGATTGTCGAAAATTCAATATCTTGGAAAGAATATTAGTATCTACTATAAGAAAATCTTTTTTTTTTACTGTAAAAGTAGTAAATTCATTACATTTTATAAGGAAAGTCATGTGTTGCCCACATCAGATTTTTTTTAGTTGGTTCTGCACGTCTGACGACATGAGAAGCAAGAACGTGTGGATATTATTCTTGATCTCTCAAGAGGGTCCGAATTTCTTAACTGCCACAGTCATCTCACTCCATCGAAGTCACTAAATTTCCTTGGAGGTCACTGGATTCTGTGTGTAGAATGCAATTTAAAATCTTTGCTCAAGTTTTTTCGTTTGGATATTGCCACTTTAACCACTTTCGTTTGGCTACTGCCAAATTAACAAACAATTTTTAACTATAGTAAATCGCAAACTTTCTTTGTTTTTGCAACTCCTCTCAGAGTCTACTCTGGATCGTGACGTCACGATTGACGAAACTTAGTTCGCGTTACATCAAGCTGACAACTTTTTGATTGGTTGCCGGTCTGAGTGGCCATCCTGATATTAAAGAACACTGGTGAACTAGTCACTAAATTGATCAAACGACAAAAATCGTAAATCCAGAGCAGTTCTGCTATGGTTGACACAAAGAGTGTAGGCAGAAACGAAAATCTATACACTTCTTTACAAATAGCATAATTGTCTACAAAAATCTATGCTTTAATAATCAGTCCTGTGCAAAAACGGGGACTACGCTTCAAGCTGTTATAACTGGACAAAATGCCCCGACTTGTTGTTAATAATTGAGCGGACATAAAATGACAATTTGGCCTGGTCAAGTGAGGACTCACAATCAGAGGCGGATTTAAGGGAAATGGCGCAGTAGGCAAGAATCTTAGTGGCGCTTAATACAGTGGCGTAGGCAGGGGGCACAGACGGGTCGGGGCCCCCCGGTTTGCCTTGTTTTTAAATTTAACGGTTATATATAATTTGCTAACGGTAATACGGTACTTTAAATTTTATATACGGCAGCTCTTTCGGTTTTCTGGCTATAACTTTTACTACAAGAAATAATCAGAAGTGGGACATGGGAGTCACGGGAACACCGTGACGTTTTGGAGATTTCACAATAATTAAAATTATTAAAGTAAATTACTTGCCTCAGTTTAAACATATATTTTGATAGAATAGGTTTCATATTATATAAAAACTTCATTTTAAAAAAGATTATATGTGAAAATTATCATTTATGGGCCGAGGACACGAATACTCCATGTTGGAGATTTTGACCTTATAAATGCTTCCAAACGACATTGACTTAGAATATTACGAAGTCTATTTAAAATATATTTTAATTTCGAAAGTGATCTTCAGTAAAAACACCTGAGTGTGAGTGGAAGGCATAGTTAAAGAGAATCCATGAACGATTCTACCATTCTGCGTTATAAATGTTATTTTAAAATTATAACAAAATATTCGTGTTCCTTTTGCTTTCTGAAAACTGAAAAATCGTCGGCTGAGCCCCTGCGGCGTCTCTTCGTGGCGCAGTAGGCAAATGTCAACGTGCCGCGTGTTAAATCCACCTCTGCTCACAATTGATTGGATTCACGACGATGTGTCGGTTGATTCCAATCCACTTATTTGAAGGATCCAGGAACCTTGTTCTTACCAACAGACAAATCGACTAAATTTTTAAAGAGAATTAAAGAAATTGAGTTTTGCAAGGTTTATTTTTCGCAAGGAATATTAAAGAACAAAAATAGTTTTTGAAAAAATTTAAAAATCAAGGTTTTATACATATATATATATATATATATATATTTCAGCCTCGTCCACGTGTATAGCGTTTGTGCTTGATTTCGTTTGTTATCCTTTTTTCGATTCCATACCTTTATTTTGATACTTTTCATTGACTTGTTGATTCGATTTTTATTTTATTTATTTGTTTTTATTTTTTTTCCATTTGCTTGAGGATTTGTTGATTTACACTTTTATTCTGTTAGATAGTTGAATTTTCGAGTTACAGCTTCTCACTTTTCTTTCATTGGACCTTCAAGTCTTTTTCTCATATATATATATATATATATGCAATACAATGAAAGAGAGAACAGGATGTGATGATAAAGGACACACAGACAGAGATGGCACATATAAATAAATGATGTTAGTTCCTGAAGGATAATTCAATACACTAATAGCATAGGCAGGGTGATCAGTAGGCAGAAGGACCACCTCTTTCGGCGATACAAGCAGCAACCCTTCGAGGAACAGATACAATGAGTGTGCGGAAAGAAATGCGATGCGTTCAAATATTGATTACATAATTTTATGAGCAAAAAATTAAATTATTTATTAAATATTTTCTAAAGAGTATAGAAGCCAAAATTATATTGAGATAATAACTCAGAAAGACACATAGATGAATAAAAGATGATATACTTAATTACACGTTGAAATGTATATATACTCGCATTCTATAATTGCTATTAAACATAAAATTATTAATATACTGATATTTTTTTTTTAATTTCCATATGTTGTTCTAATTCTATATATCTTAAAAAGCCTATTAAATTTAGAATTATCACCAGTGGCCACAATATACTTTACTACTGCTAGTAAATTATTTCATTCTGATACCAAGTTCAAAAATGTCCCCTCCACCCTCGGGGTGTAACCTTCGAGGAGTAATCTAAGTAGAGAAAGCCTGCGCAAGCCTAACGGAAGACCGAAACCATTGTCATGTGACTTCAGAGACTCATCCCCCCAGAGTGTTTCGTTTGCCCTATAGTTAGTTCAATGGGAGAAGGTGAGTGGTAAAGCGTCCTTGAAAGCAGTTTGCTCCGCCTAAGTTTTAGAGGATAAAAAAATTGAAGAAGATATTGATGAGCTTCGTGAGGAAAATTTCCCATCAATGTATTTATTAAATAATATTCATTAAAACATCTTAAACTGCGTGAGGAAAATTGTCCATCAATGTATTTATCAAATAATATTCATTAAAACATCTTAAACTGCGTTTTAAGACATTTTTGCGATATTTGGCGATTTTTGAAAAACGAAACTGCGAAATTCGCGCCCGAGCGCTTTGGATGCACGCAAGAAATAGCTTGTGCTTCATAAGATATAATTTTGAGATTGCAATCCAGGATATTTTATACATCCAGAGATATCAGAAATTAAATTTTTTCAATTTCGGTATCCCGCGGGGTAAAAAATATCCTTTTACTTCATTTTATTTAAAGATATATATATATATATATATATATATATATATATATATATATATATATATATATATACGAGCTCTTTGGGTGTAATTTGCCCTCCGAGGGGGCAAATGACGTCAAAGACACTCAAATTGTATCGTCTATTTTTCGCTAAAAATAACAAACTATTAAATTTCGCGAACTTGAGCCATAATTAACTCCTGTTATACGTAATATTGTGAATTTTTGTCCTATGCTACCATATTAAGAAAATATACAATATCGCATAAATTTCGAAGTTTTCGCTCAAATTTCTAAACATTCTATCTAATTTTCGATTCTTCGATCAAGCCGGATATAAAGTATTTTGAAAATCCATTAATATATGTGACAGCTATCGCTTACACAAAAAATTAGACACTGAGAAACATACGGATCTCATTTCAAAAAATAGTCAAAACGTGTTCAGGAGGTCCTAAAACATATATTGGCACCAACATCTCGAAATCAAAAGTTTTCGTGAAAAAACTACTTTCTTTATCCCATATTTTATAGTATGTGAAAATAAAAATCCAGTGAGAAAGTAAAAATCCATCTGTTACTGGGGTAGCTTAATTTCATTTGCATACGCAAGCACCAGTTGACGCATGCGCATGAGCAGCACATGAAAGTACTTTGAAAGATTGGCTCTGAGACGGAGAAACCAGAAATTTATATAATAAATACTTTTCAAGATATTTATTCATATTTTTGTATAACTTTCATAAGAACACCTAATATTACTACAAAAAAGTCAAAGTTTTTGAAATGTGTTAAGGTTTAATACCTCAATTGCAAGCTGAAAATAGGTGAAGAAAATAAAATATTATAACCCCTTATGTAAAACATAAATCAACCCCAAAAAAAAACCAATCCCTTTCGCTTATACACGTTTTGCTGAAAATATATTAAACTATCTTAAGAAGCAAACTTGCATTTTTATCGCTCAATTTGAGTCAGAATTTTTATTTTTTTAATTCCATTTAAGGCGTTTACATATCGAAACATTAAACACCGCTTATACATGCTTAAAAGTACTTGCTTCTCAGCTAAGCTAGTAGTAGTTGATATTACTTTTAAAACTACAATCTGAAAAATTGTACGTTCTGAGTTTGCACGTATGGGAAAAGAAATCATTTATTTTATTATTTTCCCCACCATACATAATGTATGTAATGGGAAAGTATTGCGGAGATCAAAAAATCGAATCAAGTAATCAGATTGTTTCATGATTGTTCCGATCAATTCATGTTTTGAGCATACCTGATTACGAAAAAACAATTTTTCTTTTTGTTATATCAGTGTATAAGGCTAAATATTGTATATCTCAAACTTATTGAGCAAATTAGTTGAAACTTGGTACGATTTCTTCAATTCATAAACACCTGAGGCTTATAAGATTTAACTAGGACCAGTGTTATGGACGGAGAAATAAGTTATTCTTACAGCAGATAAATGACAATTGGCGTTCAAATACAAAAGAATTGCTCAAAGTAACTTTCTCATGAATGGAACGAGCTAGGATCCACGAGAATGATGTCACTAAATTTATCGCATGATAATACATATGAAAAGTGTACATGCTTCTTAATAGGAAATATTTTTTTCTTTATTTTATATAAATTTTTGATAATTTTTTTGAAAAATGTGCAATATCTCGAGAACGGGTCATGCTAGCTTTCTAAAATTCATGTTAATCATTTTCTAATGAAAAATTACATAAGAAATGTATATTTGCCCAACTTTATTAGATGTTTTGATGATTTTTTCAAAATTCCACTTGAAAATTTAGGGGGAGTTCTGAACATTCGATTGCGTAGAAAAACAATAGGCTTCCAGTATTCACGGATTGTAATTTTTGTACCAAATTTCGTTTGAATCCATTCGTTCGTCAGTTATCGTCTCCACACACACACACACATCACCTCAAAAATGTTCGATTCGTGATCAGGGATGCTTGAAACGTGCTCTCCCCTCGAAAACTCGATTCGAATTTTTGACCCCCGTCACAATACTTTCCTTACACATTATTGTATATAAGGAAAGTAAAAAGGTTCAATTAATATACTATTTATATATTTTCAGTATTCTCAGAACGTTTGATAATTTATCTGAAGAGGGCACATTAATTTTTCGAAAATATTACTGGTGGTTTCACAGTGACTGTAGCCCAGACGCCTACAAAATTGTAATAGGACTATACAAGATTGGAGGATTTGTTATGATAATTTTGCGTACTCTAAAAATAATCGGAATGAAAAAAAAAATATTCCTGATAGGGCAGTGTGTATGTTAATTAGAGACAATGATTTGGCCAGGGTTGATTATAGACTTTTTACTTTGATGATAATTAATTATTCCAGTCCTGGACATGGAGCGTGACAACGATTGTCAGGTAACAAAGAGTTGGGAGGCTGGACCTATGTCAGAACCAGTATTTTTTTCAGGCATATATCCAGACACGATTATTCGCCCCCTAACCATCCCGGAGACATTTTATGTTAACCTAGTTTCTATTTATGACAGTATTTAGATATATACTTATATAGGACATATAGAAAACTTTCCCCCCCACCCCCCCTAACCAAAAATTCCTGAAATAAACACTGGTTTAGAACAGAGAAAATATGAGCATCACTGATTATCAATTATGTTTATTCCTTTTTTTCAAGAGAGTATTCGCATTTCGAAAACGCCCTTTGTATATATTATTTTCCTTATATACTATAATGTATAAGGAAAGTATTATGATGGGATCGAAAATTCGAATTCGAGTTTTCGACGGAGAAGCACGTTCCAAGCATCCCTGATCACGAATCGAACATTTTTTAAGAGATGTGTGTGTGTGTGTGAAAGTATGTATGTGTGTGTGTGTGTGTGTGTGTGTGTGAAAGTATATGTGTGTGTGTCAGTGAGACTGTGGAGACGATAACTGACGAACGAATGGACCGATTCGAACAAAATTTGGTACAAAAATTACAATCCGTAAACACTGGAAAACTATTGCTTTTATACACAATCAAATGTTCAGAACCCCCCTAAATTTTCGAGTGAAATTTTGAAAAAATCGTCAAAAAATCAAAACCTCTAATAAAGTTACACAAATAGACATTTCTTATATAATTTTTCATTACAAAACGATTGCCATAAAATTTAGAACTGTAACATGAACCGTTCTCGAGATATTGCACATTTTTCAAAGAAATTATCAAAAAATCATATAAAATAAAAAAAAATATGTCCTATTTAGAAACATGTTCACTTTTCATATGTAATACCATGCAATAAATTTGGTGACATCATTCTCGTGGATCTAGCTCGTTCCATTCACGAAAAAAGATGCTTTGAGTAATACTTTTGTATTTGAATGCCAATAGTCATTTATCTGCTATAAGAATAACTTATTTATCTGCTATAAGACTTTGGCGACGAAATTGTTCGAATATCGTCAACTTGGCGACTTTTTTAAATGCTGCTAAATTAACGAAAAACACGCCAAATGGATAAAAGTGACGCTAAATCAATGAAAATGATGACTCATTGACGAAAATTCAATATCTTGGAAAGAATATAAATATCAACTATAAAAATAATCTATTGTTTTTTACTGTAAAAGTAGTAAATTCATTGCATTATATAAGGAAAGTCATTTGCTGCCCACATGAGATTTTTTTTTAAGTAAACAATTAATAGATGTTGTCGGGAAGAAACTTAATACCAGCTGAATTTTTGTCTCAAACGATTTTGGTGTTTTCCTAACATGAATTTTACTTATTATTTCCTCCATGCTTACCATTCTACATCTATTGCTAAACCGGCGGATAAAGATTAAAGAATTGCTTAACCGTGACCGTTCGATACATTTTATCAGGAAGATAAAGGTGAAAGTGCAATGTCCGTGCAATGAATGATGATGTTCTTATTTTAGTAATATGGACGTGTCATTTGTAATACATGACCTAATACAGACGTCACCCACTGTCATTTCCTCCATGGTTTCCATTCGATATCTATTGTCAACGAAGCCGATAAAGATTAAAGAATTGTTTAACCGTGACCGTTGGACACATAGTAGCTTGGAATATAAAAGGTGAAAGTGTAATATTGTGTGATGAATGATGTTCTTATTTTAGTAATATGGACATATATAGTTAAAGTGATTTGTTACTGTATGAATATTTTGTAACGAAGAGGATTAATCAGAATGGAACAAGAAATAATTGTTTCATGTGATAGGCGGGGGTTTTTCGTAATGAAAAAGCAGTTGCATTTTAATGTCAAATGGAGGGAGATTATTTTGATGTAAATACATGTACTACAGACTGATTGACGTTTTAGATCTGTAGTTTACTTTTAATTTTTTCTTCGTTCTTAAATGTTATTTTCTTAGTTTCAGTATATTTTTACTTTCCCTGCAATACATGGTAATGTATAGGGAAAGTATTGGAATCATACCGAAAATCACAACTCGAGTTTTCGACGGATCTACACGTTTAGAGACCTCTAGAATACGAAAAAACCATTTTTAGCGTGACGTCTGTGTGTGTGTCTGTGTGTCTGTCTGTCTGTGTGTCTGTCTGTCTGTGCAGATATTGTATCCACTGTAACTAAAAAACTAATGGACCGAATTTCACAAAATTTGGTAGGTAAGTCACTTGTAAGCGAGTCTGGTGCTGATTAGTTTTGAGTAAGATTCGGGATAAAAGAACCCGCCTATTTTTGCGAAATGGCCCGCAAAAGCTTGTATCCACTCTAACTGAATAACTAATGGACCGAATTTCACAAAATTCGGTAGATGAGTCATTTCTGGATTACTCTGGTGCTGATTAGATTTTGGTACGATTCGGAAAAAAATAACCTGCCTTTTTTTGCAGAATGGCCCGCAAAAATCGTCCAAATCTAAACTAAAGAACTGGGTATACTCAAATATATCCATTAAATGCTGATTTAATACGTAATTTTTAACGACGAAAAGAATAAGACCAACCCTATTACACTAGGACTAGCCGTTCTCGAGATATTTTAGTTTTTCGTACTTTCCCTACGCCACCGTTGAAAATAAGCCCGGTTACCGAATGAGATCGAAAATTGAATTAAAAGTGAAATAAATTTAGTTGAAATAAAGAGAACGTTAATATAAGTCTGCAGGGAAAGTCATGTGCTGCCCACATCAGATTTTTTCCTTTTGTTGTTTCTATTGAGGTGTTCGTGCTATGTGTTTTTCCACACTAGTGAATGATAGGGCCAACGGCCGTACCGTGCTGAAAACACCGGTTCTCGTTAGATCACCGAAGTGAAGCAGCATCGGGCGCGGTTAGTACTTGGTGGGTGACCACCTCGGAACGCCGCGTGCTGTTGGCTATCTCGGGTGCGGTATCCCCGTGGTTTGCGCGCTAGATTTGCACGCTGCCACAAATGCCGCCGTGTTCATGCGGAGTACGATCACGTTAAACATGTGGGTCCGTAAGTCCTTCCGAGAGGTTGGTGGTAGGGGAAGGAGGGTACGGTCCCTGTGGATGCCTCCCCCACTGGGTTCCGGTCTAAATTGGGTGGCACTTCCCGGCCGTCCATACAGTTACCTTACACCTTTCTGGTAGGTCGGACGGTCTGGGTCTCAACAACAACAACACTAGTGAATGATTATTGTATCAAGTGCTTCTGCTAGAAAGAACAGAATATTAACGTCAATAGCATTTATACTTGGGGTAGTTCTGGCTGAAATCGGAGATTTACGAAAAACATAAACACTTTGCACGTCATTATCTCAGAACCTAAGAGATAAAAATATAATCAATTTGCTATGATTTTGTCAGAAATAGAGAGTCATTTATAAATATACGAAAATAATTTCAATATATTGATATTTTGAACTGTTTATATTTTTGGAAAAGGAAGCATTTTTTATAAGCGAGTTTCTGCTTCACTTTGCTTGCTTTCTCACGAAATATCTTCTAAAATATAAAAGACATATATAAATCGCAAGTAATAACATAATTTAGTGGGATATTCATTTTCCAGATTATTTTTTTTATATAGCTCTTATAGTTTTTGATCAATCGTAATATCAATTTGAAGGAGAATGAAAATTTTCTGTGTTTAAAGATTGGGATGTTTTAAAGTTTGGGACACCAGTCGAGTTCTGTCCAGAAGTAGGTCAACATTAATGAACTCAAGAAGCTTAACAATGTATATGCTGATAATTGTGCCCTCTATGCAGTGTGATATTTTCCTTTAAAAGGGTGTCATCAACACGTAACCCATCAAAAAGTTCGTGACCCCAGTCACGTTCTGTCCAAAAATAGGTCAGCATTAATGACTTCAAGAATTCTACCAATTTATACACACTTGCCCAAAAGTTAAGCATAGTTGCTGTTATGTGAAAATTTCGGAAAATCTACATCGAAATGAAAGGAAACGCGATATGCAGGCGTAATAGGGACAACCCTATTACGCCTGCATATCGCGTTTCCTTTCATCATTTTTTGGCCATGCCAGTCTCCTGTAAACAGTTTGTCTCGAAACAGTGGCTCATGTGGTGACTGTCAGATCTGAACCCAGTTGTGTGGCAAAGCGATTCCTCTGACGTCGCTCAGTTATCACCAAATATCGGTCGTGCCGACCGGTTGTTACCCTTAGCCGACCTGGTACTGATCGTCGCATAACATCCCCAGTGGTTTGGAACCTCTGCCACAGTCTGGAAATCATACATTGAGGCACATTCGGAATTCGAGACGCTTCGGTTTGAGATCGACCGGATTCCAGCATTCCAATAATTCGTCCCTTCAAAAACATGTGCAGTTGGAATCTTTGTGACATCTTTCGTCCTTTCTTATTATTAACAACGCTCTGGCCTACAGCAATTGCAAAATTCTGCCTCAAATGGCCATTCCGCTCAAGGTCGTTTTATACTCGTTCCGACGTGCGCCGGTGCTTTGCGCATGTCGACGTCGACTGAACTGTTTTGCATATGCACAATGATTAGCAAAATCTGTGCTTCGTCCAACGATTCTCCGCAACTGATTGTGAAACATTGTATCCATATTAACTCAATTTTTCGTAATTTACGAATTATGCTTACATTTTGGACATGAGTGCATGTTCCTAATAGGCCCGTCTATGGCGAATAAAATTCACCTTAAAGATAAAAACACTAACGTATCATCAACATCTAACTGGTTGAAAAATTCATGATACCAGTCACGTTCTATCCAAAAGTAGATCAACGTTAATGACTTCAAGAATTCTAGAAATTTATATGTTAGTACCCGTTTATGCAGTATTTTCTTTAAAAATGAAAAATACTTTATCATCAACACATAACCCGTTGAAGAATTCATGACACCAGTCACGTTTTATCTAGAAGTAGGTCAACAGTAATGACTCCAAGAAATCTATATTTAGAGAGTTTCTCTTCTATATATACGTACCTAAAGATAAAATAGCAGCATAACCGAGACCGTGGCGATTCGACAATACATGGTACTATCGAAGATAAAAAGGAGAAGTACAATGTACTGGCGATGAGTGATAGCTCTCTTATTTTAGCAATATCGGGAAAGGAGCATGGTTGGTTGATCTGATGTTCTGCTATCATTTTATGTGGAAGAAAAAGAATAGAGAAGTTGCAAGAAATTATTTCAGGATAGGGCTGTTTTTCTACTGCCAAAGGACCAGTGACTAGTGAATAATTTTAGAGGATATAACTTTAATATTAAAGAGGCATACCACAAAACCCGCCAAGGACGGCCTTTTTTACACTTAGGAATTAAGTTCTGCAATTGCAGATGGCAGTATCCATGAACAAGTTTATTGTACACTGGTGCGTAACTTATTACGCGAATTATTATTATATTTGTGACCGCATATCTAGACTTTCTTCTGAAGTACTTCAGTAATAAATGAGACATTTGCTAAATTATAATTTTTTGTTGATCTTGTTCTTTATAATCTGTGTATATGTTACTTCCAAGACGCATGTGTTTCCGAACTAAACAGAGAACAAACACCCTTCAAGTTTGTAATTGAGCCAACGCTGTTGTTGTTGAGACCCTGACCGTCCGACTTATCAGAAAGGTGTAAGGTAACTGTTTGGACGGCCGCGAAGTGCCACCTAATTTAGACCGGAGCCCAGTGGGGGAGGCATCCACAAGGACCGCACCCTCCTTCCCCTACCACCAACCTCTCCGAAGGACTTACGGACCCACATGTTTAACATGATCGTGTTCCGCATGAACATGGTGGCAGTTGTGACAGCGTGCAAAACACCGGGCTACCGCGCCCGAAATGTGCCAACAGCACGCGGTGTTCCCAGGTGGTCAGCCACCCAAGTACTAACCGCGCCCGATGCTGCCTGACTTCAGTGATCTAAACCGGTTCTGGATGAGTTGTCAAGATAAGCGTTTCCCCGTGCGCGCTCGGCTACCAGCAGGTTGTAGTTTCGAGTCCTACTTGCGGGCATGGATATTGTGTTGTTGGGAGTAGTGTGTTCCGCTCCCACTGCTGCGTCGGGGCAACGTCATGTGACAGCTAATTGGTTCAAGACGCTGCAGAATGATTGACGAATGATCATTCAATTAAGTGCTACTGCTAGATATAAAAATTCTTTGTAACTGAAATCACCTATTTTCCTTCATTTAACAGATAGAAATTTTAACTTCTTCAATTCAGCGCTAGAGGCGCTGCAAACTTTCTCAATCGATAACTCACAGTAGCTTTACTATTAGTAGTTCCTATCGGTCGCTTTTCTTCTTTAGTTGTAGGACAATTCAATCGTAATTTTAAGGGGTGCTTAAGGACTTAAAGGGAACCCAAAGGAAAACCTGTATATAAAATGCCCTCTCAAAAATGAACAAAGATTTTTCGTCGATTGAAAAGCATCTTCTGAAAAGAGATTTTAATATATGCTCTATTATTGAAGCAAATGTGCTCTACTATTGAAAACAACAATACATTTCAAATATACACTTCAATCACACAATTCCATTGCTAATGAAACAGAAAGAAAATAGAAGTAATTGGTGTTGATTTTGAGACTTTTTAAGTACTTTTGCATTACTGTGAGATGAGTGAGGTGTACTAATATATTGTTGCGTACGGGAAATATTCCTTTACCGGAGTCTTTTCTTTTGCCAACCAGACAGAGAAAACAACCGTTAAGGCTTTCCCATGAAGTGAACGTACGGTTTCCAAAATTCCGAAGTTCGATGAAGGGTTTCCATAATTGGCGATTTATTGCCAATTTGGCAACTTATCGAAGATTCGAGAGAGACCACGGTATAAACCATATTCTATGAGATATGGAAAATTCCAGAAGTGGTTATAGAGTTGGAGAGCATTTGACTAGAAAAAGTTACACTGAACTGTGATTTTTGTCAATATTTGAGAATAGTAGCGGTTGTTTTGTGAATTTTAACAGTATCAGTTATTTCGTGAAATTAGTAAAGCATTTAAATCATTTTTTACTGTATATTGTTCCTGTTAAGCTGTGCTAGTAAATAAACTGTTGTGAATAACTGTGCTTTAGTTATCCAGAAATTTTGACTCATTCTTGTGTACTGTGTTCATCCTCGATTCCAGAGGATATAGATTCCAGACAATATGACTTAAAATCCAAGTGTGAAAAGTTGTTGTCTGATTTTATATCAGAACCCGTCAAATTATTGATGAAACATGCTTATGCAATTTGAACAATAAATCACATTCTTACATAATATAATTCTAATAAGCCTTAAATTACACATAGAAACACGGTAGTAACACTACTGTTGCATTGGTAATTAATACCACCTAGCGGTCATTTTTCAGCTGGGATGGCTACTAATTTTCGGTAACAAAAGAAGAATTATAGATAGCCGGAGATATGAAAAAAGAATGGCCGAAGCCCCTATTTTCTTCGGCGGACATTTAACATTGTGAACTACGCTTAGACACTGAATTTTCAAGTTTTAAAATGATACATTTTTTTACCATAAATAAATTCATATATTATTTAATAGAAAATAAAATTCCGTTAAATGAAAACTGGAACAATTAAGTCAATTTTCTATCGATCTAATGACGATCGCCTAATGAAGGGTTTCCATAATTGGCGATTTATTGCCAATTTGGCGACAATTGGCAACTTATCGAACTTATCGGTAGATACTTACCCTTAATGACTCTACTGTTGCATTGTTAACTAGTACCACCAACCGGTCATTTTTCAACTGGGATGGTTACCAATTTTCGATAACAAAAGAAGCATTATAGATGCCGGAGATATGAAAACAGAATGGCCGAAGCCCATCCTGTCGTCGGCGGACATTTAATACTGTGGACTACGCTTAGAAACCAAGTTTTCACATAAAGTTTTAAAATGATACATTTCTCTACCATAAATAAATTTATATATTATTTATGATAAAAAATAGTTCTGGGATATAAAACCGTTTCGCCACTTATAAATACGCAATCTAGCTAGTGAGCTACCCAAATGGAAGTTCACAGGATGTTCAAATCAGTACACTACAGTTTACAGACTACATATGTTTCAGTCCAGCTTTCGCAGCGCCCCCCAAGCACCGAACATTTTGTAAGTTGGTGTGTTTAGTTATTGTCAGTAACGGTTTTCGCTAGGACATTCCATTAATATAACCGTAGTTGTTCCCAAAAGAAATAGGTTTAACAGAACCCGTGGAGCCTCAGTCGATGGCATATCTGACAATTATTTTTACCTGGCTCAGCGCATATGACGACGTAGGAATTAAGAACGCTCGCATTTTGTTCTCGAGCTCTCAAGAAGGACCGAATTGGTCGACCACAGCAGTTATCTTCGTCCACCGACGTCAGTAAATTTCGTTGAACTTCTGCTCATTTCATGTTGCTGCACTATTACTAAGACCAGCTTTTCGGTTTATGTACACTAGTTTTTTACTCGTCACTTGAAACTTTATTACACGCCACAGGGAAGTTTATAGCAGACTCCGTCAAATATCTGATAAACATTCTTATGCAATTTGAACAATAAATCACATTCTCAAATAATATAATTATAATTAGCCGTAAATTACACATAGGAACACGTAGGTCAACGGCCGTACCGTGCTGAAAACACCGGTTCTCGTTAGATCACCGAAGTCAAGCAGCATCGGGCGCGGTTAGTACTTGGTGGGTGACCACCTCGGAACGCCGCGTGTTGTTGGCCATCTCGGGTGCGGTATCCCCGTGGTTTGCGCGCTAGATTTGCACGCTGCCACAAATGCCGCCGTGTTCATGCGGAGTACGATCACGTTAAACATGTGGGTCCGTAAGTCCTTCCGAGAGGTTGGTGGTAGGGGAAGGAGGGTACGGTCCCTGTGGATGCCTCCCCCACTGGGTTCCGGTCTAAATTGGGTGGCACTTCCCGGCCGTCCATACAGTTAGTTACCTTACACCTTTCTGGTAGGTCGGACGGTCTGGGTCTCAACAACAACAACATAGGAACACGTAATTAACTCTTTGCACTATGTAAAAACATCGAAATATTTATATTATATATTTTACAATAACTGCAAATCTGACTATTTTAAAATTAAAAAAGTTATAATTCTTTAACTAAAATTTATATCTTTAAAAATTCATATGGAACCGGAATGTGTCAAAATGGTATTCGGTTTGTGGAAGTATGATTTGTTCTTTTTAATTGCTAATTTAAAATTTGTTGTGGACAGCAAATTGTGTCTTTCTCTTCAGACTTTAACGATATATAATGAAACCTGGCATTAACGATATTGCACGCATATAACGATAAACCTGTGTATAAGGGTATTTAGCGCGGTCCCGGTTAATACTGTATATAGAAACTTGTCTATAACAATAAACTGCCTATAACAATTTTTTCCCGGTTCCTAGACTATCGTTATATACAGGTTTCACCGAGTCCCTCAATTTTTTTAAAATTTAGAACTTTAGTCAAATAAAAACATTTATTTATACAGATACAAAAAAGCCCTAAATCAAATATCTTTGGTATTAAATAATTTCCAGTGAAATATTTAACATTTGGCGAGTTAATGCTGTACTCACCTACGCGCATATTTTCTTGCGCAACTCGCCTTCCATTGAAATTGCATTATGTCCTCGAAAGCGTAATGTCATATCGCACGTTTGCTCATACTTTTAAGAATAAAGATGGTAATATCCTGCACTGCATATGAATGCCGTCCTATAATAAAAGTAGATTTTCTGGCTTTGTAAATAATGTTTAGCCTTGAAATTATTTTTAAAATAAAATAATTTATATATATATTTGCGCACTTTAATAAACTGTAACTTTATAAATACTTAAAATTAAAATATATATATATAAACGTGCAACTTTTAATAGGCCCAATCTTCTCTATTGGCGATATTTCTTTACGCCAACTTAGATTATTTACTAATTCATACTCTTTTCTCCTGACAATGATTTCATGCCATATTATTCTATGAAGTGATTAATAATTCCCTAGAAATTTATATATATATATATATATATATAATAAATAATATAAAATTAAAAATTAAAATTAAAATAGTTATAATAATTTAAAACATGATCAGTGTCATACCCTGGTTCAAAAACAATACGGAGGAAAATTAATTAAATAGGAAATATCAGACAAAAGGAAAACAATGCTACCATAAAAGACAAAATGATCTTAATTTCAAATATGAATAATACACATGAATTTATCAACATTCAAGAGCGAAGCATACTAATCAAGTTCAAACAACAAAGGATTATCAAAATCTGGAGGCTCAAAATATTAAAATGACAAAATAAGAGAAAAGATACAATCCGAAAATATGAAATAGGATGGAAGCTCTGTAAATCCAGCTTATCAAGGATCTTTGCATCCACAGAGGTTCCAAATGTGTTTCGCTCAACGATACAGCCACATGGCCGAAATAACGTCAAAAGATCCGACACATTTCCAGACTATAACATAAACGAAAATAACAAAAAATAAGCAGAAGGAAATTGGATGGAATATAATGAAAGTGCATTAAGCAAACATATAAGCAATCTAACCAACAATCCACAATGATTCGGATAGAATTAAAGTCATACCTTTCTTCACCATTATACAAGACACATTTTCGTTGCACTAAACAAAGTATTAGGAAAGAGTACAAGAGAGCGCCATCTGATGTGAATTATAGGAAATACTTCTGCATGTTTAACCAAAGGACTATACAAATATATAAGTTTCAAACCCAATAATTAGAGATATAAAGATAAAATAAAAAAAATTTTTTTTTTTAAATAATTAAAAAAAAAAAAAAAAAAAAAAAAAAAAAAAAACCGCAATAAACTCAGTAATAATTAACGATTATATAATATGTATCCAAAACTTATTACTAAGACAATAAAATCTCAAAGAATATTTTAATGTTCAAAGTATACAATAGCAATTTCAAATTTGACTAAAACAATAAATAATATATTATAAATAGTATTCAAAATTTCTAAAGTGATATTTAACAAAATTAACTGGATATGATTCAGTCTTACAGTGTCGAAATAAATCTGCAAGATGGTTACTGTATTGTGTATTTTCACATAACCTAAAAATCCTATGAAATTGATTTATTAAAATATTTTTATATACCTGTTTACTCATACATGAGTTAAAATTGATTATCTTGTGAATTTTAAAAGGAAAACTTTTTCTTTTATCATAAATGTTTGACAAAAATGAATCTTCATTATCAAGAGATAGAGTTAAATCTAAGAAATTAACGCTAGTCGAGAAGTTGCTTTCGTTTGGTAAAAGGGATAAATTTGGAGGATAAAAATCAAAATCTATATCATTAGATGAGGGAGCTATTTTAATGAGAATAACATCGTCAATATATCTATAGAATGTATATGCAGAGTTTATAAAATTTGACTCGTAAAAGTGCAGATAAAGATTTGCGAGAGCTGAACTGGCAGAGCCACCCTGTGGAACACCCTTAATTTGCATATAAATTTTATTGCCTTGCATCAAGTAATTATTAAAAATTACACACTTGAGAAGGTGGTGCACGAAAGAATGATCAATATCTAAATTTTGTCTATTATAGAAAGATTTAATAATATCCCAAGTTACTTTATATAGATCTTTTATGTCAATATTGTTGAAAAGGTCCTTAAAGTCATACGTTTTAAAACCCAAAATATTAATCGTATCCAACTTTTGAATTAATTGATAACTGTTATTAATAATATGAGAAGTTGAATTATCATTTATATTAGAGATGATTTTATTAAGAATAACCAAAAGAGATTTACTAGCGACAGTTGCATATGATTTATGTCCTATAGTTACAGATCTAAAAGATATAGGATTTTTATGAAATTTTGGGATCATGACAATATAAGGGAATCTTAGATTGTTGCAAGGTAATTTTAATAATTTATGAAAAGCAATAATTTTCTTAGATACTGATATATATATATATATATATATATATATATATATATATATATATATATATATATATATATATATATATATATATCAGTAAGTACATATTTAAAATTGCTATTTTTGCTGAGCTATCTCTTTGCTATATCTCTTGTCGAAGGGTACTTCACCTTTCCTTTAATCCCTTCACGATGGTTCCTTTAATCCCTTCATGATTCTTCCTCTAATCCTTTCATGATTCTTCCTTTAATACCCTCACGATTCTTCCTTTAATCCCTTTTATTCGACCGAACATAGCCACTTAACTATAGATAAATCTAACAGCGACACTCATGGAGTTTTCTCACACTCAAAGACTTTAAAAAAAAAAATCACCTAGGTGTTTCACACTTTTAGCGGTGGCGTGCGGTGATGGTGATGCGAAGTAAAAGAAGCTAGCTTCGGTTAAACACTGAGCATAAAGTGCCTGGCATACATTGTTAATATTAATAGCAAGAAAAAAAATCTCTCGACGAATGCAGAAATTTGAGCTCTTGACCTGGTCATTTCATGGTAAAAACAATATAACTGCTAGTGACTACGTAAATTGCTATTAAAAGATTCATTTTCTAGTAAAACAATGTTCAAGGTCTCAAGGACGGAGATTTACGGGGTGCCCAGGAGGAGAATAAATTGCCCCCTTTAAACTCCGAGCAAAAAGGAAAAAGACATACGAAAGAGAGAATATCATATATTAAAGTATTTACATCTAAGGTTTGCTTGGAGGGAGGGGGGGGGGGTGAAGGGCGACGATCGAAGTCATGCCCTTCTCCAAGTCTTACAGAAGTGGGACAAAGAACTAGGGCCCAGTGAGGCACCTAGTGAGAAGATAAAGGTAAGACGGGGACGAGGCTCGCCCCTAAGGGGCCAGGGCCTTGAGCTTGAGAACGGGGTGGGGGGCGGTTGTTGTTGTTGAGATCCAGACCGTCCGAACTACCAGAAAGGTGTAAGGCAACTGTTTGGGCGGTCGGGAAGTGCCACCCAATTTAGACCGGAACACAGTGGGGGAGGCATCCACAGGGACCGTACTCTCCTTCCCCTACCACCAACCTCTCAGAAAGACTTACAGACCCACATGTTTAACGTGATCGTACTCCGCATGAACACGGCGGCAGTTGTGGCAGCGTGCAAATATGTGCCAACGTCCGATATGTGCCAACGTCCGATATGTGCCAACAGCACGCGGCGTTCCCAGGTGGTCACCCAAGTACTAACCGCGCCCGAAGATGCTTGACTTCGGTGATCTAACGAGAACTGGTGTTTTCAGCACGAATAGGCCGTTGGCATGGATGAGGGGGGGAGGGTAACGTATATAACAAAAAAGTTTTTAAGGTTCGTCGATAAGTCGCGAATTCCCAAATGTCAGGGAGGGGCACGGAGTTAGCTAAAGTTCAAAGTAAAAAGGGGGTAGAACAGACAAAAAACAATGCTAGATATGACGACTCTGTTTAGGAGGGCGGAGGAAAGTATCCTTTGTGCGGCGCTCCTTCAGCACCCTAGGGCGCTTGTGCGGCTTCCGGTGTATTGGGTTGTACTGTGGGATACTATCTGTGCGGCTTCCGGTGTATTGGGTTGTACAGTGGGATACTATCTAGCGTGGGATTATTTACTCCACTGAGATCTCTGAAAAAAATTTTAGCAAGTTTTTGAATATGTTCTAAAAAGGGTTTAATATTGAGGTCTCTGTGAAGAACTTCTAGTCGGACGTAACTCGGAAACCTAATAAACGAACGAAGTGCTTTATTTTGACAACTTGAAGCCTCCTAAGGTGAATCTCAGCTGCGGCTCCCCAAATTGGGGATCCGTAAGTCATAATTGGACTAATGCAGGACCTGTACAGCAATAACTTATTTCTCGTGGACAGACGGCTGTTTCCAGCCCAGACGGGACGCATTTGGGTTAGTGCAGTCTTCACTTTCTGACAGATTTCAGAGATGTGAAGTTTCCACGCAAGATTTGAATCCAAGTACACTCCAATGTACTTGTAACTAGTTTGCCATGGAATCGGCTCGTTGTTTAAAGTTAAGTTAGTGGATGGGGTTTGGCGGGGGGTGGGGAAGTTGACGGCGGCTCATTTGCTGACGCTCACTTTCATTCTCCAGTTCGCTAACCATTGCGTCATGGAGTTGAGTTAAGACTGTAGAGTTTCGTGCACGACTTGTATTTGCTTGTGTTGTGCAATCAGGGCCGTGTCGTCGACGTACAAGCCTAAGGTGACACCGGGGAAACGTGGAAGATCATTAATGTATAGGTTGAACAATTTGGGGCCGACAAGAAAACCTTTAGGGACCCCGCTGAGTATATTCCTGGGAGTGGAGAGAGTGTTTGAGACTCTTATCGAGAAACTACGCCCCGTTAGGTAAGAGTGAAGAATTTTAATGAGATGAGCAGGAAAGTTAAGAGCAATTAGTTTAAAAAGAGTTCCATCAATCCACACCTTATCATAGGCTTTTTGGATATCAAGAAATACAACATTGGTAGTGAGATGCTTGGAGTGAGCATCGTGTATGAGTTTCACAACCCTAAGCAACTGATGCTGTGTGGCGTGATGCCTCCTGAACCCATATTGTTCAGGTATGATGGTCTTATTAATACTGTAGAACTCATCCAGATGTTGAACCAAGACATACTCGAAGTTTTAGAAAGACAGGAAAGTAGTGAAATAGGTCTATAGTTTACAGGTTCAGAATGGTTTAGGTCGGGCTTGGGGAGGGGGCCACAATAGCTACCTTCCAAGCCCGTAGAAAATAATTTAACATAAAAAGCTTATTAAAAAGATGGACAAGACAGGCAATGTAGAAATTAGAAAGGTTTTTGATCATGTTAGTAGAAATTTGGTCTCTCCCAGGTGCTTTATTACTCTTGAGTTTTCGAATATAAGGGATAATATCAGAATTTTTGACCATTCTGAGCGTGTTTGAAGATGCCGTGGAAATAAATTGTTCAACGGTGGGCTCCACCAATGCAACCGTCCGAGAATCGATTACATTGTGGTGAGGTTCAGACCGACTTACTAAGACTGTCTGCAAGCAGCTCAGCCTTCTGTGTATTGGAGATTGCCCTGCAATTTGGACCGTTAAGGGCCGGAACGTAAGTTTTCTAGCTACGAATACGTGAGGTTGCCCTCCAAATGGTGTTGTACTGAGTCGTTAGGGACTCAACATAGGTGTTCCATCGTGCACTAGAAAAAGCCTTAATCCGTGAGCGAACTTGTGCTCTGAGGAAGTTCAGCTCACGTTTAAGGTCGGGGTCTCTACTGGCCACTCCTTCCTGATACGATTTCTGTCTCTGATCATTTCTTGTATACCAGGGGGTAATTTATAGTGTTTGATCTTGGTGATGCTGGGCTTCGAGGATGCAGAGTAGGTTTCTGGGAGCATATTCCCGAGATTTTCTATCTCCGCATTCGCGAGGTCCGTATTCCAGTTCGGCATAACGGGGAGGGGGAGCAAATTTTTACAAAGAAGGTTATTGAACTTAGACCAGTTGGTTTTAAGTTCAGCAGGGGTATTTAAAGAGAAATGGTTAAGTTCGATGGTATACAAGATGGGGAGATGACCAGAGGGGAGTTCATTAGTTGCTTCCATGTGATATGTATAGGGAATGTTGCTGGCGATAGCGAAGTCAATTACGTTATCAAGGTGGGTGGAGGTACCTGGGGCTATAACATCAAAGTTATTCTCTCGTCGGCCCAGCGTTTTATGCCATGGTCGCGATCATTCGATGATGGACACTCCCAGGCATTGTGTTTAGCGTTTAGGTCACCAGCAACTATCACATGGGGGGAAATTTTAAAGAGGGTGGAAAGGTCTTTGATACTCAGGTCAGTATTTGAGTATCTGGGTGGCAGGTACACTGACGCAATGGTGATAACTGGATTTGGAGGAAAATTCAATTCGATGATAGTGACTTCTCCAGTTTGGAGGAGGGGAGGGGATATGGTTGTTTCGATTCATACCATACTTGTCAATGTACCCTCAAGAGGGGTAACTTGGCCCCCACCCACCAAAGGGGACTAAATACGTCACGAACAAAAAAATTGTATCACGGTTATTTTCACAACAGTGATTGAAATTATTAAGCATCGTGATCATTGATCCATAAATAAACCCTTTTATTCATGATTATGTCAAATTTCGTCCGATGCTGCCATACTAAGAAAATATAAAATTTCTAATCAATTTCGAAGTTTTCGCTCTTATTTAAAAAAATTCTATCCAGATGCAGATTTTTTTTTTTGTAACAAAGCCAGGCATAAAGTTTCTTAAAAATCCATAAATATTTTTGGCTGATATAATGTTTACAAGAAATCGACCACAGACATCAAACAGACAGGCATACGGACATTGCTCCAAAAATAGTTAAAACGTCTTCAGGTGGTCCTAAATCATATGTTGGCATTAAAATCTCGAATTCGAAAATTTTCGTGAAAACAATATACTATATTACACAGTATGAGAAAGTAAAAATATTTTAATCGATAGATCGATATCGATATTGATCGATGGAATAGATATTGATACTTAATGTGAGTGGGGAGTTGCGTGTGGTGTGGCGAAGCAACATATGCAACTGCTTTTATGAAATAAAAGACCCAATCTTTAAGATACCATTTGCAAAATTCATTAAACAACATTGTTCCACCAAGATGAACGACAAATCAAAAGAATTTCTCCTGCTCTGCCCAGCCATCAACAAACAAAACATTTACTACTGATCGGCTACGAGAGATATTTTTTGCCGAGCTTTTCGCAGCACGTAAAATGGATTGATTTACGAGTTTCGTTTTCGCCCATTTGTCCTTCAAATGACCTTCATCTATCTCTCACAGTTTTCTCACGTTTTTTTTCTCTCACAGTCACACACAAAACATTTTCTTATTCGTTTTAGAAAATATATGCTTATGCGAATTCTTCGAAACGAAATAAAATTGCATTAATATGAATATTTTATAAATACGAAGATTTGTCCCCTTTCGTTTATGTGATCCATACACCTTTATAAATATTCGACGAAATCTTTAAGATGCCATTTACAGAATTCATTAAACAACATTGTTTCACCAAAATGAATGGCATAACAGAAGAATTCACCTCCCCTGCCTTCAACAAACATAAAACATTTACGAGTCATCGGCTGTGAGAGTTATTTATTACATAGCGTTCCTAAGCATGGAAAATGCATTGATTTACGAGTTTCGCTTTCACCCATTTATCCTACAAATGACCTCCATCTATTTCTCAAATATTTGCAGAAATAGGAAATTCTCACAAACGGCAGTTTTATTTATTGTAATTTACTTATTTGTTTCAGAACTGAAATTCATCACATTTTCACTTTCTCTACAAATGCATGGTATGCGGAATATATTAGAATTCGAATTTTCTGTGACTTTATGTTCGGGACACATGCAGAACACATAATAACTACGGGCGTAGAGACCGAAGGGGGACAGGGGGGACATGTCCCTTCCCAATTTTGGGGGCTCGAGGGACGGTCCCCTCCCAATTTTTTGGGCTCGAGGGACGGTCCCAAGTTTTCAGAGTTTTCAATTCACGTTTTACTTACAAAACTAAAAACAAACGCTAATTTTTTTTTAATATGTCAAGTAAAACCTTTGCTAAATGACATTGCAGATGCGGTGACTCATCGTGGGAAGATTTTGGGGGAACTTGAAAGCGTGGGAAGAAAGAAGACTCATTAGAACCGATTCCTGCTCAGTAGCCATAATAAAAAAATAAATTGGCCTTTATCTACAACCCTACCCCAAAGCCCTATTTACCATGGACGTCTCAAAAGACGCTGGCTATCTTTACCTTTTTCTTTAGCCTATTGCTTATTTCTGGTGCCTCCTCATCGATGTGTGCCTATTACCATCTATGTATAGTAAAATGTATATGTCCCGGGTCTCAGTCGACAACTGAACAAAACGGCATGGAAAACCCATCAAGGAGAGACTAGATAATCTGTTCTGGATGCGAACACCCTAGGGATGCATTTACTCCCGTGAAAATATCTCCCATCCAACCATCCCATAGACCTTATATACTTATAACCACATAGGCCTTATATGCTTGTAAGACCTATGAGTGACTCCGAAAAGACTATCTTTTTGGAATCTTGTTAAGTAATTAGTGGAGTTAACATTGTTGACAAACTAATCAGGGCAACCTAAAATGGGGATTTTTAACTGGACATCAAAGGGATGGTAACCATGATTTAATTTGGCGTTTTTCCTTTGCGAATACAGCTTTTCAATATCTGATCTCCTGTAAATTAATGATCTTGTTCGCAGTTCTATTTTAAATCTGAACCAACTTTCAATCATGGTTAGAAATTTAGACTGGCGGTTCATCGACTTCCGATTGAACTGCATAAAATTATCATCGCTTGCAAGAGAAAGAATCTACATTTGACTATATCTTAAGGATAGAATATTCGCCCATGTATGACTACAATATATTCCATCGAGAACCGAAAAGTGAACACATGTTTAATAAAAACTAAAAGAAAAAGAGTAGATACTGATGCTGGTGAAAACGAAGAAACAAAATGTTCTTCGATAGAAAAAATAAATTTAAAGGTACGTTTTCTGTCCTTGCATCTTTAGACTTCCTTCATTCAGGTCAAAGTTTAGCGTGAGGAAGTTGAGAGGATCCAGTGTATAGTAGAAAATACAACGTGAAAATTGCATCAAAACCTGGGCAACAGTCGTTAAGATAAATAAAAACGAATGCTGTAAAAAGCCCTCTCCCATCGTTTATCTTCTTGCACGGGCGTAAAAGTCGCAAAGCAAAAAATATGTCTTAAGTTTAGCGTAAGCATGTCGAGTGAGACCATTGGATTCAAATTAAATGGAAATTATAACAATAATAGCACAATTAGACGAATTGCACTATCTTTAGTAAACAATATATTTTCAATATTTTTCTGAGCCGATCGCCGAATATAATACGTAAAATTTTTCAAAAAGTCTCAAAAGTCTTCAAAGTCTCAATCCAGCACAGCTTAAGGACCTCACTGACCAATTAAAGCTCCTATAATAGAGGCTTAGCCAAAGATAATGAAAGTCTCTAAGGAACTAATAGCAGAGAGATAGATCTCAAAGATAGCTTCAGTATTAGAGCTGTTAACAATAAAATTATTTTTAATTGTTTAAATGATATAAATATTTCTTCTTTTGAAATGACAACAGGGTTTGCAACAAGAAAATGTTAGATTTTCAAGATAAATGGTGCAAAAAATTAAATTTTAATTTCAAAATTAACTTTGAAAATTTATAAAACTTTTGTACGTGGGGCTATTCGAAATATATTTGGTCGCTGATTGACAAAGAATGGAGATCCAATCACGAAAATTGTATTAAATGGGTATATATTATCTTATCTATTAGAGTATCAATTAAATGGGTATCTATTTTGTTTCCATAAATTTGTTTTTTCGTCATTCCGGAAATAAACATCTGATATGGGCAGCACCTGACTTCCCCGATATAATGCAATGAATTTACTCCTTCTGCAGCAAAAAAATAATGTATGAGATCCATTTGTCAATTTTCGGGATGATAACATGTAAACTATTTCAAAGTACCCAATTAACTTATATTTCGCGCAACTCAATATAAACAATTATCAATATTGATAGTATCCTCAATAAGTGATATAGTCCATATATTAAAATATATTAAAATTAATTCATCAATTAGGCTTTATTTTCATTAGTCATTTTTGCAATTTTGATGATATTATCGGGAACCTGGTATCGCCAAATTGGCGATATTTCGCTAGATTATTCACCAAGTTCGCCAAACTACATCACTAAGTGTTACAGACAAACGGAGAGAAGAGTATTTCCTATACACAACAAATTCGTCACCAAAATTTTATCAAACGTTACGGATGGAAAAACAGCGTATTCTCATAATATATACTCATATTCTTTCCAAGAAATTGAATTTTCGACACTTAGTCGTTCGCCCTTTTCATTAATTTAGGGTCATTTTTATCAATTTGGCGACATTTTCGTTAATATGGTAACATTTAAAAAAAAAATCGCCAAGTTGGCGGCATCCCGCCAAATTCGAAGCCAAAATCTCGCCAAGCGGTATGGACGGATAAATAAGTTATTCTTATAGCAGATAAATGACTATTGGCGTTCAAATACAAAAGTATTACCCAAAGTTCCTTTCTTATGAATGAAACGAGCTAGATGCCCGAAAATGTTGTCATCAAGTTTATCGCATGACATTACATGTGAAAAGTAAACATATTTCAAAATAGTTAATATTTTATTTCAATTTATGTGATTTTTTAATACATCTATTTGAAAAATGTGCAATATCTCGAGAACGGTTCATGATAGCGTTCTAAAGTTTGTAATTAAAAAATTAGAAAAATTACATAAGAAATGTCTATTTGCATAACTTTATAAAATATTTCGATTTTTTGATGATTTCTCTAAAATTTCACTCAAAAATTTAGGGGGATCTAAACATTCGATTGCGTTTAAAAACAATAAGCTTCCATTATTCACATATTGTAATTGTAGTACCACATTTCATTCGAATCGCTCCATTCGTTCGTGAGATATCGTTTGCACAGGCTCACTGACACACACATATTTTCTCACACACAAATCGCTTAAAAAATGTTAACAGACATTTAATAATGTGGGCTACAATGCCTAGAATATTCCAGTCATTATAATGTAAACTATGCTTAGACACAGAATTTTCACATAAAGTTTTAAAATGGAACATTTATCTACCATAAATAAATTTATAGATTGTTTTACAGGAAATAAAATTCCGTTTAATGAAATGTCGCACACAATAAAGTCTAGTATCATGCTAGTGAGCTACCCTAAAAAATGGAAGCTCACAAGATGTTAAAAGTACCAGGTACAGTAAAATAAAATTCCGTTTAATAAGTCTAGTATCATGCTAGTGAGCTACCCTAAAAAATGGACGCTCACAAGATGTTAAAAGTACCAGGAGGAGGGCCTTTGCAATTTCTCAATGTGCGCTTTTGATGCCGATCCCCAGACAGAACAGGCATACAGAAACGTCGGTGCAATGATTTGGTTGTAAACATAAAGCTTATTATGGGCGAAGATGTGGGATTTTCTACCGAGAAGTGGGACATGGGCGGAAAATGATTTTTTTACGTTTTTCAATTTGTCAATAATATGCTCTGAAAATTGGATATGAGAGTCGAGAGTGACGCCCAAATGCTTTACAGAGTGGCAGAATATTAACAATGTATACGTTGATAATAGTGTTCGTCTATGCAGTATACAATTTTCTTAAAAAAAACAAACTTGTCATCAACACCATCCGAAAAATTTATGCCACAACTCACGTTCAGTCCAGATGTAGGTCAACATTAAAGACTTCAAGAATTCTACCAATTTATATATTGCTAATAGGTCCCTCTATGCAGTATGAAATTCTCCTTTAAAAATAAAAATACCTTGCCATCAATACCTAACCAGTTGAAAAGTTCATGACACCAGTCACGTTTTGTCCAAAAGTAGGTCAACATTAATGACTTCAAGAATTCTAGCAGTTTATATGTTGCTAATAGTGCCCGCTCATACAATATGAAGTATTTTTTTTTTAAATAAAAACTACCTTGTCATCAACACCTAACCTGTTGAAGAATTCTTGACACCAGTCACGTTCTGTTCAGAAATAGGTCAACAGTAATGATTCCAAGAATTCTGTATTTCGAGTTTCTCTTCTATATACTATACGTACCTAAAGATAAAATAGCAGTATAACTGAGACCGTGGCTGTTCGATGATAAATGGTACTGTCGAAGATAAAAAGGAAAAGTACAATGTACTGTCGATGAGTGATAGCTTTCTTATTTTAGAAATATCGGGGAAAGGAGCATGGTTGGTTGATCTGACATTCTGCTATCATTTTGTGTGAAAGAAAAATAATGGAGAAAGAAGAAAGAACAAGAAATCACTTCAGGATAGGGCTGTTTCTCTACTGCCAAAGGAGCAGTGGCGAGCCAATTGTTTCAAAGGACCTAAGAAAATGTTAAATGAAGCACTCTCACAGAACCCGCCTACAGAAGGTGTTTTTGCATTTAGGAATTAAGTTGTCAAAGTGCAGATAGTAGCTTCCATGAACAAGTTTTATGTACACTGGTGTCCAAAATTATATATGTACACTCATAAAATAATTGATTTTTCAACAACTATTTAATATAATTAAAATACTTTTGGGGGATTGATACATCGAATCATAACGTTGCGACGTGCCCTCTGAAGTCGTGGATGTACGCTCCGGATATAGGAATGCGTCCAAGTTTCTGGATAACTAACACTTTTATTTACAAACACAGCGTAAACAGGGGCAATATGCAACAAATAGCTCGATAACTATCTCACAAGTTTATTAAGCAATTGTCAGGTACAGTAATTCAGCAATTAAATGCTCCACTCATTTTACAAAACGGCCGCTACTATTTTCAAAACATTGAGGTATGTCACAGTTCAATGTAGCTCATATCGCGTTAACTACTCTCCAACTGAGGGATGAGTCCTTTTATATACTCTCTGTAGAAACTTCTAGAAATCTCTCGTATCTCGTAGAATATTCGTTTCTTCTTATTTGAGATAAATCACCAAATCTGGAATCCCTCCTATGAACTTCAGCATATGGAAACCCTAAAAATTCACGTCATAGGCAAGGTTGCCTGTACGGGTGTTTTCTCTGTCTAGTTCTCAAAAGAAATTTCAGTTAGGGCATTTTACACGTTCGAGACAACATATAAATGTAAACTGAAAAATCGAATGTAACTGCATGCAACACAAGTATAGTTATGAAACAATTTCCCACTTCCATCAATGACTATTCAGCGTCTAAACAGCCGACAGCTTGCCACCTCAAAGATTCTTTTAGAATTATACTTCGAAGCTTTAGAAACCTCTCTTAAGTCGATGAACTCCGAAATCAAATCCTGAATTGCAGAAGCTCCAAGGGAAGCATAATTCGTGCACAGTGTGTGTGCCGTTTATTTTTATGTATGTAAAAATAATTTTATACACCAGTATATTTTATGCCCTTGCAAGCAAGGAGTAGCCGTTCTATATACAGTGTTACAAACACTTGGATGAACTTTATGATTAGACTTATCGTAAAAAAATACTAAATTTCCTTTGTATAGTTGTAAACTTGGTCACTTTACGGCTATATTTATCCTTTTAGGGTTCTAAATGTTCCAAATAACGGCTAATTTGGCAACCTTGTAGCATACGCAGCGAGATAACTTACTCAATATCGTAACCTTGATTACAATGCAAACTTCAAATTCATTCTTAACAGACAGCCGGGCTTAATAAGTAAATCACATGTTAACTGCCACAGACTAATATTATACAGACCTGCCACTCTCGATAGTTTCGTTTTCGCGGCGGCCATTACAGATAGACCAAAACGAGGGTTGGCGCGCTCTTGGCGATGGTCTGGTTTGAAGTCCAAGACGATGTTCAATGTTATAACCCTATTTCGCTCGACGAAAACTTAGAACAACAGATAGCGTGGTTTGAGTAACGTGAAAAAGGATTATTTGTTAAGTGTTTAGATCATTTCATAGAAATGGATTGATAAAAGAAAACTGGTTGCGTTACAGGGTATGTAATTTATTTTTATTAAAATTGAAATAATTTTAGTTATCTATCACCATCGCATATACGTGTTCATTATAAGTATACACGTGTTCATAAGTATACACGTGTTCATATAAGTATACATGTGTGTTCATCATACGAAATTAGTGCTGTGTTATTACTGCCGGATTAGACTAAATTTTAAGAGGTAGTGGTATAATTATTTAAAAAATATTTTCCGTATTTTTATAAAATGTGAAATAATTGATATTTGGATAGCTTTTTCTTAGTTAAATGTGATATTGTATGTGTATATATTTATGTAAAATTTTTATTAAGTGTCTTATGGTGGAAAATTCACCCCCCCCCCCCTCGGGTGATTAATGATTGAGTTCCACAACTTCGATAGTGCATTTATGTAAATTTTATATTTACTATATGAATATTTTTATATTTAAAAAAAAGTCTATTATCAGTATCCCAGAACAAATTAAGGATTAAGTAATTAACGATCAACACGCTAGTATATTTTTTAGACTGAAAATATTATATAATATTTCAGTCTTTTGAGTATGTTAGCTTGTAATTTTTTGTGCATTATGTTTTATAGTGAGACAATGCAATGTGTCTATTTTTTATTCTATTTTATGATTATTTGAATTAAATATATAACTATGTTTATTTAAATTTACTTAAACTAATGAATATATTTATGTTGCAGATTAATGTATTTTTAAATCCTGATCATTTCTATAGTTTCAAAAATTATAAAAGTACAGTCCTCAACATTTTGTTCCCCTCCCGTTTTAAAAAAAAATCGCCAAGCGAGCGATAACGCGCTAAATCTGGCAGACGCATCGTAGTTCAGTTGGTCCAACTCACGAGCTCTAGTGTCTATGCGACAGCCCATGTTAAAAATGTTGCCATAGGGTCCTATGGGAGTGAACCTTCTGAATATAGTATTCTGTGATTTATCCCTTTAGGGTTCTAAATGTTCCAAATAACGGCTAATTTGGCAACCTTGTAGCATACGCAGCGAGATAACTTACTCAATATCGTAACCTTAATTACAATGCAAACTTCAAATTCTTGTGTAACAGACAGTCGGGCTTAATACATTATAAGTAAATTACAGGTGTTAACTGTGTAATATGTTCGTATCCAATTACATAATCATTTTATTTATAAAAAAATTAACATATAAATATTATCGATAGATAAGTGTAAAAATAATTTAAAAAAAATATATATATAATAAAATAATCGTATATAGTCTTATTTAATAAAGGAAGATGTCTATCTTGCGATCTGTAGCGGGAAAATCTAAGCGTCTTACGAATATGAAACGTGGTACACAGCTATTTCGAGAGAGCGCGATAGGGACCGAACGAGAAAGAGAGCGCGAGTGAGAGAAAGAACGAGAGTGAGAGAGAAAGCGAGAGCGAGAGAGAGAGCGAGAGTGAAAGAGAGAGAACGAGAGCGAGAGAGAGAATGAGAGCGAAAGCGAAAATGCGAGCGAGAGAACGAGAGAGAGACAGCGAGAGAGAGAAAGAGGAAGAGCGCGAGTGACAGAAAGAGCGCGAGTGAGAGAGAGAACGAGAGAGTGAGAGAGAATGAGAGTGAGAGAGAGAACGAGAGAGTGAGAGAGAACGAGAGTGAGAGAGAAAAGGAGAGCTAGAACGAAAACGAGAGAGAGAACGAGAGCGAGAGAGAGAACAAGAGCGAGAGAGAGAACAAGAGCGAGAGAGAGAACAAGAGCGAGAGAGAGAACGAGAGCGAGAGAGAGAGCGAGAACGAGGAAGAGAATGAGAGAGAGAATGAGAGAGAGAATGAGAGAGAGAATGAGAGAGAGAATGAGAGAGAGAGAGAAAATGAGAGAGAGAATGAGAGAGAGCGAGAATGAGAGAGAGAATGAGAGAGAGAATGAAAGAGACAGAGAGAATGAGAGCGAGAGAGAGAGGACGAGAGTGAGAGGACAAGAGCAAGGGAGAGAGGACGCGAGTGAGAGAACGAGAGCAAGGGAGAGAGGACGAGAGTGAGAGGACGAGAGTGAGAGAACGAGAGCAAGGGAGAGAGGACCAGAGTGAGAAAACGAGAGCGAGCGAGAGAGAGAATTCGTACAATTTTAAAACACACACTTCCGTGGAAAACTCATATTCGAATTTTCGATCGTATCACAATACTTTACCTATACTATATTCTATACGATGTGTTACACTATGTATTCAGGGAAAGTAATATATCCCTAATACAGCTAGCCGTTCGATCTCTAATTGAGAATACAAATGTTACACAAGGCGTGCGTAGGAAGCATATTATTCAGTTTTATGTAAATAATCGAGTTAAATACCCGTTGCGCATGCCCCGCCTACGTTCAATCAAGCCACCAACTAAATATTTAAAGCCCCCTACAGCATAAACCCAAATTTCGCGGATGTTTAATATGTAACATAGTACATGTGTTGATATTCATTTTCGCCAATACACGCACGATTTGAAGGCCGCGAAACATTTTGCATTATATTTCACGCGGTAAGTTTTAGGTTTTAATACTTTATCCTACGTATTGTTATGTTATTACCTAAAATGTTTTCACGGATTTCTGCCTCTTCGCAAGGAATAAGTACATTATAATTTGGTCGGTTTGTACTGATCATGGAGTGAAATTTTGTAACAAATATATATATATATATGTATACACAATATTTTTATCATATATATGTATATATATATATATATATATATATATATATAATAAAAATATTATATGCAATTCCAATGATAGATTACAGATAAGTTGTTACTCATAACTTAAAATACAGGGTGTATATAAACTGTTTTGACAAAATAAGGGGGGTGGTAGTACCCATCAAGATGAACAATATTTACTATGGAACCTAGGGTCGCATTCCACTCTAAGTCTCAGAAAAGCGTAAAGTTTAAGTTGAACTTTCAACAGTGAAAATAAGGAGAATTAATGTAATCATAAGTTGCACAATCCCATTTATTTACACCAGAATGAAATTAAGTAACAAATATATATATATATATATATATATATATATATGTATACACAATATTTTTATCATATATATATATAATAAAAATATTATATGCAATTCCAATGAAAGATTAGAGATAAGTTGTTACTCATAACTTAAAATACAGGGTGTATATAAACTGTTTTGACAAAATAAGGGGGGGGGGGTAGTACCCATCAAGATGAACAATATTTACAATGGAACCTAGGGTCGCATTCCACTCTAAGTCTCAGAAAAGCGTAAAGTTTAAGTTGAATTTTCAACAGTGAAAATAAGGAGAATTAATGTAATCATAAGTTGCACAATCCCATTTATTTACACCAGATAAAGACTCAAAGTAGATGCTCAAAGGGACGGCCAAGGGTGCAGTTGCTCAATTCACATCGGCGAATGAACGACTGGCGCACCCTCTTGAAGGCACCTGGTGTTGCAACAACTGACCGCTGCAACAACGATTCTCGCGATGAGATATTCTACGGAGTCCACAGGCGTCTCGTACACCAATGATTTTATGTGCCCTCAGAAGAAAAAGCCCAGTGGGTTGAAGTCCGGTGAGAGGGTGCCAAGCCACAGGTCCACTACGTCCAATCCATCGTCCGGGATATGTGGCATTCAAGAAGTATCGGATGACTAGAAGTGACGGTGAAGTTCTGAAGATGTGATACTTCTCCGGCACGACAGCTATGTCTTCCGAAGTGACGACTAAGTGCTTTTTGGGCGTATTTCGAAGTTGCTCATTTCTGGCACTCACAGTGGAATGCGCCCCTAGTTTCCAAACTAAATATTGTTCGACGTCTGCCCATAACCCTACAATATCGATAGAGTCGTGTGGAGTAGTGTCGTAGCCGAGCATCATGGCTGCCAGCAGACTGGCATCAGATAGTGTTCAGCGATGAATCACGCCTCAGTCTCACAGCAAATGACCATTGGGTATGTGTGTGGAGGCGCCAGGCCCAGCAGCAGTCCCAATCAGCTTTTGTTTTAAATAGGCACACAGCCATTTCCCCTGGTGTGATGGTACGGGGTGCTATCTCTTACGACAGCAGGTCGCCCCCTAGTCATCCTACGTAACACTTTAACAGTTCAACGATATGTTTATGTAATCTTGCGGCCTTTTGCGTTACCCTTCATGGCACGTCATTCTGGGTCGATTTTCCAACAAGATAACGCCATGCCACATACAGTTCAGTTCGTATATCTATGCACTCTCTGAGTGATGTTGATACTGTTCCTTGGCTAGCAAGGTCACCAGACCTTTCGCCACTCGAGCATGTATGGGGCATGCTAGACCGCCAGATTCGGGCACCCCAAAATGTAGCAGATCTGGAGCAACAATTGAAGAATGCCTGACAGAATGTTTCGCAGGATGACATTAGGAAACTTTATTACTCCTTACCTAGACGTATACAAGCATGCATTGCCGTCAAGGGGGGTTTCACCAATTACTGATTTGAAAATTCAATGTGCAACCATTGCTAACCATTCAATTGCTAACCATTGATATGTCCCGCGGCCTCGAGTTTGCAATCATTTCATTACATGTACATAAGCTGTACGCATATTTAATTTTAATGAAAACAGTCACTTTCTCCATGGTGCTTCGTTAAATAATACAACTGAGAAAATTCTGCACAAGCCCTATCATAAAGCAATAAATAACGAGATTACTGTTGCCAATCGTGAGATATAAATAGCAGTATAGCAAATAAGTATAAAATGTTATAAATTCACCTGCAGAGACTACATAATAAAGGGGCGTGTAGAATAATTAAAGCATGGAGGCAAATTTCTAAAAGGATATAAATACATTGTAATGCTAATACAAGAGAGTGTTGACAATTAGCTAATATAAAATACTTAGGAGGAACTTTAAGAATATTCAGCTAATTTAAATTTATTAACTATACCATTTATTAAATATACTGGATATTTATATAATATACAGGTATTTTTTAGGTTATCAATGTGCAAAGCACGAAATTTTTTATCAGATAATCTATAAATTCTGAAAAGTTGTTTAAGTATTTTATATATGTATATATATATATATATATATATATATATATATATATATATATATATATATATATATATATATATATATATATATAATTCCCAAAAAGGACAAGTAGCAATGTACTCGTACAGATTCTAGATGTGTGACAGAAGTACCGGCCTACCGGTACCCTGTATATATATATATATATATATATATATATATATATATATATATATATATACAGGGTGTCCAGAAAGTTCCGGAACGGCACAATATCTCGAGAAATACACTTCGGATCAAAAAATAAAAAAACACGTATTCAATATTTTTAGAAAAGCTATGCAATGATACCAAAATTGACCACCTCCACCTCCTGGGGGAAGTGGGTGGGACAACTTTGAAATTTTCAATGGGAACCCCCCCCCCCCATTTTTTATTTCAGATTAGGATTCTCCAGAAAAAAATACATACATTTGAGCTACGACTTTTGATTTTTCCCACAAACGGGGCTTTAATCGAGAAAAACGGAAGTGGGGCACAAACGTTTAAAAATGGGAATATCTCGGGAAATACACTTCGGATAGAAAAATAAAAATTACGTGTTCAATATTTTAAAAAAAAAACTATCCAATGATGCTAAAATTAACCCCCTCCCCCCGCTAACCGTTCACTTCAGCGACCACTCTTGACTTCAGTTTAGAAAACGGTTCAAAACTACTTTTAGCACTATCCAGGAACAACGATGTGGACGTAGTAGTTTTCTGTTCCCTTCGGGGTGCTTGATTAACATGAGTCCCCTTGCCTCTCATGATCAGGGTGCTTTTTTCTGCAACTTTTAAACGTTAGTGCCCCACTTTCGTTTTTCTCGATTATAGCGTCGTTTGTGGGAGGGAAAATCAAAAATCGTCGGTCAAATGTATGTAATTTTTTTCTGGAAAATCCAAATCTGCAATAAAAAATGGTGGTTCCCATTGAAAATTACAAAGTTGCCCGACCCCCAGAAGGGGGGAGGGGGTCAATTTTGGTATCACTGGACAGCTTTGCAAAAAATATTAAATACGTGTTTTTTTATTTTTTGATCCGAAGTGTATTTCTCGAGATATTGCACAGTTCCGGAACTTTCTGGACACCCTGTAGGTGTGTGTGTGTGTGTGTGTGTGTGTATGCATATATACATATATGTATATATATATATATATAAATATATATATATATATATATATATATATATTTAAACATAATGTCTAGTTCTTTATATAGCTTTCTTCACAAAAAATCTAGACAAGGTGTTTCAGGAAAATCCATTAATATTTGTGGTAGTCGAAGAAATCGACGACAGACAGACGGATGGGCACCATTCTAAAAATAGTCAAACATGTTCAGGAGGTTCAAAAACATATATCGTCATCAAAATTTCAAAACCGAAATTTTTTCGTGGGGGAAAAAAACTACATTCTGTATACCATATTCAACAGTAAAAGAAAGTAAAGATGCATTCTTAATGCTTATACTGATTACGATAAAATTAGACCTAAATTACATGCATCATGTATGCAGTTAAAAGTCCCTTGGGACTTCCTTCTAGATATTTCTATTAGTCTGGTTATTTTCCTTTTAATGTTCGAGCTCTATTAAAAAATATATATTATAAAAGTTGTTTAGTCTATTCCAAAATGCATCCTCTTAATTAAAATGTGACGAAAGCATACTCATTTAGTTGAAAGTAAATATCAAAGGTACATATTTTTCAAGCAATCAAGCTACAGTCGTGAAAATTTAAAACCTGCCTCCACATCTGTCCAAATCTCGGCGATTAAGAGGTTATTTAACATTTAACTTAGTGCGTGTTGCAAATGGCGATGATACCTCTTAGTCAGTCGGAAGTTGGTTTTGGAATGAAATATTTTGCGCAGTAGCATTTACGCAGAAGCGATTTCGTCGGAACATGTGAAGCAGAAATTTAAGATGCTTCAAAAAGTGTGTCAATTATTTCATGTTAATTCTGGTTCAAACATTCTTAGGGTCATAACGGAAGGATTCAGACGAGTTTTTCATTTTTTTTTTCCCATCTTGACGTAAAACAATCAATAGCCCTTATTTAAAAAATCTGATGTGGGCAACATATGACTTTCCTTATATAATGCAATGAATTTACTACTTTTACAGTTAAAAAAATGTTATTCTTTTAGTAGATACTTAATTCTTTTCAAGATATTTAATTTTCTTAAATAGTTGGCATTTTCATTGATTTAGAGACATTTTTATCCATTTGACGAGATGTTCGTTAATTTGGCAACATTTAAAAATGTAGCCAAGTTGGCGACATTCCGCTAAATTCGTCGCCAAAATCTCGCCAAGCGTTACACACGGAGAAATAAGTTATCCTTACAGCGGATAAATGATTATTGGCGTTCAAATGCAAAAGTATTACTCAACGCATCTTTTCTCGTAAATGGAACGGGTTAGATACACGCGAATGATGTCACCAAATTTATCATATGATATTACATATGAAAAGTGAACATGTTTCTTAACAGTTAATATATTTTTTTAATTTATGGGTTTTTTAATAAATTTATTTGAAAAATGTGTAGTATCTCGAGAACGGTTCATGCTAGCGTTTTAAAGTTTATGCCAATCGTTTTCCAAGGAAAAATTACATAAAAAATGTCTATTTGCGTAACTTTATTAAAGGTTTTGATTTTTTGATGATTTTTTCAAAATTTCACTCGAAAATTTGGGGGGTTCTGAACATTCGATTGTGTTTTAAAACAATAGGCTTCCAGTATTCACAGATTATGATTTTTGTACCAAATTTCGAGTCGCTCCATTTGTTCGTGCGATATCGTCTCCACAGACTCACACACACACACTCACCCTCACACACACACACACTCAGAAAGAAAGAGAGAGAGAGAGAGAGATACATCACTTCAAAAATGTTCGATTCGTGATCAGGGATGCTTGAAGCGTGCTCTCCCGTCGAAAACTCGAATTCGAATTTTCAACCCCGTCACAATACTTTCCTTATATACATAATGTATAAATAAGGAAAGTAAAAAAAGGAAATTCTGCAGTGGCTCCAGTCCGCGGGATCCCAAATGGTTAAGTAGTTTGACGAACCATGGGAGAATCCAGTATTTTTTCCATGAGAAGGGGGGGGGGTGCTAATTGACTGCATTAAAAATTTAGAGATTAGTATCAACCTTGAAATATGTACTGTTATAAAGTAAATTAGAAAAGGTAGTATGAGCATCACATTTTAAAAATTATTGTGGATAGCATTTTCAAAAATTAATGTCTGCCCCCCCCCCTTTAAAAATACCCCCCCCCCTTTTCTTAATCTAATTCTAACCTTCCTGGAGACAGAGCAACTAAACTAACAAATTGGACTTTCATAAACATACCAAATCCAATAATCCTAAGTTTTGCATTTAGGTATACGCTTAAATTTCTTTTTATTAATATAGACGTGGGAGAAAACGCACAGATGTGTTTGAATGTTCTAATTCCAAAAGATCAGTTTTCTTATTGTTTTTCTCTCATATTGGTTTTTAATTAAATGAACAATTTTTTAACAACAAATTAACAATGACCGTGGCGACATATTCCGCGACAGTTGCGCCAAATTTGGCGATATATTGTCAACTTAACTGCAGCGGCCGTAGCGGATAATTTGAAAAGTTAGGAATTGTTCTCGGCACTCAAGCGAGATAGAGGAATAAAGCTAATTACAGTCCCTTATGGAGAGTAGTTAGGCGAGTCATTTTCAAGCTGGACAGCGTTGACGTGGTACGAGTCAAAGTGAAGTGTGGAATACTTCAGTGAATTCGATGAGCATCTTATTGCTATTTTATAGTGTCTGCGAGTTATTTTGTGACCTAGTAAGATAGTTACCGATTTATTAGCTGTATGTTGTCCATGTTTACGCGTATTGTTGCTTAAAAAAAAAAAGCGGTAGATATCCAAAAATCCGGACTCATTTTTTTAACACTTTACAACTTAGTTGAAAAGTGTTCATGACTTTGTTCATTCTGGCTGTCTGTCTGTCTGTCCGTTAGCACGATAACTGCCGCAAAAATAACTTTATCAAAATGAAATTTTAGTATGTTGTTCAGACGGTCTGTGGAACCTATTGGAATATAAATGAATAATATCACCTAATTAGTTTTGGATTGAACTCGGGTTAAAAAAATGAAATACACTGAACCCTATGGGACCTGATTTTTCAAACATTTTTTAAACAAATTTAAAATTCATAAATTGCTTCAAAAATTTTAAAACATATTCAAATTATTCAATAAAATGTATAAAAAAATTCAGCAAAATATATTCAGTAGCTTTTTAAATGAAAATGAAAATAATAATTACTACCTTTATATGAAGAGATCACGTGACCTTTATATGGAGAGATCACGTGACCATTATATGAGGAGATCATGTGGCCCACTTCAAAATAAAATATGGCATCCATCTTGTATCAAAATCGTGGTTTTTAATACAAGACCCCCCCCCCCCTTTTCTTAATCTAATTCTAACCTTCCTGGAGACAGAGCAACTAAACTAACAAATTGGACTTTCATAAACATACCAAATCCAATAATCCTAAGTTTTGCATTTAGGTATACGCTTAAATTTCTTTTTATTAATATAGACGTGGGAGAAAACGCACAGATGTGTTTGAATGTTCTAATTCCAAAAGATCAGTTTTCTTATTGCTTTTCTCTCATATTGGTTTTTAATTAAATGAACAATTTTTTAACAACAAATTAACAATGACCGTGGCGACATATTTCGAGACAGTTGCGCCAAATTTGGCGATATATTGTCAACTTAACTGCAGCGGCCGTAGCGGATAATTTGAAAAGTTAGGAATTGTTCTCGGCACTCAAGCGAGATAGAGGAATAAAGCTAATTACAGTCCCTTATGGAGAGTAGTTAGGCGAGTCATTTTCAAGCTGGACAGCGTTGACGTGGTACGAGTCAAAGTGAAGTGTGGAATACTTCAGTGAATTCGATGAGCATCTTATTGCTATTTTATAGTGTCTGCGAGTTATTTTGTGACCTAGTAAGATAGTTACCGATTTATTAGCTGTATGTTGTCCATGTTTACGCGTATTGTTGCTTAAAAAAAAAAGCGGTAGATATCCAAAAATCCGGACTCATTTTTTTAACACTTTACAACTTAGTTGAAAAGTGTTCATGACTTTGTTCATTCTGGCTGTCTGTCTGTCTGTCCGTTAGCACGATAACTGCCGCAAAAATAACTTTATCAAAATGAAATTTTAGTATGTTGTTCAGACGGTCTGTGGAACCTATTGGAATATAAATGAATAATATCACCTAATTAGTTTTGGATTGAACTCGGGTTAAAAACTGAAATACACTGAACCCTATGGGACCTGATTTTTCAAACATTTTTTAAACCAATTTAAAATTCACAAATTGCTTCAAAAATTTTAAAACATATTCAAATTATTCAATAAAATATATAAAAAAAATTCAGCAAAATATATTCAGTAGCTTTTTAAATGAAAATTAAAATAATAATTACACCCATTATATGAAGAGATCACGTGACCTTTATATGAAGAGATCACGTGACCATTATATGAAGAGATCATGTGGCCCACTTCAAAATAAAATATGGCATCCATCTTGTATCAAAATCGTGATTTTTAAAGTTCTTTTTAATTCATATTTAGTGTTGTATCCGCCCTAAAACAGATTTATTTTTGCTTAAATTCTGTGCATCTACATACTGAAACAACGCAATTACAATATATTTGAGTTTAAATGATTATCAAATTTTGATTATTTCTACAACGAAGCCTAATTTGCACTTATGGAAAATGCAAACGCCAAAAGATGTAGAATGAGTTGTATAAGAATTGCTGAATTTCTTTAACGCAAAATTATTTAGCTCATGTAGTCAGTCTGCAATATAGCTGATATGAATGAAACACTCATTGATTTTACACAGAGAACCAAATAGACGATGTTTTTGATGAAGTTTTAAGCATAGAGTTAAATTACTTGTACCTCCATGCTTTTAAGTTTTTAAATAAAATAAATTATTTTAGTATTGTGATGAATGAAAGGATTGGAAAAATGTTTATGAATGAAATGCTGCTTTTATATAGAGGCGATTTATATTTCGATGACGTAATTTGAACAAAGTTCATTTGTTTTCGATGAAGTTTTCAAATGTAATAAATTATTGCAGTATTATGATAATTTTAAAAATATTACCGAGAAATATATCGCATTTTAGAGTTGTTGAAATCAGGCAATTTATATTTCAATGCCGTCAATTGAATAAAGCTTATTTTTTTCGATGAAGTTTTAAGTTTTTATATATAATAAATTAATGTAGTATTGTGATAATTTAAAAAATATTACCGAGGAATGTATCGCATTTTAGAGTTGTTTAAATAAAATTGCACTGAAGTTGGAAAGTGTTTCATAATCAATGATTTATGCATGATTGATCTTTCTTGTTTAATTTTAAGATTAACACTCACGATTTGAGATGATATGTTGCAACAATATTCATAAATAGAATCATATTACAGACAAAAAAGCGAGCGAAATTATTTACATTTTTATCTATTCGGTATCGAATTATTAGCGTCCAAAGTGTTCACATTGTCAGTAACGCTCTGATTTCAGTCAGAGATACACTAAACATGGATGTTATTCGCATCGAAACAAAATCGTCTGCGTCCAACATATAATTTTCAATAAAGATTTTAAAATGTGGATTGGATATTTAAGCTAGAGATTAATTACTTTGAATTAGATATTTATGCAAATTCGGATTGTTTAAGTCCTTAAGCTCCCCAATGACTTTATAAGGGAAGCCCCATCAGTGTACAGGCTAGGCCCACAGTAAAGTGACCATGACCAACAAAATAAATGTGACTGCAGCGCCCGTAGATTTTAATAAGTTGGGATTTCGATCTCGGCATTAAACCGAGATAGACAAATAAATTGGCAATAAAACTGCCGCAAAAAGAATTTATTTGACACAATAGGCTTATAGGCAAATGGCTATCCTATTCAGTTATGTTAAAATAAATAACACTTAATCATTCAGGGTTCTGTTTAAAATGTAGTCTATCGGTCAGTTAAAACAGGCAGCTTAAAATACACTCTGTCAGCAATAATATACATTTTATTTCAAAAAAGAATATTTCCGCCTACTTGAACAGGCACAGCAAGTGGGGTGGAAGAGCACAATGATTAGCGCACGGGGATTTGCACTCGGACGACCAGAGTTCGACTCCAGGTTCTGCCCAAACAGTCCCCATGTTCACGCGGAGTACAGGCACGTTAAACATGTGGATCCGTAAGCCCTTCCGAAGGATTGGTGGTAGGGAGAGGAGGGTACGGTCACTGTGGATGCCTGCCTCTCTAGGTTTCGGTCTAAATTGGATGGCACTTCTCCGCCGTTCAAACAAATTCCTTACACTTTCGGGTTGATCGGACGGTCTGGGTCGAAGAAGTAGCACAGAAGGTGTCACAATATTACAGGACCTGCTGCTGACATGACTTTTCACAGGTAAGTCTGTGTTTTTGCCTTCCACATACGTGTTTCGTTAGTTCCTAGTATTAATTCATACTAATTAGGCAATGCTATACAAATCTTAATTTTGCTTTTTTCCACCTATCTGGCTTTGTAACCTAATTAGTCAACCGAATCTTCTAAATTCTCCGCCAGAGGCGCTGGAATTACTTTTATTCAATTGGGCATGATAATTTTATTATAGATGGACCTACTATAGATGGACCTGGTGTACTCTCATGGACTTTGCCTTACAAAGCTTAATAACTTTCCTGTGAAGTCTGTATAGGAAACATGTAGGTGTAATCAGTTTTTTTTTTTGGCATACTTTCGAGAGGCGAGCCCCCCCCCCCCCCCCTCCCAGACACAGTTTATATTAACTTAGTTTGCATTTAAGTGACAGCATTTAGATATATTTATATAGGGCAAATAGAAAACTTATCCCCCCCTCCCCCAAAGTTGCATTCGCTTCCCCAGCCAAAAAGTCCTGAAAGAAGCACTGAATATAATGCTGCTGTTTCCCGTTTTTCACTCGCGGGAACTGCATTCACATTTGTCTGGAAACGCAATTAAAACATACTCGACAAATGTCGTCTGTTCGTTAATTAACAGCATAATGTGTTACGTATGACGTGCGTAAACTAAATTCACATCAGAGTAAATAATAGAGGCCACAGAGCTTCACGCCTCCGAGCAGTCGCCGCGACATTAAAATTTAACGCTTCCCTCTTGCATTTGCATCTGCGAAAATTTCGCAAATAATACGGTTGTTGAATGTTTAAATAGGAATGGTCTGCAAAACCACGATGACACCTGAATATTTCGGAGTCATTTGAAAATGGAATATTTTAGCGCATCGGCGATTCCGATTAAATGTTACGATTCGATTAAAAAAAATATCTTGAAGTATATATTGTTGCGGACGTGTAAAATGCTCGCACTGGAGGTTCTTTTGAAAACACCCATACAGGCAACTTTTACTATGTGATCTAGGGTTGCCATTTGCTGAAATCTGGCTGGGGAGGGGCCTGCCAGATTTGGCGAATTATGACCAATTTGGCGATATTTGGGTAATTTTTCGAAGGTTCGAGAAACACTTCGAAACGACGAATATTTTACGAGAGATGAGAGATTTCTAGAAGTTTCTACAGAGTAATAAAATTGTATGGAAATATGTCAAAATAATCAATACTTTAAAAGTAAAGACAACCAAAAATTTGGCCATAATTAAACGTCTTTTGTTAAAATCTCCTTTTACGATGCACTAAAACCACACAGCCAGAGGGCTTTTGGGCATTATGGCCACTGATGAAGGGAATGTTAATCCACGAAGGCGCTATGTCTGTGTGGTTTCAGTACGTCGTTAAAGGAGATTTTAATAAAATAATTTTAATTATGGCCAATTTTTTGATTGTCTTTTTTCTTTTTAAGTGTTTCTACAGAGAGTATATAAAAGAGTTATCACTCAGTGAGCTGTAGACGCGATATGAGCTATATTGAAAGGAGATATTCGTCAATGCTTTGAGAATAGCAACGGTTGTTTTGTGAAATGAGTGGAATATTTACGTGCTGTTTTACTTTATATTGCTTCTGTTTACGCCGGGTATGTAAATAAGCGTTTTAGTTATCCAGAAATTTGGATTCATTCTTGTATCTTAAGCGTATACCCACGATTTCAGAGAATACGTAACAATATATGTATAGTAATCTGATTTGAGGTAAATGAAATTAGCACGAAGACATTTAATGTATCATGGATTAAACTTATTTAAAATAGAGAGAATTGAGATATCTCGTACTCTTCATGCAGATAACAGCAACAATAGACCGGTTTTGAGAGCACTGGTCAGCAAGAACTGCAAAAGGAACTCAAACATCTACTTTTTGCTGCTGATTGAAACAAGCATATCAAATTTCATTGGAATAGTTTCATTCTCACAAGAGATATTACGCTAAATGCAAAATTTCTATCTTGAACATTTAATATGTAATTTTGAGAAAGCAATTAGAGTCCGATTATAACACTTTGAGATCGTGAGCCAACATATCAACACAATATGTCGTTATAAATATCAATGTTTTTTAACCTGAAAAGTAAAAAGTTAAGTTAAAGTAAAAAGTTTAAAGTTTAAAATACTGTTTGTGCACCAATTTTTACTTTCCTTATATACATATAATGTATGGGGAAAGTATTGTGACGGGGTTGAAAATTTGAATTCGAGTTTTCGACGGGAGAGCAAGCACATTACAAGCATCCCTGAACACGAATCAGACGTTTTGGAGATGGTGTCTGTGTGTGTGTGTGTGTGTGTGTGTGTGTGTGTGTGTGTGTGGAAGAATGTTTGTGTATGAAAGTATGTGTGTGTGCTGTTGTTGTTGAGACCCACACCGTCCGACCTACCAGAAAGATGTGTGTGTGTGTGGTGCTGTTGTTGTTGAGACCCAGAACGTCCGACCTACCAGAAAGGTGTAAGGTAACTGTTTGGACGGCCGGGAAGTGCCACCCAATTTAGACCGGAACCCAGTGGTGGAGGCTTCCACAGGGACCGTACCCTCCTTCCCCTACCACCAACCTCTCGGAAGGACTTACGGACCCACATGTTTAACGTGATCGTACTCCGCATGAATACGGCGGCAGTTGTGGCAGCGTGCAACTCCAGCGCGCAAACCACCGGGCTACCGCGCCCGAAATGTGCCAACAGCACGCGGTGTTCCCAGATGGTCACCCACCCAAGTACTAACCGCGCCCGATACTGCCTGACTTCGGTGATCTAACGGGAACCGGTGTTTTCAGCACGGTACGGCCGTTGGCCCTGTGTGTGTGTGTGTGTGTGTGTGTGTGTGTGTGTGTCTCTGTGTGTGTGTGTGTGTGTGTGTGTGTCTCTGTGTGTGTGTGTGTGTGTGTATGTGTGTGTGAAAGTGTGTAAAAAAGACGATAACTGACGAATGAAAGGGCCGATTTGAAAGAAATTTGGTACAAAAATTACAATCCATGCATACTGGAAGCCTATTGTTTTTATACACAATCGCATGTTCAGAACCCCCTAAATTTTCGCGTGAAATTTTGAAAAAAATCCTCAAAAAATTAGAACCTTTAATAAAGTTACGAAAATAGTCATTTCTTACGTAATTTTTCTTTAGTAAACGAATAAAATAAATTTTAGAACGCTAGCATGAACCGTTCTCGAGATATTGTACATATATTATCAAAATATCGTATAAAATTAAAAAAAATATTACCTATTGTTGAAATGTGTTCACTTTTCATAAGTAATATCAGTATATGCCTGCTGTCGTGCATATGAAACTGTCATCAAATTAACACTTTTTTTCCTTTCAGATGTTTCAAAACCCTCTGTATTTTCCAGAGCAATAAGTGATCTTTATTCTAATGTCCGAACAGTGTGCAACAATATTTTATCCTGCTGGGCCTCCACCCTCGCTTAATGTTGTGCTACATTGCAATTTGTAATCCGTCTTTAGCAATTGTCCAGCAGTGTATGTATGTATATATATATATATATATATATATATATATATATATATATATATATATATATATATATATATATATATATATATATATATATATATATATATTTCAGAATTGAAACTGGAAATTTCATGATCGCCTGTAATTCCATCTTTTCCGATTGTTTGCCGAAATTATCAACAAAGAAGCTGAAAAAAATGAGCAACAGTTGCAGAATGTGTTAATTGCTGTTTGAAAATAAGAAGATATATTTCAGCATAACCAATAATCGCCATTATAATTCTTTACCTTTGTATTATCTGCGCATATTTTTAGGATACAAATTGTATTTTATATCTATTTAAATTAATCGAAGCAGAGTTTGTGTAGAAATCGTGCTGCCACTGAGATAACAGCACAAATGAACCGGTTTCACTCTTTTTATTTCCGCGATATTTATTTACATTCATCTGGAAACGCAATTAATATTCTAATAACAACTAATATATTTATGACGCATACTTAATAATTAATACCCGTCTAAAGTCATTTATTCATTAATAAATAACATGTTAAATATGGCGTGGAGGAAAGATATTAAATTCGTGGAAACTTAAGAGACACTTAATGAATACACTAACACTTTATCAAGACACCGACATGAAAATTCAAAATCTGCATCTACACCTGTCCAAATTTTGTGAATTATGCGGTTGTCTTAAGATTAATTTAGTTTGTGCTGCAAACAACGATGACGATTAAATTTCAGGGTCTTGAAAATGAAATATTTTGCGTCGTAGCTATTCGGATAAAATGCTGGGATTGCAGCAAATCATGTCGTGAAGAGGAAATTGCGACGCATTTGCTTTGCGGGAAATGTAGTTCTCACGAAAACATTTAATAATATTTCGTGAATTAACAAGTTAAGCACCGCGTTAGTCACTGGTGACTGACAATATATATAATATATATATATCTCTATATTAGAAGAAATAGCTGACGACATCACCTCTGTTTGACAAATTTCTCGTTCTTCGAGAATCTTTGCTTCGTACCGCAAAAACTATTGCATATAAGAATATGGAATTTGGCAAACTTGTAGAAAAAGCTTTGGGAAATACTTTGAAATAAATCTGGTTTATATATATATATATATATATATATATAAATGAAATCAATAAAAAGGATCAAATTCAATGGAGGGGAAACCAAATGCAATGCACATAATGGCAGAGGAGGATTGCGACTCCTCATTCCTGTTTTCAAATCCACTTTATCTCCTGTTTTCATTCCACTTTAGCAAAGGATTGCATATGCAGTAACAAGGGGATAATATTAGAAGCTTTAAGAAAGAATTACCCAGTTAATTTCCTGAAGAAATATTATAATTCATTTTTCAACGATAAAAATGAAGCAAATTCATTCAAAAGGTATTTTACTGAATTGGGATAGTTTCTGCATATCACTTGAAGACTTGCACATGCGCATCGTTACTCATATAAGAGGAAATTTTATAATTCTTCATTTGAGTGTTTCTTGACTTCTATTACCGGTGGTATGTTTCTCCTTGTGCGGATGCTTCTAACTAGGCACATATGGGGGATCAACCTTTACAATGCATTGGTTCCGTGAGCGTTGCCCGGGCTGAAAAAGCTTTAAACGGGAATGAGGAGTCGCAATCCTCCTCTGCCATTATATGCATTGCATTTGGTTTCCCCTCCATTGAATTTGATCCTTTTTATTGATTTCATTTGCATATTTACTTAGGATTGAAGTGCAGCACTTGCGCCTGTTCCTTGGTAATGTTACTTTTCATCTTAGTGATTGCGTATTGCAATTACCACATGTTGTTGTTGTATATATATATATATATATACTGTAGTTTAAGAAATATTTAATGTCAAACTCAAAGACTATTTGAGCTGCGAGTTCGCGTCCTGGATAGACTAACAATTGCAAGACCACGAATTTTTGCAGGCAGGTACCTACATGGGTGAATTTTTACAGGACGGGGCCCCTTTTTCAACATTTTACAACAAAGTTGAAAAATGTTTATGACTTTGTTCATTCTGTCTGTCTGTTTGTCCATTAGCACGATAACTTCCGTAAAAATGACTTAATCAAATTGAAATTTCAGTATGTTGTTCAGACGGTCTCTGGGATATATGGGAATATAAATGAATAATATCACCTAATTAGTTTTGGATTGAACCCGGGTTGAAAAAATGAAATACATTGAACCCTATGGGACCTAATTTTTCAAACATTTTTTAAGCGGATTTAAAATTCACAAATTGTTTCGAAAATTTTAGGTAATATTCAAATTATCCCATAAAATATATAAAAAAATTTCAGCAAAATATATTCAGTAGTTTTTTAAATAAAAATTAAAATAATTATAACGCCTCTTATATGAAGCGATCACTTGACCATTATATGAAGAGATCACGTGACCCACTTCAAACTGAAATATGGCATCCATCTTGTCTCAAAATCGTGAATTTTAAAGTTCTTTTTTTTTCATATTGAGTGTTGTATCCGTCCTAAAACCGCTTTATTTTTGCTTAAATTCTGTGCATCTACATACTGAAACAACGCAATTACAATCAATATATTTGAGTTTAAATGATCATCCAAATTTCATTATTTCTACAACGAAGCTCATTTTTCAGTTATGTAAAATGTAAACAGCAAAATACGTAGAATAAGTTGTATAAGAATTGCCGCATTTCTTTAACTCAAAATTATTTAGCTCATGGAGTCTGCATAGCTGATATGAATGAGATATTCCATTGATTTTACAAAGGACGATTTTTTCGATGAAGTTTTAAGCATAGAGTTTAATTACTTGTACCTCCATGGTCTTAAGGTTTTAAATAAAATAAATTATTATAGTATTGTTATGAATGAAATGAATGGGAAAATGTTTATGAATGAAATGCTGCTTTTATAGAGAAAGCCAGGCGTGTTATACTTCGATGGCGTCATTTGAATAAATTTCAGTTGTTTTTGATGCAGTTTTCAAATATAATAAATTATTGTAGTATTATGATAATGTTAAAAACATTACCGAGGAGCCAGGCGATTTATAATTAATTGACGTCCTTTCAATGAAGTTCATTTTTTTCGATGAACTTTAAAGTTTTCAAATATAATAAATTAATGTATTGTTGAATTGTTGAAGACCCAGACCGTCCGGCTCGTCCTGAGGACTTGAGCATCTATTTGGACGGCCGGGGAATATATTAAATTAATGTATTGTGATAATTTTCAAAATATTACCGAGGAATGTATCGCATTTTAGAGATGTTTAAATGAACTTCCATTGAAGTTGGAAAGTGTTTCATAATCATTGCTTTATGCATGATTGATCTTTCTTGTTTGATAATAATGTATTTTTGAGATATTTTAAATTTTGTGCACTTCTGAAGTGAACTCTTTTTTTTTCGTATCGGCACGTCTAGCGATTTCTCTGTCTCGTACTGTAAAAACTATAATATACAAAAATATGAAATTTGGTACATTTATAGAGAAATAATAGGGTAATATGATGAAATGAACCGTTTATTGATTTAAACTTTAGTTTAGCATGAAATAGCTCGCGAAGCTAGCTCATGATCAAATAATTCAGTCTTTGGATTCAATGGGCTAGGAAAAATCCCTGTTTTTTTCTCTTGCCGAAAATAAGCAAGGATAGAAAAGAGAGTTTTGAAAATATAATTTTTAGGAAAGATAGATATAAAGCGAGCAAGGGCCCCTTAGTAATTTAACAAATTATATTATCAAAAATTAAATAGTTTGAAGGTTATTTAAAAATATATCTAAATTTTAGTTACCAGAAATATTATTTTAATGGGTATTGTTGAAACTGCCAATACACATAAATGGTTGTCCCGTGCAGGTTTCGCAGAATGTTGTAATAGTTTTGTCAACTTTCAAGTAATATCTCTTCCGAATTGTGCTGAAGTATCTTCGAAGTATTTGTACTTTCCCTGCAATACATGGTAATGTATAGTGAAAGTATTGGAATCGTACCGAAAATCGCAACTCGAATTTTCGACGGATCGACACATTTTGGAACCTCTATAACCCGAAAAAATAATTTACTAATAATTTACCAAAATATTTTTACCACCGAGCAGGATTGATATTTTTAATCAATCCCAAGTCACATTCAAAGAACCCATCTTACATTTAAGTTTGTACCGAGCTCTCATTGTTGATAATAATACATAAGTACTGGTTTGCTCACTAATTATGCACTCATCGGCATTGAATAACCCGTATATCCGAAGTATCGTCGCTGTGAACTACATCGTTGCAGCTTAAGCTCAATCTTTAAGAAATTTCAAACCGGTTGAGCAACAGCATTGAATTTGAAGGTCTCGAAAGAAGTATAAAAAATTGTGGCACGTCAGTTTTCTTTGTGCAATTGCAGGTATCACTCACGCAGAGTCCGTTTCGACATCCCAGTCGCTCAACGGTAGAACGTCGGTTGGCCAGTTCCGGGATCCAGGGTTCGATTCCCGGTTGGGACAACAAGGCTCTTTACAACGGCGACTGAACAAATGAGTCCTGTAGGTCAGGTCAAGATGTCGGAGGTCTGAAAGTGACCCTAGTGCGAGTAGTGCGGATTCAGTGAATTCTGGAATATTGAACGCAGATTTCAAATTGAGAGGATAACGACCACGTAGGATACTAAACTAGGTAAAAATAGTAATAGCAGAAGACTAAACTGAGGTAAAAATAACAGGAGGTGGTCAGTCAGATTATTAGTTATCCGCCAATCTGACACTAAATGGTGTAAAAACCAAGCCAAGATGCTTCCTTACGGGCTTCCATGCGACCGAAGGTCCCTTACGCCCACATCAGAATGTTGATTTGTCGACTGTAAGTATATGTGTCCAGATAGCATACAGATGGCAATATGCACACATCTTCAAGAGGCTGCTGTGAAGTGGTCAGAGGCGGCTGATGTTGTGCCGCCTTCGTCTTGGAGTGGCTGCTGATGGCTGAGTACTGAGCTGAGGTGGCTGAAAGAGAAGGGGAGGGCGGGCCAAGGAACAGACGGACCAATAGGAAATCTTTCAGGTTTATAAGAGATACAGTGCTAAAATTACAATTTACATGTTAAGATAAATACAAATAAAGTTTACAGTTAAGGGTTTACACTCAAGTTATCACAAGTCCGCTTCGACTGTAAGAGCTTACAATTTCGTCCGAGTAGCTCAACGGTAGAACGTCGGCTCGCCAGTTCGGGTATCCAGGGTTCGATTCCCGGTGGGGCAGCAAGGCTCTTTACAGCCATTCCAAACTGACGAGCACATAATAAATGCTCAATAACTGCATGTTTATAAATTCTATTACCTGCAGTGGGATCGCGATGTTAATCATAAACACTATTCACCAAATCTTACATTTGGTGAATTACTAAAACTCTCTTACGTTAGAACTCTAGAGAGAAAAAAAATACATTTTGTATTCCCATTATAATTCCACGATGAAGCGTGAGTTAATTCTATCCAACGTTAACACTCTACGGTTAAATATTGACAATTACAAGTACCATTAATCTAGTTACATATAAAGAAAAAAAACTTCCCTGTAACTTTATTCACCAACAGAGCAAGGACTTAATATGCAACTTCTCCGTTACAACCTAATTACGCGTTTTATTTTCTAGGTACATAAGTGCTTAATTACAATCATGCAATGAAGGATATAGCTACGTAAATGAACAATGTTTGCGGTACTCACTTATGCATCGAAGGTCGGTAGCATTTACTGTCAAATTTTTGGTAGGTGATCCATGTATAATTATAACTATAAAGTCTAGCGTGCTTGACTCGTGAAAATATAATAAGCTCCCATCGGCAAACTTTTCTCATGTGTTTATCTTTCATGGAATTCGGAGAGCCGGAATGATTTTCTGACGGTTGTTTTAAACCGACGCATCTGAATTATCTGAAATGACTATCAAATGAAACCCTGCTAATATTAAGTAAACCTGGTATATACTGATCACTCGGATATAGTGACGTCGAAATTGCAACAGATTTGTTGCATAATATTGCATATGAAATGTAATGACAGCTACTTGATGATACTTGCTACTCTTTCAATTTTATGTATTTTATATACAGGGTGATTATAATTAAAGTTCCGGGTTTAAAAATGGTCTCAAATAAAAAGCACTGGTCAGAATGATTTGAAATTTTGAGTGAACACTCGTGGAGCAATGGAATTTTGTTTGGTGAGGAAAAAAACAGTAGTTCAAAAATTTGCCGCTAGGAGAATAAGTGGCGCTTTACTACACTAGAATGCAATACAAAAGTAATAAACGTTGAGTTACACATTGGCTAATGACATAATAAATGTTTAATATGCTGTCCTTCGCATTCTGAAACAAGCTAAAAGCGCAAAATAGCGTGTTCAACAACAGATTTGAGTGTTTCTGTAGAGATGTTGTGGATGTGATGCGTTATGCTATCATCAGCTGTCATTTTCCTGTAGGATGGTCAGCACGTTCCCCTAACCTCAATCCATGTGATTTTTGGCTCTGGGGGTATCTGAAAAATGTGGTGTTTAATGGACACATTACCAATTTAGCGGAACTTAAAGCTAGCATCAGTCATCACATCTACAACATCTCTACAGAAACACTCAAATCTGTTGTTGAACACGCTATTTTGCGCTTTCAGCTTGTTTCAGAATGCGAAGGACAGCATATTGAACATTTATTACGTCATTAGCCAATGAGTAAGTCAACGTTTATTACTTTTGTACTGCATTCTAGTGTAGTAGAGCGCCAATTACTCTCCTATCGGCGACTGTTTGAACTACTGTTTTTTTCTTCGCCAAACAAAATTCCATTGCTCCACGAGTGTTCACGCAAAATTTCAAATCATTCTGTCCAGTGCTTTTTATTTGAGACCATTTTCAAATCGGGAACTTTAATTATAATCACCCTGGATATATATATATATATATACATCTATATATATATATATCAGGATATATCTATATATCTACATCAGGATATATCAGGATATATCTATATATATATATATATATATACATTAATTCGAAAAACGAGAGAAAATTCGAAAATTTCGAAATTTTTTTCTCCAAAAATGTATTCGAACATCTTGCTATATCTCGAGAACAGTTTACATTAGCTTTCTGATCATTGCGTCATTCCTTTTATAATAAAAAATAACGAAAGAAATGATTAATCTCTGTATTATTATTGAAGTTTTCGCTTTAGAACTTTTTCAAACATTTATTCGAACAATGGGGGGATTTTTTAATACAATTAAGGCTTACTTTAAACCCGTACAAAATAAAAGAGCGGAGAATAAAAAAAATTGTAATTAGTGATGATAGAAGTAATGACGATATGTATGACCCATATTGCCCTTTGATAGCCCTTGCCAATAATCAATTACATATTTTCAGAAATATGAAACAATACAGATTCCGAAAATGCACGTCCAAACGTTGCAAATTATGTCCATGTGCAAATAAAGTACAAATTAAAGGCACAAACCAGGGTTGAAAAATATTTTGTAAAATATACCAATGCATTTACTGTATTACTTGTTTAACATGTAAATTGAGTTATATCGGACAAACATGCAACCCACTTAATATACGTCTAAACTTGCACCGAAGTCAGGTCAAGCGTGATTGTGAAAATCCCTCGAGTATAAATAATTTCGAGTTGAAACATTTTTCAATGCATGATTTTGATAACATATGTATATCAATACTCGACATTGTTACTGACATAAACGAACGTTTATGGTGGGAAAACACCCATGTCAAGTAATACGGAACAATTTTCCCATTTGGATTAAATTCTATTATGATAAAATGCTTAACCTTGAATATTACACTACGTTGAACAATAAACGCCTTTGTTATAATACTAATAAGAAATCAATAAGATGGAAAAGAGGAAGAGGTAATCATAATAAAAATACAGACAAATGTTATAAAAAAAACTTTGATGAAATTGAACTCATTTATTGAGGAGTTTATGGGATATCAAATGGTTCAGACTGCATGGATAAAAAATAGGATCTTCGGCATCAAGAAAATTCATGTCCAACGTTTATGGAAGGAATGGTATAGTCGCCCTATTGTCCCCAATCAAAACTGTTACACATCCACAGCCAATATTGTTGTTTTCTGTAATCTACTGAAATTACGAGCAAGAAAATTGAACGTTCAATTGGATGTAAACCCTTTTAAGGCAACAAAAAAATAATTTATGATCACTACTTTTCATAATAAGAACTATGACCTTTTAACAATATATTAAGGAAATGTGCTGAAAAGTTACCTATACGCAATATTAAGGTTGGGATTTCTTACAAATATCTAAAAACTAACGGTAGAAACTTTTTCAATTACAACGTTATCGGAAGAAAATTAAACGAACATTTAAACTTAAAATGTAATTGTGAAGAGCAAACCAACACAAATAAAGACACTGATGTTACGCATGGACATGTAATAACCGGTAAATTGGAGATGGTTAAGAACAAAGATGTAGAGATCTTGTTAAAACGTGGACAAAATTCCGTAATCAGGTTTATTATTAAAGTGCATTTACATTTACTAAAGAAGTGGATGATTTTATATACAATATGGCTGTTAAATATAGTCACCCCATTGACACTTTCAACGAATGGCGAAACGCAGTGATCGAAGGTTTCAAAAAAGCACTATCGTCCATTTTTAAATAACGCCTATAAAGATAGCAAAGTAACAATAATAGAGACTTTACGGAGAAAATTCGCAATTACTTACATGGATAAAGTGCCTTCTAATTACGCATTTATATGTAAAAAATATTATGTTGACACCCTTCGTAACTGTTATAACGATGAAACTATGTATACAAAAATTGATTCAACAAAGAAGATCATTGAAAATCTATCAAGGCGCTTTATAAAAGAATAGGACAGGATTTAAAAAATGTTAAATTTCCCTATTTTGTTCTAATTCCGAAGATGCACAAAAAGCCCATCCGATTTAGATCTGTAACTGTTGGATGGGGATCTTACATTGGCTAATACAAAGCTGTTAACTATCCTGACACCCATCTTAAAGGCTATTAAAAAAATGATACAGGTATGATATCAAACAGTTATGAATTAATTGAAAAATTGGGTAAGATTCCAGAAAAAATGTATTTCAGATGCTTTGATTTCAGAGACCTTTTTAATCACGTTAACTTGGATGATTTATTGGAAATTTTGGTCGAACTCCATGAACATTACAATCTACACTCTACAATCTCAGTCAACAAATACAAAAAGTTGATCAAAATCATCTTATACGAAAATATCTTGTACAACGGTATATGTTTTTATCGACAAATACTGGGCATCCCCATGGGGGGGGGGGGATGCTCCTCCCTTCTTGCAGATATTTATCTGAGTAAGTATGAACAAGGTACTTATTTGCTTAATGAAGCCCGTTCTTTTGTTTCGTAGACGATGTGTTGATTGGATCATCGGATCAACATTGCCATATTGATTTTGGATTCTACCCTAAAGGCTTGGAACTTGTTGAAACTCAATACACATAAGAAGGAATAGTTGATTTCTTAGACATCAGTATTTACTATAATGAACAGGAAAAAATCTGTTTCAAGCTTTATGATAAACGTGACAACTTTGATTTTGATATTAATTTCATAATAGACTAAAATTCAAATTTAAGCAGTGGAATATTTAGAAACGTGATAATTAACTATTTAAACCGATATAGAAGACTTAATACAGAGAAAGAACAAGAATACTGTATTAATAAATTAATGAAAGAAGCAGTGTAAAACCATTATCCGATTCGTTATCTAAGACACTACGAAAATTTGGTCTTTAAGAGGGCATGATATGTGTGTGCTGTTATATGGACTAACTTTTACAATGGTTTTGGCCTTGGAATGTCTTGCTTCTGAGTATGGTTTAATTTCATTTTACTTGGCTCCTTTATGCATTCTGGTCTGTTTTCTTTGGGATGTTTCATTGACTTCATCAGACGGAGGGATATTTCAGGAAAACAGAGGTACTGGGAGTGTTTCCTAAGAATAAAAGCACTTTAACCGGGAACAGGGGGGTCATAATCACGCCCGGCCTTTTTACTGTCGTTTCTGTAAGTACTCTCATCTTTTTCTCACCCTTCCTACTGGGGTCCCCTTTTTATGTATATCTTGTTTTGTATTTGCAATTTTATACCTGCTTTAATTAATAGTGCGGCATTGCGCCTTAAATTAAGCAGCTTTATGTTTTTCCAATTTGTGACTTGCATTTTTGTAATTAATATATATATATATATATATATATATATATATATATATATAAATAATACACACACACTTACACGCACATATATACCGGGTAATTCAAAAGTTCGGAGTAAAAGCAAAACGCTATAAAAATATCTATGGGTCGGAGAGACATACGGTTTGCAGATTAATATTCACCGTGATGAGGGATTTTGTGTGGCATAAAAAAAATTAGTTCAAACTCTTGACACTCGTGGGGCTGCGGCAGATAAAGTCATGGAGATGATTTATGCATGGAGGTGATTGCACACATGACTGGCCTGCGAGATCACCAGATCTCACACCCGTGATTTTAGGTATCCTCCGCAACGAGAAATTACTCCGCACGAGTGTTTGGATGCCCTCGTCAACGAACGATTGCGCCTGCGATTGCAACCGTTGGATAACAACGGATTTGACCTCGTTGTCGTCCCGGAACTGCTTACTAGTAAAAAAGGACTTCAGGTGCTTGAAAAGAAGAAAGTCACTGGGTGCGAGATCACGTGTATCTACAAGCACAGCGTAAACAGGAACAATATGCAGGAAATGGTTCAATACCTGTCTCATAAGACCACTAAACAACTGTTGGGTACAGTAAAACAGAGATAAAATGTTCCATTGATTTCACAAAACAGCAGCTACTATCGAAACATTGAAGTACTTCACTTCAATGTAGTTCGTATCCCGTTACGAACTCCTCAAATGATGACTCCTTTTATATACTACTTTCTGTTGAAATTTCCAGAAGGGGCTCGTATCTCATAGAATATTCGTTATATTGAGAAAATCCTCGAACAGTTGAAATGTTACCAAAAGTCGCCAAGTTGGCGATAAATGTTAAAATCTGACAACTCGTGTATTGACAGTCCGGTTATGGCAACCCTAGATTCACGCCATAGGAATGGCTGCCCCTACGGTGTTTTTCCCTTTTGGCGCTCAATAGAGCATCAAGTGAAGGCACTTTTCATGTTTGTAATAGGCAGAGTAATAAAAAATAAAAATGGTAAAAATTATAGAAGCGAGTTTATTTTCACTGAACTTTATACACCTCGATTTATAGCGGGCTTAAAATCCTGAACTTTCTAAAAGTGAATGACTAGATACCATTACTTAGAAGCTAAAGGGAAAATTAGACTTAAAATTATTAAAATAACAAATATTGTTCATTACACAATCACCTTGAAAATCTATTAGCTAACTGAATGACAACGGTTTCTGAGAATTTTGAAATGCTGTCACCACAAGTACGGTATGCCATTAAGTGGTATTCCAATAACGAGGTTTCACAGTAATTGCTAGACACTTGCAACATAAAATGGCAAACTCTCTTGTCTTTCCAATTCGACGGAAACAGTCGTAAAAAATCAGAAAATTTTATGAAAGCATAAAAAACTTTTACGCCTTTTTTCGCACGTGCTGTAATAAACTCGAGCCATCGGGAAATAATCGCCAAAATGGAATTGAAAAAGTTACAGATTTTCCACATGTTCCGGGGTAAGCTCCGAAAATCACGTACATTGTTTCTTCTCCCGATTGATTTCTTAAAATATCTGACATATGTTACCGAAACGTACAAGTATTGGGAAGACACGCTCCGCCCCCTGGGTTTGCCAAGCCCCGCCCTCCACACAAGAAATATAGTGGATCAATACCACCAATAAAAGAATGGCAATCCGCACTCGACCCGAACCTCAATAAAATTGTATTTTAAAACTTTATTCAGTAGTTTTTGAATCTTAAACATATAAGTAAAATTTCTTGTTTACAGTTTGCAACCTCCTTAAAAGCAGTTATCTACTTTAGTCCTTAAAAATAATTTTGGCCGGTAGACCCCAACGCGTTCTGCAACTTAAAAACTTCACTTTATATTTTAATGGTTTTGCACCAAAAGAATTGTTTCATTCGGTGGTGTACCATTCATATCGGAGTATTGAAAAAATAATAAAAGACATCGAGATTTTTGAACTGATTTTAAACAGGGGCAACAGAGACGCTTTCAATTACATATCATAGAGGGCGCCACTAATGTTGTATTGAATTATATTTTTTAATTTAAAACATGAAAAGGAATTTATTTTTAAAAACAAAACACAGAAATTTCGAATTTTAAGCTTCACCACATGCAAACATTTAGATGTAACAAATATCAGCTATTTTGGGGACAAAACTTTTTAATTAAAAATAAAATTCTGAAAATAGCATTTACTAAAGTCTCTAAATTAGCCTTATTTTTTTTTTTTTTTTGCCAAATGTGCTTTCCACGCGCATTCGTAGTATAGGTTTTCATATCTCCTCTAGCAATTCTTTGCAACTATTAGACTCTAGCAATAAATTGCAATGCAAATACAAATTTCTTAACGCACATCATCGTACATTTAACAATATATAGTAAATATAACAATGGATTATAATAAGTAAAGTAGTTACATTTCCATAGTTATTTACGAAGCGTCTGCGGAGCACAAATGCGGTAATGTTAACGGGTAGAATCAGAAAACCGCCAGATATGACTAGTTGATTGCCGCACTGATGATGCAATAATGCAAACTAGAACTTCGTGAATGAAATATCAGGGAATAAATAGTCATTCGAGATATCTATAATAAATTAATTGGATATAAGGGGATAATAAGTTAATTTGCAAGTTCGTGATTTTTCATTTCACTAAAACAGGATTTTTTAAAATTTGAATACCCACTATGTGCATTTCGGAAATAGTTTCTGAAAAATTAATTTAATTTCGAAAGCGAAGTAAAGATTTTTCCTCATTATTTAATCATATAAAAATTTTATTTTAAAATATTCATGCAATGGATCTTATTTGTTGCACATATTTATAAAGCCATTTAGCGCCACATACTTAGCCAGGAAGTCGAAAAGAAGGAAGGTCTCCAACCAAATTTGGAAAAGAAGTTAGTAGAAAACTAACATTTTATCCAATGGGGGGAAAATAGTTAATAAATAGTAAAGGGGGGGGGATAAATTATAGGACTATGAATTTGCTTGCTCAGACTACTTCATCAACAAAAACTACTTCCTGAAACAATTTATTGTAAAAGAAGGTAACAACATGTAGTCAGTTTACGCCACGGGCATAGCCTGGATCTAGTAAAGAGTGAAACTTTTAAGTGAAACTAGTGAGTTTACTAGAAAAGGTTCCTTCCCACTCACTGCAAGGGGTGGGAAGGTCTACCACCGATTGAGGGAGGGGAAGTGAGAATAATTGCTTTTCCCAATATGGCCACTATATTAAACATGTAATGGTTTAGCGAATGGGGGAGGGGGGTATAACGTATGTATTAAAGGTTGTATTATGACTATGAAAAAGTTGTATCAGATTAATTCTTCAATTAAATACACTGTCATAAACGAGTTATCACAAAATGGTCATTTAGTCAGTTTACGCCATAGGCAAAACCAGGTTCTAGGAAAGGGGAGGAGCTTCCCAATCGAATATGGGAGGTAAACATCTTTACTTAAATATAAAGTTTCCATAAACTATAAATTTGTTGCTTATAACTTTTTCTATACTACACATGTATTGAAGGAAAATGTACGTATCAGATTGCAATTGTTACTTCCTGAATCAAAGTTTCACGTTTAATAGTTTCAAAGTTTCACGCATGACAATAAATTTAGGTTCTAAATAAATCTTTCGTTTTATGTATATTTTATTCATAATATGATAACACTTTTGTCAGTGTATAATCCCACAAATAATAATTTCATTCAATCTGAAAAACCCTACTATAAATTACAAATGAAGATATTTATTTCTACTTTTAAAGAAGAGGTTGTTTTACTTTGTATCTGTAAATGTCGGCGTGGCGAGATGGATACTTTACATTATAGAAAAATGGCATTTTACTTAGAAACTCTTGCAGATATTTGACGTTGTATGATATCGAAAAGGAAAACAATCAGCAGAAGAATGGACAGCTCCAGCTCCATTGATTAGTATATTTTCTCCGGTGAGTATGTGACGTTTCTGTACTCAAAAGTTTACACAAATCGTTCTTCCAGTGTTTGTTGCAGGAATCATGAGTAGGTCGTATGATTTAACAATGAAACAAGAAAAATTCTGATAAGTCATTATAAGTGAAACATAACGTTTTTTCGAAAACTGAAGTTAATAGACGAGATTGAAGCAAACGGGGGAAGGCTAAGAAAGACGTAAACAGCGCCCTCAAATTCACAACGTTCGGGTTATAAAGGTGAAGCAAACTTACAGGAAAACTTGCTCCAACACAGGTTTACTCAAGCTTCTGTCGCGCATGCCCATTAAGCAGAACTACACACGAAAATATTTCGGAACCACAACACGAAAGGCAGTTCCAAGGAAATGAAAATCTAGATTTGTCCCCAGATGTAAAACGATATCGTTAGAATTGAGACATATTGCGGAAATGAAATTTTTTTGTCGATAGACTAAAAACAAAATCATCAGATGGTACATTGCACAGACTAATATTATACAGACCTGCCACTCTCGATAGTTTCGTTTTCGCGGCGGCCATTAGAGATAGACCAAAACGGGGGTTGGCGCGCTCTTGGCGATGGTCTGGTTTGGTATGAGCGCTTGACGATGGTCTGGTTTGGGTCCAAGACGATTTTCAATGTTATAACCCTATTTCGCTTAGAACCACAGACTAGCATATTTTGAGTAACGTGAAAAAGGATTATTTGTTAAGTCTTTAGACATAGAAATGGATTGCCAAAAGAAAACTGGTTGCGTTACAGAGAATGTAATTTATTTTTATTAAAATTGAAATAATTTTAGTTTTCACCATCCTATATACATGTTCATTATAAGTATACACGTGTTCATATAAGTATACATGTGTTCATCATACGAAATTAGTGCTGTGTTATTACTGCCGATTAAACTAAATTCTAAGAGGTAGTGGTATAATTAGTTAAAAAATATTTTTCGTATTTTTATAAAATGTGAAATAATTGATATTTAGATTGCTTTTTCTTAGTTGAATGTGATATTGTATGTGTATATATTTATGTAAAATTTTCATTAAGTGCCTTATGGTGGAAAATTCACCCCCCCCCCTCGGGTAATTAATGATTGGGTTCCACAACTTCGATAGTGCATTTATGTAAGTTTTATATTTACTATATGAATATTTTTATATTTAAAAAAAAGTCTATTATCAGTATCCCAGAACAAATTAAGGATCAAGACTAGCGTCTACAGCTCGCGGATTGGAATTTATCAAAAACGCTGCAGCACTCAGTTTTGCTTTTTGGACTAGATGTTTTTTCTTGCAGTTTCTCTTTCTACGCCGGTTTATAAAGTAAATTTCTCGATTTAAAGGAATAAATTACATGATCTACGATTTCATGTAGGAATGGGGGCTCGATTGACAAAGATCGTAGATAAACTTTTTTATCGGTTTGTAACGAAAGTAGCTTTAATTCATTTTTTGAAATTAAAATTAAATTTAACCACGCGTTATAGAATTGACGATGAAATTTATTTTTAACATTGCAATATATTTAAAAATCAAATATCTGTTATTTTCATTTTACCCATGAAAATTCTAATGTTAAATAACGTTTTTTAATATTTTTGTATCAGCACACATATTTTAATATACTAGCGAGAGCTCTCCCCACCCCCCACCCCCTCCTCGACCCACACCACGAATCAAAATGGAAATGTGTATCTTTACTATTAATATGTGTACTAAGGTGACCAATCGTCCTCCTTTAGGGAGGACAGTCCTTCTTTTGCAGGTTCTGTCCTTCCTCGAAAAGTGTCCTCCTACCTTTCCTCCTTTTCGATATTTTAAAACTAATCTGTTAATCTCTGTATTCAGAGATGCCGCGCCGAACTGTTATGCGTCATGTTGTTAGCTGGCGACTAGAAAGTCATTTAGCAGATTTAGCAGTGTTTGGCCATATCCATATCTGAAGTGCTGGTAGAAATTTTAGTAGAAGATGATACGCAGTAGTGAAGTGTTTTCTCAAGAAAGCAAGTTCGTTAAACACAAACACAATTTTATTCTTGTGAGATCCATTGCACAATATAAGGTTACAACATCACTGTAACATTCGTTGCAAAGCAAAACTATATACAATGAGCTAGCAAGCTCATGAAAAAGGTTTTGTAAACAGTTTATGACTAGGCACACACTCTCAGTTACTATAACATCGGTAAGTAGAAAACAGCTACTTTACCACAAATGCCGTGCACGCTAACGAAGCCACCATCATCAGGTCACACGTCATGGCATTACAAGTTAGACTACTCTCTACCGGTCTAAAGGTCTACTACCTCTATTAGCGAGTCTGCAGGTCTGTCTAAAGGTCTGCATAATTACAAGGTCTGCCTTCCTTAAAGGTCGTCCTTCTCCATCGATCACCGTCTGATCGATCTGTCAGGTCTGTCTGTCTAAATAACTGAGAATGTATCCGATCATATATACACCGTGATGGGTACGCTTCGGAACACAACCATTGACGGCAGCGCCCTCACTATATGCAAAACAGGATGCGCGCGCGGCGAGAAGGCGATTTGCATGAATGGCATGTTCTGTTCTCGTCACGAGTCGTTCACGAGAACGGTAAAACCATTCTAAAAAATGTAAACACGTTCCCGTGATAACGAGAATCGCGACGAAAACAGAACCAAGTTTCCAACAGTAATGATTGTTGGACAAGTGAGAAATTAAGATTGAATGTTGATACTCTAGCTGCAGCACTTACGGTAAAATTCAATATGAAGGATATTTCTTGCTCCGAAATTTCCAATATATTGTTACTCTTAGAAAATGATATATAGACAAAAAATATTCATTCAATGGAAAAATACTCGTTTAAGTAAATAATTAAAAGGGATGTAAGCACAATTAGTGTATTTTTGTTTAAATTAATAAAATGTTTCATTTATTTACGTTGTACTTTTTTCTTAAATTTTTTCGTCCTCCTTTTCATTGTAAAAAAATTGGTCACCTTATGTGTACATATGTGTTCGAATAAAACATAACAGTTGTAGACGTAACTTAAATATAAAATAAATTTTAAATCATCAGTTCAGAAAAAGTATATTGTTTCTCAACAAAGGGAAAGTGAAGATTTTATCTGAATGCTGATGTAACACAATGCAGAATGTGATTTTTTAGAATTTTTTTTTAAAATATAAAACATATTCATTTTAACCCAGGGCACCTCTTCCTGAAAAACCATGGTTCAAACCATCAAGTTCTGTTTTTAACTGCATTAGTGTACTATTCTCAGTCTGAACTCACTTATGATTAAACTATTAAAAGCAAAATATTTGCAAATTACTTAATAATTTTAACTGTACAATACTCCCAAGATAAGTATCTTTATCACATTTGTGACCATTCGTACAAGTGATGTTATGGATCAATACTGACCCTCTTTTTATGGTTTGAATTCCTTTACTCTATAAAAATAACTCTTGGTGACATTTTTATACATATGTATATATATACACATACACATTGAAGGGGGCATATTTTAAACAGACGAGGGAAGAGTTTTGCGGGGGAAATTTATCTAAAATTAATTAAAATGCAGGTTTACAATATCATCATGGAGAGATTTGCCAAAAATGTTTCAGTGGTTGGTGTGAATCCCCCAATCCCTTATATATGTATATGTATATTGATGAGATAATGTTAGTTTGACTGTGAAACAAAAATTTGTCTTTATAACAGCTAGATGTAACTTCGCAAGTGTTTCATATCCTTTAGAAGGCGATGTTTAAAATTTAACCAGAATTTGAGAATAAATTCACGAAACATTGGTAACATTTTATTACATAAACTGATAAAACAAAATTTAAAGAAAATGATAAATATTACATATATCATTATATTAAATAATATTTTGTGTATTCTACACATGAATAGATTCAAAATCATGAAGGTGATAGAATATCTAAGAATTACCGAAGCGTTACTGACATGTTTAGTTTCAAACCCTCAACATATACTTTTTAATATTTTTTCTTATTTTTAAATTATGGATCAAAGGTCAGCAATCTTTCCACATTGTTAATTTATACTTCTAACATTTTATATTGACTTAAATTTAATTTCTCAGCAGGTATTGATGTTCAACAGTATCGGTACAATTAATTTTGAAAAACAAAAAACAAATTATAGAGTAACTGAAAAATAATTTTTTTACTTTTAGCGACCAATTAAACTTTTCAATTAAAAGGTTGTGAATTGCTAAATTCACCAATGACTATTACTTTAATTGGATGATGCATTCACGATTTTCATTTATGAGCTTTTAAATTTTTTGAACTTTTAAATTTTTTGTATACTATATATGTATCAATTAAATATGCTTGGTGTTCATAATTTGATATGCATTTAAATTTTGATGTGAAATTTGCAATTCAATCATTTTCTCTTTTAACATTGCAAGAATATTCTAAATAACTTTCACTATGAATTATGCAATTTATAAGTGTAGTTTAAACATAATACCACATATATAAGTGAAATTAAATTATGACTTGAATTATAATTTCATTGGATAGTTAGTCTGAAAGTGAAGACAAATCAAAGGAATTATAAACTGGATGCGAGGATAAATGTAATAGGACATGCGGACAAAAGTATCTATTTACTTTATAATAAAAGTTTTAAGAGTTATGCAGCCGTATTTTTGCAACCAAAAGTGCTCTCTTAAAAAGCAAATTGCTTGTGTAAGACACATTGCAAAATAAAGGGATTTTGAAGAAGAGCATGGCACTGAAAAGGGCCGGTTTTTTTCTATAATTTTTATTTAAATCAGTATCAGACATATTAGAGAGAAGCAAACAGTCAAATATCAATTGAAATATGTGATCAAAACAAACAAGATGGCGTTCGCGCATGCGCAGGGATTCAGGAATCCGAAACTTGCTGCTGCAGCGTTTTTGATAAATCGAGAATCCGCGAGCTGTAGACGCTAGTAGGATCAAGTAATTTAACGATCAACACGCTAGTATACCTTTTAGACTGAAAATATTATATAATATTTCAGTTTTTTGAGTATGTTAGCTTGTAATTTTTTGTGCATTATGTTTTATAGTGAGACAATGCAATGCGTCCATTTTTATGATTATTTGAATTAAATATATAACTATGTTTATTTAAATTTACTTAAACTAATGAATATATTTATGTTGCTGATTAATGTATTTTTAAATTCTGATCATTTTAGTTTCAAAAATTATAAAAGTACAGTCCTCAACATTTTGTTCTCCTCCCGTTTTAAAAAGAAATCGCCAAGCGAACGATAACACGCCAAATCTGGCAGACGTCTTTTGTTTACATCGTAGTTCAGTTGGTGCAACTCACGACCTCTAGTGTCTATGCGATATCCCATGTTAAAAATGTTGCCAAAGGGTCCTATGGGAGTGAACATTCTGAATACATTCTGTGGTACATTGGTTACCACACTGAAGAAAATGAACAATTACTTGTAAAACAGCCACTGTAGTAGCTTCCTAGACAGACTCAAGAATAGCACAGCATTCTTGACTTTATTGAGCCGTTTGTTGGTTGTAACGGCAATTATCTAAAATACTGAATTATATTTCAATAGTGGAGCATAATGTGTTCATCATTTAAAATTTTTAAATATGTATCAGGGCTAAACCACGAGTTCGCAAGGTTTTTTTTTTTTTGGGGGGGGGGGGGATTATATAGATACCATTAGCATATATAACAAATGAGATAATAAAAACTATATACTATTTTCACTGTTCCAGGGCTCATCATAAATTTTAATAAAATATGTAGTGAAATTTATATTCTTTTTAATATTTCGAGTTTTAGACATGAAAAATTACTAAAACCTCAATCTAAATTCCAGTTTTCTCATAATGTACCGCCATATAAAATTTTATGGCGATATGTGCATTCGTTCTGGAGTTTTCTTCTCGAAACGATGTACGCACATAGATCACCATATTTCCAAAAGTGCTTGAAATGAGTTCAGCCGTCACCTCCGAAAGCAGAGGCCGGAGCACTAATTTTTGACGTCTTGGCTTGTAGGCCCACTGCGAGTAGGTCTTCCAGATCGCGATCGAAGCTTTTGCTATTTGTTTCCCTTTTAATTCTCTGTTCGATGTAAAGGAATCATAATTTATCAGTAAATCAAATAATATTCATGAAATTTGGAAGTATTTTCGATAATGTTCATTAAAATGGGTGATTTAAAATATTAATATTGCTGTACATTTCCTTAAAATAAAATATTTATAATGACTCATTCACTGTAGGAGCAAAGATGAAAGGATTCCATTCAGTTAGTGTTTTAATAAAAGTTTGAAAAAGAACCCTGTATATTTATTGCTTAATCAGGCATTTTATTTGAATAATTCTTCAGTACATTCAGCTAAAGTATGCGTGCTTACAGATAAAGTATGCAGAAACTAAAATGATTACTGAATACTATATCTTTAAATATCATAAGATAATCATTAAAAAGAAACTCAGAATTTAACTTTTAATATGCTTACGTGTTTATTTATTTTTATTTCATTTTATTTTATTCATTTTTTGTTGTTATAAATTGTAAAATGATTTAGAATTAAGCTAAAATACTAGTTGAATGTCATTCATTAACCTATGCACTATAAATTGTAGAAGTTCAGGTTTTCTAATATAGCACATCTTATATTCCCTTTTTTACTACCAGACATTAACAAATTGTAAACAATTTTGCTTAATTATAGAGTTTGAAATACCTCAGGGGCTTTGAAAATTTAATAAAGCTGTATAATAAAACTTTTTGGTATTAATATTTCATTTACAATTCCATTGAAGTGAAAATGTAAGAAAGATTAAATTAGCTTTGTATTATTAAAATAACATTAACTATAATATAATGAAATATACAATGGTAACTTGAAATTGTAAGTTAGTTACTTTGCTTTTTTCCAAGTTATTTTAACAATTTTCAATAACATAATAACTCGCTACATAAAAAATAAAATGTACCCAACCTAAACACAAATGACTTCCTAACATATTCTTCTAAAATTTCAGCATGCCATAACAAATAATAAAAAATATACGTGCAATATATTAAGATACTATATCTTTTATATGCAATTACTTACTTATCAAACAGTTAAAATATGTTATTTGATGTGTGAAATATTCCATTTTACATTATTTTACTTTCATAACTTTAGTGTAGCATTTTTATTGCTACGATTTCTTACTATTGACAATATCTTAAAAAGAGAATGACATTTTGTTATCTATATAAATAAAATTGAAAATACATGTATCTGTCTGTGTGTTTATCTATCTCATCATCACGGTAGAACTGCTGCATCGAATTTCATGAACATTCTGTGGGTAGCTTTGAAATAGCCCTACTTAAAATTTAGTCCATGTTTCGAGTTTCTAGGACCAGGGATTGTCGAGATATGAATAAAAATCCCACAATTAAACCTTCCATAAAAATAGAATTATGCAGATGATATATTTTCCACAAATTTATTAAGAAAATTATATCATGATGCTTAGCAACGCAATTAAATCAAATGTGTTTATTAGGCAGACGATTATTAAATTTTTTAAGATTTAAATAATAAAGAAATCAATATAAAACAAAATTTTATAACCATTTTTATACAATTTTAGCGCTTTTATTTTAGTTTATATTGATCCAATTTCATATATATTTTATAATTTGTTTTCAAACGAGAATGTTTTATTCAGATCTGCTTGAAGATAATTTTGTATAGAAAACACAGAAAGGAGAATTAAATGAAATATTTTAATAGAATGTTTTGAGTAAGAATGTCATTTAGAATACTGCAGGAATTTGCACATATATTAAATCATGGGCAATGTCGGGTATATCTGCTATTAACAGTATACATAAAATTGTATGTTGTACATCTATCTGTCTGTTTATTATCTCAGCACGGTAGAGATCACCTATTTTCATTTCATTAGAATTATTATAAAATTTCAAAAATTGAGACTCTAAATATTAAAACTTCACATCAAATTCTGAATTTTAGGTTTCTTGTATTATATGGTCAGTATGAAGAACGGACATGCTGCTAGTCTATTATAAAATATTACACAACTAACATTATTAAAGTAATTTTAAAATATTTGCAGGAGACTGTATAATTTATGTATAATGACACATGTATAATAGCTGTATAATGACACAAGCTAACTTGATAAAATATACATTTTAAACATTGAATGATTTTAAATACTTTACAATTACTTAGCAAAGCTTAATTTTACAAGTTCTTAATTAATATGACAACAATAAAATTTTAAAACAAACTAAGAAAACTCTAAAAGGTTTGTTGACGTTATAATTAGCAACAAAACAATTTAGAATCCAGTTAGCGTTAATTGAATAGCAATAATTTGATTGCCATATATTTAAAATTCTATATAATTTTAAATGACATGATAATAAGCAAAAAATGGTAAGCACTTACTTCTAAATAGCATTTTTCGTTTTTCACATTACGGTAATAAGGTAACTAGTAATCCAATGTTATAAGGTATGTAGTCGAAGGTATGCTGGTCAAAATGTTTATTAAATGATGAACTAACATATAAGACATTCAAAAATACGATAAAAAGACCGTTATGCATCCACACGCGCGAGCCCACGTACTGCACTGCACATACGATACTTCTTTGTGTGGGCTACTCTACTAGGGGAGAACTTTCCAGAAAAGTTGAGACGGAGGAATTCGAATTCGAAGGCCAGAATTGGGCCTACAGCTAATACGTCACGAGGTACAGGGGGGGAAAGTAGTTCGGCCTTTTCTACCGGGGGTGACGGTTCAGCAGGCGCAGAAATGTACGTAATCGTCAAAATACAGAACTTCGCTTTCAAAAATGTTCGGGGGAAAACAATACTTTATACCATTGTCTTTCACACTTTTTTGGTAGCTGAAACGTTTTGAAGTTCAATTTGATCGCAGAACCCTAAAATGAGAAAAAATTCCTTACGAAACTGTCACGTCGACATGGAATGCTACGAAATTATCACGTCGCGGAACCCTAAGGTTCCGTGGAAAACATTTTGAATAACGTTGCTTTATATAGAAAAAAAAATAAAAATTTCTCTCAAAAAATATAAATTCTTCTCATAATTTGACGCATCTGATGACTTTTGTATAAGCCTAATGTTTTTGTTAATGCTAAAGGAAAATAACTCTTGTCTCAAATTTAATTTTGGTCAATTTTTTCGTGCTATCAAAAAAGAAAAGTTAAAGTTATATTATTCCAAATTGTACCAAAATCCAAGAAACATCAGAGTATTATACAAAGTGTCACAAAAAGCTTGAAACGCGCTTTAATTCTTTACCTGTTGGAGATAAGTGGGCAATGTAAATTGCAAAAATGTTGAAAGTAAGGTAGGAAATAAGACTACGTTAATGAAATGGCCCTCTAATTAATTTTCAAAAAGTTACACTTTTTAATTTTTATACGATCCCTTTTAGACAAATGTGGTTAGTCAGAAATATGTTATTTTTAATGCAACAAGATCTTTAAAAAAACAGGCATATCTGTATCTTTAAAATCCACTGAATTACGATAGAGGGAAAAATCTGATCTCGTTTTTCTGGAAATTGAAGTTTATAGACGAGGTTGAAACAAACGGGGGAAGACTCAGAAAGACGTCGTCAACAGCGCCCTCAAACTCACATTGTTCGAGTTATAAACGGGAAGCAAACTTACAGATAGACTTACTCCCGCACAGTTTTACTCCCGTCGCACATGCACATTAAGAAGATCTACACAGGAAAATATTTGGAAACCACAACTTGAAAGGCTGTTTCAAGAAAATAAAAATCTACATTTGTCCCCAGATGAAAAAAGATAACTCTAGAATTGAGACAAATCGCAGAAACAAAAATTTTGTAGGTAGGTGAAAAATAAAATTACCAGATGCAGTACATTGGCTACGGCACTGAAGAAAATAGACTATTACTTTTAAAACAGCTACTACAGTAGCTTTCTCAAGTATAGCATACAATTACAGACCTTATAAAGCCTTTCATAATAACCTTGGCCTTTCATTAATACGTAGTGTCGTACAAGACAGAGCACCAGGCGCGAAGCGCCTTTAATCTCCAGTTTCAATATGTGGTTCTTATCGTCAAACTGTGACATTAATTCAGTGACCCTAATTGGAGGTTCGAGGTTTTTATTTACTACTTTTTATTATTTGTCCTAGCTCCTAGTGTGGCAGTTTGTTGCACATTTAGAGTTTAAGCAGTTTGGGGGGTTGATGCAGATCTAAGGGTTACCTAGCGTTTTGGCAGTTTAGTGTTTAGAATATTATTTTTTTTTTATTATAAAATAATAGTCGCGAGTTTTATTTTAAAATCAGATGTTTGAGGTGGGATCATTTAATTCCGATTATCGATGTTTAGAACAGCGTGGGGTCTCTTACGAGATTTGGCCTTGCGATGATCATAGTCATGCAATTGGCCTTTCATTAAGTGTCACAGCAATTACATGAAATATAGAATTATATTTCAATAGTGTAACATAAGGTGTTCATCATTTAAAATTTTTAAATATGTGTTAGTGCTAAACCAGGAGTGGATCTTCGTAAGCTTTGGGGGGGAATATATAGATAATATTACCATTTATAACAAATGAAATAATCAATACTATATGCTATCTTCACTGTTCCCGGGCTTATCATAAATTTCATAATTTTAATCATAACTTAATCATAATAACTTTTCATAATTTTAATATTTTCATTTCTAGACATGAAAATTACTAAAACTTCGATCTAATTCCAGTTTTTTTCATAATGTACCTCCATATAAAATGTTATGGCGATAAGTGCATCCGATTTTGCGTGTTCTTTTCGAAACGTTACACGCACATAGATTAACATATTTCCAAAAGTGCTCGAAATGAGTCCAGGAGCCCCAGAAATGTACGTAACCTTCGAAATCATGAGTTCAACAATATTCGTGGGAAAACAATACTTTATACCATTGCCTTTAAAATTTTTTTGGTCGCGGAACCCTATTGAAGTTCAATGTGATGGAGGAAGCACAAAATGCGAAAAATTTCATGGAGAATATGTCACGTCGACATGAAATGATATGACACTGTCACATCGACATGAAATGAAACAAAACTATCACATGGTCATGAAATGCCATGAAACTATTACATCCCGGATACCCTGAAATATTGTCGCGGAACCCCAAGGTTCCGCAAAATTTATATTGAATAATGTTGCTTTATACAATAGAAAAAGAAAATATTGATATTATTCTCGAAGAATAAATTATTCTCATACTTTGATGCAACTGATGAATTTCTTTTATAAAACTAACGGTTTTATCAATGCAAAAAGGAAAATGTATTTTATCTCGGATTCTGTTAATTTTTGCGTGTTGTTTAAAAGGGAAAAGAGAAAGTTATAGTATTCCAAATTGTACAAAAATGAGAAAAATTTCAGTGCGAAACTATCGTGTGTACATGAAATGACATGAAACTGTGGCATCGACATGAAATGCCACGAAACTATCACGTCGCGGAACCCCAAGATTCCGCGGAACACATTTTGAATGAAGTTGCTTTATACAATAGAAAGATAAGTAAAATTTCGTATATATCTCTATAAATAAATTATTCTCATACTTTGATGCACCTCATGAATTTTGCATCAATGAAACTTCCCTCTCATTAAAAAACCCAGTTTCAAATACTAAAATATCGAAAATATAACCAATATATTTCGACAACTAAGAGCAGGATTCAAAATCGTATTATATACGATTTTCTGACTAATTTGAAGTAAAGTTAAAAATATTAAAATATTTCCAAAAATATTAAAATGCTTCCAACGAAACAAGGTAAATTATTTACATTTTTATTTATTAGTTTCAGAGGTATAATTGCCTAAAATGTAACAACCCTTTAGCAACGCTCAAATTCCACCACAGGTACCCTAAACATGGATGTATGTTATTCGCATCCACATGTTCTTTTCATTATTTTGATGCACACTTTGTCTATATTCAAGTTGGTTTCTTTGTTGCCGCAACTCAATGCTGTGTAATTGCACAATGGTTTTAAAGTATTGACATATGAAAGAGTAATGCGAAATAAAAGTTTACCTGCTTAAATCACAAGGAATATTACAATTAAAAAAGTACCTTTTATGCCAGTCAACAGAATGAGGAAAAGCTTACCTGAAAGAAAAATGCTTTAATTATTATTTTACACAAATATAAAAATCCTAGTTTGTACAAAAATAAGTAAATAATTTTATAACTTGTTTATACAGAAATATATAAATAATTTTAAATTACAACCTAGAGCAAAATAGTTTAGTATTTTGACTGGGCTTGAATTTTTAACAAGAAAATGGTTAATAGACAAATGAAATGAATAACAGCTCAAAGTCAACAAGACGATAAAGTAGAATAATAATTACATTGCAGCGCCACCTATCTCTTGGAAATCGTTTTCCGGATTTTACACTATAAAAGATGATACTTTTTACTAAAAGTATCTTTACTAAAAGTACCTATACTAAAAATGGACAGCAGGAATTGTGCCCAGTAATTTTGTCGCTTTACCTTTTAGTTTTAACAGCAATTCTGAACTTATTATTGGGATACTTTCTCCTCATATTGAATACAATCTATGTAACATTGGTATATTCTCCTTAGTAGATCCATAGTATCTTCTTATATTGAGTATATTCGCTTCAGCATTTGAAATAAAATCAACTGAACTGACATCTAGGAGTGGTTTTTAAACATTTTTGTCAGACGACCCACTTTTACACTTAAAAACCATGAAGGATAAAAGGAATCAAGAAAATAAAATAAAAAAATATATACATAATGTTACATTTACCGAAATTTATACGTCCGTATTTTAAAATTAATGAACAAGTGCTATAATTCTATTAAAATTCTCATAGATGAAAAATAAAATCAGCACGTCTTGAATTTTTTTAATTTACCAAAAATATAAAAAATAAAATATAATATACAAATGAATATATTATAAAATATATCTAAGATTTATATTATATAAATTATTTTATAAAATTTATATTATACACGTTAATATTGAATGAGATGTTATTTTTAAACTGAGACATTTATATTAAAACTGCATTTGACAATTGGGAAAAAAAAGTATTGAATATTTCGAGTTTTTAGTTTAAGCAATGTGCACTAGAGGGCGGTACCGTTAGCAGAGTTATGCAGTACATCGTTCTGCCGATGAAGTCCCCTCCTTCTATATAGTAGTCTTAATGTTAAAAATTACAGAAGCCCCACCGCTACGAGTGGCTGAGATTAATACTGCCAGCCCTCCTCCTCATAAAAAATGAAATAAAATAAAAAATCATTCTTGAGAACAGTACTAAACAAATACAATATTTAAATTAATTAAATACTCATAATATTGATTGCAAACATAATTATTTTTATTACTAACATCTCATACGAAGTAGAGAAGAAGTATTGTTCTCACAAAAATTTTGAATTTCGAGATTTTTATGCCATTATATATATTTTAGGATCTCCTGAACATGTTTTTGGCTATATATATATATATATATATATATATATATATATATATATATATATATTTATATATATATATTTATATATATATATTTATATATATATATTTATATATATATAAATATATATATATTTATATGTATATATTTATATATATATAAATATATATATATTTATATATATATAAATATATATATATATATATATATTTTATATATATATATATATATATTTTATATATATATTTTATATATATATATATATATATATATATATATATATATATATATATATATACATATAAATATATATATATATATATATATATATATATAAATATATATATATATATATATATATATATATAAATATATATATATATATATATATATATATTTATATACATATATATTTATATATATATTTATATACATATATATATATATATATATTTATATACATATATATATATATATATATATTTATATACATATATATATATATATATATATTTATATACATATATATATATATATATATTTATATACATATATATATATATATATATTTATATACATATATATATATATATAAATATATATATATATATAAATATATATATATATATATATATATATATATATATAAATATATATATATACATATATATTTATATATATATATATATATATATATATATTTATATGTATATATATATATATATATATATATATATATATATATATATTTATATGTATATATATATATATATATATATATATATATATATATATATATATATATATATATATATATATATATATATATATATAATATGAAAAAATGAAGTTGAAAATGGAATAATACAATTAAAAGTTGTGTGTACTTTGAGGCTTAAATAGTGCAGCAAATGCGCCTGACTATTCCTTGGATTTTATATTATATTTCATTTAGATTGTACTTGAGGAATATATATATATATATATATATATATATATTTATATATATTTATATATATATATATATATATATATATTTATATATATTTATATATATATATATATTTATATATATATATATATATATATATATATATATATATTTATATATATATATATATATATATATATATATATATATATATATATTTATATATATATATATAATATATATATATATATATATATATATTTATATATATATATATATATATATATATATATATATATATATATATATATTTATATATATATATATATATATATATATATATATATATATATATATATATATTATAAATATAAATTAGTAAATCCAAAGTTAGAATGTATGTAGTAACTCATAATACACTATTCCAAAATTTTTCTACAAAATACAAAGAAATAAAGGAAATTAAGACATAAAGAGGAAATAATAAAGCGTAATACAGGTCATAAAGACTAAGACAATCAACAAATTTCAAAAATGAGGAATGCAAATAAGGAAACAATGAAATCAAGCAAAAAGGCTTGCACATGGAAGATATTTAGGCTTACGCTAGGTTCATTTCGAAAAAATTCTCTTCGGGTCCATATATCCCTTCGAAATGAACACAAAAATGCTTGTTTCTGAAACACAAGATAGATTTTATCTATAAACTTGTGTTATATGGACGACAAGCATATAGATTGGAACAATAAAGGAAACATAAATACCTTAAAACACACCTCATCAGCGCAACCATGACGAGCAAAATAATTTATATATATATATATATATATATATATATATATATATATAAATATAAATTAGTAAATCCAATGTTAGAATGTATGTAGTAACTCATAATACACTATTCCAAAATTTTCTACAAAATACAAAGAAATATAAGAAATAAAATAGAATATATATATATATATATATATATATATATATATATATATATATATATATATATATATATATTTATATATAAATAAATATATATATATATATATATATATATATATATATATATATATATATATATGAATGAAAGTAGAAAAGATCGGGAGTGACCATATGAATTACATAAGAATGGTAGGGGTGGATTGCGACACCCCTTTCCCGCTTAAAGTAGCTTTTACAACCCGGGTAACGCTCACGGAACCAACATAATCCCATGGTCAGCCTCCCAAATGTGCGAAAACAAAAGCACCAGAACAGACTCAGAACCAAAGAAGTAAACGAATCCATGAAGAGGAAACATCCGCTAGTCCAACCCGATGGAACGTCTCTTTATATAAGTAAAGTTGCTCATGCGCAGAGAAATATCAGGATAATAGTTACGCAGTCATGAATATAAATCTCTATATCAACAATCAGATTACAAATTTTCTTTAAAAAAACGATTTGTAATAATGTTGTGCAAAATTGACTGGATAATTTCTTTTTATAGCTTCATCTGCAAATTTTTTACATTTGCAAATGCAGTCTTTCCTAAAAGTATTATAATTTTGGTTTCTTCTAAAATGTCCAATTATTATATTTCTGAAGACATACTTTGCAAGGTTTGAATTCCAATCGATAATATGATTTACCTTGATCCTGAGAGTCCTTGATTAAGAGTTACGACTTTCGAGATCTTTTTAACAATATTGATTTGGATAATTTACAATTGATTCTGAAAGATCTACATGAAGAATACGATCTAAAGCAATATATAACTTATAGAAGATACATGGACTTGGTGGAATTGGTATTGAAGGAAAACATACTACACGACGGAAGCAATTTTTACAAACAAATCAAGGGCATACCTATGGGAGGGAGTTGCTCGTCAATACTAGCAGATATATATCTATCTAAATACGAAAGAGGCACTCATATCCTATCGGAAATGCCCTACTTCCGTTATGTCGATGATGTGATAATTGGGGGCTATGAAAACACCCCATGTTTTGACTTTTCATTCTACCCAAGCGAATTGGACCTTATTGAAAATCCAGCGTGTGAGGACGGATCGGTAAAATTCTTGGATTTAGCTATCAAAAAACACAAGAAATATGGAATATACACAGAGTTACACGACAAAAGAGATTCATACAGGATCAAGGTAAATCATATTATCGATTGGAATTCAAACCTTGCAAAGTATGTCTTCAGAAATATAATAATTGGACATTTTAGAAGAAACCAAAATTATAATACTTTTAGGAAAGACTGCATTTGCAAATGTAAAAAATTTGCAGATGAAGCTATAAAAAGAAATTATCCAGTCAATTTTGTACAACATTATTACAAATCGTTTTTTAAAGAAAATTTGTAATATGATTGTTGATATAGAGATTTATATTCATGACTGCGTAACTATTATCCTGATATTTCTCTGCGCATGAGCAACTTTACTTATATAAAGAGACGTTCCATCGGGTTGGACTAGCGGATGTTTCTTCTTCATGGATTCGTTTACTTCTTTGGTTCTGAGTCTGTTCTGGTGCTTTTGTTTTCGCACATTTGGGAGGCTGACCATGGGATTATGTTGGTTCCGTGAGCGTTACCCGGGTTGTAAAAGCTGCTTTAAGCGGGAAAGGGGTGTCGCAATCCACCCCTACCATTCTTATGTAATTCATATGGTCACTCCCGATCTTTTCTACTTTCATTCATGTATTCTACTAGGGAATTTGAGCAGCATTTGCGCCTCCTCCTTTGTAGTGAATAGTTCTTTAATTTCAGGCTTATTTGGGATATATCCTATTTTGTCTCACTTTATCGCAATAGTATATATATATATACATATATATACATATATATATATATATATATATATATATTTATATGTATATATATATATATATGTATATATATATATATATATATATATATATATATATTTATATGTATATATGTATATATATATATATATATTTATATGTATATGTGTATATATATATATATATATATATATATATATATATATATATATATATATATATATATATATATATATATATATATATATATATATATATATTTATATATATATATATATTTATATATATATATATATATATATATATATATATATATATATATATATATATATATATATATATGTGTGTATATATATATATATATATATTTATATGTATATATATATATATATATATATAAATATAAATTAGTAAATCCAAAGTTAGAATGTATGTAGTAACTCATAATACACTATTCCAAAATTTTCTACAAAATACAAAGAAATATAAGAAATTAAGACATAAAGAGGAAATAATAAAGCGTAATGCAGGTCATGAAGACAAAGACAATCAACAAATTTCAAAAATGAGGAATGCAAATAAGAAAACAAAAAAACAAGCTAAAAAGCTCGCACATGGAAGAGATTTAGGCTTACGATAAGTTCATTTCGAAAAAATTCTCTTCGGGTCCATATATCCCTTCGAAATGAACACAATAATGCTTGTTTCTGAAACACAAGATAGATTTTATCTATAAACTTGTGTTATATAGACGACAAGCATATAGATTGGAACAATAAAGGAAACATAAATACCTCAAAACACACCTCATCAGCGCAACCATGACGAGCAAAATATGACTAGAGCAATGTTGCCATATGCCAAAATGAAAAGATGTGATTTGCTGTTGCCAAAGAGAGTAATAAAAACAGTACTGCGCAAAAGCAATAAAATGAGTTATTCAACAGTTAAAGCTTCAAGATAAAAAGATGAAAATATAATTTCAAGAGAATGATGAAGTACGGCTAAAATAAGATAATATTATATATATATATATATATAATATTATATATAATAGTAAAAATTGAAAGATTGGACATGAAGTCAGCCAACAGGTAATACATAAAAGGCCTAGGGGGATTGTGACCCCTAGTTCCCGTTTACAAGTCGACTTTTCCACCAATGGCAACACTCACGGAGCCATGCATTACCTGCGGTTAAATTCAGTACAACGTCGAAACAGAAGACGCCCATACGAAGCATATATCAAACGTAAAATGAAAAAATCCCCCAACATAAGAGCAATATAATTGAAACGACACAAAACTAAACCTACTTAAAATATACGAACTACAAATACAAATACCTTACCTCCATCCAAATCTCTCACGTCAATTTTACACGCTTAAATAGTTCCTCGCTGTATCGATGCCATTTTATTTCCTGAAATAAAGGTGTTGCCAAAATCCTTACTGAACGCATCGAAAACTTTACTATGTACCACATTGTAACACTGACAAATAAATATTAAAGGATAATTTTCTGTTATTGCTTCCTTAATAAATATAGAATCATTTTTGATCCTATCCTTTCCATAAGAATGCATTCTTTCACTACGTTTAAAGTGATTAATGACTATATTGCGAAATATCCTGATACTTAAATTAGAATACCAGTTAATTATATAATGTATTCTAAAACTGTACTGTCTTCTTTTATCATAAATAGTATAATACGTTGTCTTTCTAGGTGTTAAATGTATACTTATATCCAGATAGTTGATTACCTTTGTTTTATCCGAGATATTCTCAATAAGATTCAAGCAAGCTGGATAAAAGGAAAAATCAAATTCATACCCGTCTCCTGTGTTTTCGTATGCTATGAGGATGTCATCAATAAATCGAAAGTAAACCATTTCGTTTATAAAGTGATTTCCTTGTTCATAATGGTGCAAATATAGATTTGCTAATAATGTCGAGCACCCTCCACCCATTGGCACGCCTTTAATTTGTTTGTAATATTCAGTACCATTATACAATATATTTTCATACAATACGATGTCCAAAACGTGTTTAAACTTTTGAATTGTGACACTTTGTTGTAATTCAAATGTCTCATGTATTTGCGTCAATATACTATATAGATCCTCCAAATTTATATTACTGAATAGATCTTGGAAATCATAGCTTCTATATAATTGGTTAGCAGGTAGTTTGTTCAAAATTCCCAAAACTTGATCGCTGTTTTTTATCATGACGGAACCATTTTTTGAAATATGATTCATTACAGGTTGTAGATATGACTTCAGTAGCGTATTAGCCCTTGTGGTATAAGTTTTAAATGCCACTGTAACTGGACGAAACTTCACTGGTTTTTTGTGAAGTTTGGGTATCAAGACCAAATACGGGTAGCGTATATGTTTCAAATCAATTCCAATTCGCTTATGAAGTGCACAAATACGATTATTAATTTCATTATGTTGCACATTGAGCTTTTTATAGAATTCCTCATCTTGATAACTTTCTTTAAGAATCTTCATATAGTATGCTATGCATGTGAAAGTGAAATTAGATGCTGCCTTGTCTGTGTAGGTAACTGCATATTTGTTCCATAAATCATTCAGATCGTCACGATTTACATTACTCTCTTCTCGTTTTTGAATTGAAGGTTGATAAAATCGACGAAATTGAAAATTTACTCGATCTCGCCATTCATCAAATGCATTCATAGGCAAACTGTATTTTATTGCCATATTATATATAAATTCCTTCAATTCTTTATAATAATTCCCATATATATCATGAAATTTCTCTGACCTGAATTTAGTACCTTTATCAAATGCTTTTCGTAGTTGACTCGTATTAATCACGTTCAAATCGCCAGTCACTATGTGTTTATGATCATCATCTATAAATGGGCTTGATGTACACTAACACATCAGATTTTCATATTGTCCCATATTCTTACCAATTTTATTGTAATTATATACCTTACGTCCCATTGTCAACACATAACGGTATGATATACAAATATTAATTCTTCTAATAGGAAAGTGTCTTTGATGATAGTCTAAAATCTTTTTAAAAGGAACATTATTAAAAGCTCTATTTTTAAAAGTTGTCATTAAATATTCTTTATGTTGTATTGCACTAATTTCTTGATTTAAGTTGATGTTATATTGTGCTGCTCGCATTTTAATCATATCAAGAAATATTGCATACCAGTTATTAACGCAATCGATCTTATCACTGGGTGCATCATCAAATTGTTTATCCTTATAATTATGCCATACACGCAATATGAATCGCTTTCGTATACCATAAACTGTATTTTTGATCCAATTATTTTTAATGCCAAGATCACTGTAGAATTGTGCAAATAATGCATCGATTTTTACTAGTGTATTCAGATATGTAGTACGATGTGATTTCTGTCCTCGTTTTTGCCTTGTAACTGAATAAGCTATATTATGCTTCATATGCATATATATATATATATATATATATATATATATATATATATATATATATATATATATATATATATATATATATATATATATATATTTATATATATATATATATATATATATATATATATATATTTATTTATTTATATATATATATATATATATATATATATAATAATAAAAGTTTGAAAATCCAATGAAAGAGAGAGAAGTTTCAACACAAAAACCCCAACATTAAAAAATGCCTCACAAATAAAAGTATCAAACAGAGAATCATTAATCAAGTGGAAAATAAAATGCAAACCTCTAGTCATCAAGCTGAAGACAAGCATAAAACATCAATGGAAAGGAATCCATAAAATAAAATCCTAGCTTGAAAGCTTTACACGTGGATAAGTGTTACAAGTTCTATGCCTAATAATGAATTGTTCATTTCGATGAAACTCTTTGTCAAGACCAAGTATTTTAATGAAATGAACACAAAATGCATGTTTCTGATATCAGTGATAGATTAATATCTATAAACACTAAAAACGTGGACAACATGCATACAAATTGAAAAATAATAGGAAACAAGAATACCTGAAAAAACACCGCATACGGCTGATCCACTGGACCCTTGAAAAAAGAGGACAATGTTGCCAAACTCAGAAATAAAAAGATGATAATACCCGCAATTTGGTCCATCTCTGAGGACGCTGCGAAATCGAGGGTGACAAGTCTGTGGTTAGCATTAAAATTTGGATATAATTATAAATAACTTGCTTAGATTAAAAGCAATTTTTAAAATATATTGGCACTATTTGAATAACCTTGAAGGCATGAGAACTCAATTATTTCTTATAACTAAGTGGTAGTTGTAGTATCATAAACAATTTTATACAGTATCAATTGCTTAGATTAAAAGCAAATTTCTAATATATTGCACTCTTAGAAAAACCATAGTAACTTAAAGGTATGAGAAAACTTTTACTTTATAAATCAATTATTTTATGTGACTAAGTGGTAAATGTATTATCATAAACGTATTTTTATACAGTATCAATTTCAATGATGTGTAGATTGACATTTAAGCCCGAGAATGTACTATCATGCGGTTAGACATTTACTGAAATTTTAACTTTTTCGATAGTTGTAATAAATGCCGAAATCCAACAATCTTGCTGGTTTACAGAATCTTTATTGTATCACTTTTAGTCAACAGATGGCACTTTCAGTCCGTTTTTGAACTTCAGTCTTCAAACAAAGCATTATTTACAAGTACAAGCCAAACAGCTCGGCAACTTATCTGTCGTAATTAGGTAATTATCAATTTATTTTTAATTGCTTAGATTCAAATTCTTAGTTTAATGTATAAATAAGTGAAATATAAGATAAAATATAACTTATACACTATTCTTTACCCGTACGATCGTGCTACTTAGAAGTTAGGTTCGTCAAGTTTGCTACGGTAAAAGTAAGTTTTTCTCCAAGAAAGTTTTGTTTTCTACAGTGTGTGTGTGTGGGGGGGGGGGGGGTGTAAATATGCATACATTTTAGGCATTAGGGGGCCAAGCCCCCCCCCCTGACTGCCCTACTAGTTTTATAAAATAGATTATTATGATTATTATACTTAGGAAAAAATTAATTAATGTAACATTTTCAGATGTCTACGAGACGGAGTGGAAAAAGACGCAAATGTCCTACTCCAGAAGAAATTCTTCGAATGTTAGCAACCTCTGATTCTGAACTTAGTGATCTCTCAGGTGATGATGACTGGCCGTCTTTTCAGACCGACAAGACATACGTACCAGAAGTATTGGAAGGAGAATTAAGTTCGGATGAAGATGATGTAGAAACTGATTTACCTACAAACAGTTCCGCTAAAAATATTAGTTTCGATACAGATAGTCTTTCGTCATCAAAACTTCCTAAAACGATTGCTCAAAATTCTATCTCGAAAGCACCTGCAATTTTGACAAAAGTAAAAAAAAAAAAGTAAAAATCGAAACATATGAATGGCAAAAGTAAAACTTCAATCCTGTACCTCATCCTGGACCTTTGGATGTTACTAAATTAAAGGTATTTTTCTTTTTAATATCATTATTATTATCTTTAATATCATTATTATTATTATTTTTAATATCATTATTATTATTATTATTAACAACATTCAATGTATAAAAAACATTTTTTTTTTTTTCAAAATCCAGAAAGAGTAAGGAAACCGTACTTTAGCCAGTATTTTTCAGACCAGTTTTTTGAAGACGCTGCTGATTTCACTAATCAGTATTCCTGTATAAAGACAGAAAAATCCCTGAAAACCGATGTGCGGGATCTAAAGGTATTTTTTGCTACTAATATGATCATGGTATGTGTATCATTTTCTCGATTACGAATGTACTGGCAAGCGGAATACAAGTATCTTCCAGTATCTGACGTTATTTCACGAGACAGATTTTTGGCTTTGAGGAATGCTTTCCACGCTGTAAACATCAATAATCCTCCAAACAACGCAAATGAAAATAAATTGTGAAAATTTCAATCCGTTCTTGATGCATTTAAAAAAGTATGCCTAACTCTACCACCTGATCATGGAACATATTCCATAGACGAGCAAATGATACCATTTGCTGGTCGTTGTTCCATTAAACAGTAAGTGAAAAACCAATCTCGACCTGTTGGACTTCTAAATTTCGTTCTTTGTACGGCAGCAGGCCTAATGCTTGATTTTGAAATATATCAAGGGCATTCAACAACATTAATTCATCCAGAACTCGGACTTGGGCCATCAGTGTTATTGAGATTAGTTCAAACTTTGCCCCCAAAAAGTTTTGTTTATTTTGATCAATATTTTAATACGTTAGCATTATTAGAAAAATTGAGTGAATTGAACATCTATGGAACCGGCGCTATTTTGGCTAATCGCACTAGGGGTTTAAAACAAACTAATGTTGATAAAATGGATCGCGGAACATGCATAGAAAATGTTACAAAAGATGAAAAATTAGTGATTGTAGAATGGAAAGATAGCAACAATGTTATTATGGCATCGAATTGTTGCGGTATTGAACCAAAAGAAAATGTGAAACGCTGGTCAAAAAACAAACGCGAATATATTGTGGTACCATGTCCTTCTGTGGTGACAAAATACAATAAGTACATAGGGGGAGTAGACATTTGTGATCAGCGAATGGAATGCTATAGGGCATGGTTTAAACCCAGAAAATGAACCTGGAAAGTCATTTTGCATTTTTTGGTCTTGGCGGTTGTCAATTCATGGTTCCAATATATTCGAGATGCGACAGCAAATAAAATTCCAAGAAAAGATTAAAAAGATTTGCTCATATTTAAATTAGAGATAGCAGAAGCTGTTGTCGCAGCTCCACCTGGCAATAGAAAGGTCTTAAGTGGTGAAGAAGATGAAATAGAAGATGAAGACCAAGGTCCCTCAGTGAAGAAATCAAAATTTTTCTATCCGCCTGCTAAAGAACCGGGTGAAGATAAAAGATATAATGACTATAACCATTTCCCATGCTGCGACAAAATTTCCAGGCCCCGAAAGAGCCGTTATGAACATTGCAAAAGCGATTCGAAAACGCGTTGTGAAAAATGCAATGTTTATTTATGCTTATCCAAAAATAAAACATGCTTCAAAGATTTTCATTGCAAATAAATATGTAAAAAAAAATGTAATAAATTATTAATTTAAAGTTAATACTTGCATCAGTTATTAAATTAATATTTGCATCAGTCAATTTCAAATGCATTCTTTTTTTTTTTTTGCAATTAAACTTTGAACGAGAAAAAAAAGTAACTCGTAAAATGTTATGGATGAAATTTTTCTCAGCAAAAGCCTAACCCGCACGAACGTGCTGTTGCCCCCACCCTCATGCCTCAGAGGGGGAAGGGGGAGAAATCGTTTTAATTTTTTTTTTTTTTGTATCATTGGGGTTAATGTCTTCTTAAAAATTAAAAAGTCGTAAAATTTAAATGTGAAAAAATTTCAAGTCTTAAAGGGTCAAGTCTTTCAAGTCTTAAACGTTGCTCTTAAAAAATATGAACATGATTTAAAAAAAAATTGCTTAAATTATCTTACCATGATCAAAATAGCTAGTTAAGTGCTAGGAAATTCGGGATTACAAAAGAGGTGTGTGTGTGTGTGTGGTGCGTGTGTGTGTGTGTGTGTGTGTGTGTGTGTGTGTGTGTGTGTGTGTGTGTGTGTGTGTGGAGGTTTATGGAAGCCTTTTATTCGCTCTGAGGTGAGATCTTAATTTATCTTAACCTCATTGTAAATTCATCTCTCTACCTATGAATTACATCCATCATACACGTTATGAATGAAAGCTGGAAACACGAATCTTCACGAAAAAAATTGCTCATTCAATCATCTATTTACCAAAACTAATTTTAATATCAAGGTAACATAACAAATTTCGATAGTGCGGAAGAACAATTATAACGAATCAGAACGTTTTTAAGAGCTGAATCTCTCTAAATATCAACAGACCTTTGTTATTTTCGTTTGAAATAATCATTAAAAATTTCATATAGTTCGTTGAATTTTTTGGGGAGATATTGCGTTTCGTAAGAAAAGTAGCATTTTAATATCTCCAAAGTGGCTGGTGGTAATTATAAGTCACTGGAATCCATTTAATTCTGGTTGAAAGTACTTAGCATTTACTCTTTAAACAATAGTGAACATATTTAATTAATACACTTAGTTAAGATATTTTAGATGTTAGATCATAGATTTGATCTCTTGTAGTTTCCACCTCTCTATATTAAAACAAAATCTGATGTGGGCAGCACATGACTTTCCCTGCAGACTTATATCCACGTTCTCTTTATTTTAATAAAATTTAATTCACTTTTAATTCAATTTTCGTTCTCATTTGGAAACTGGACTTATTTTCAAAGGTGACGTACAGAAAAAACGAAAAAGTAAAATATCTCAAGAACGGCAAGTCCTAGCGTAATAGGGTTGATCTTATTCTTTTCTTCGTTAAAAATTACGTATAAAACAATCATTTAATGGATATATTTGAGCATACGTAGTTTTTTAGTTTAGATTTTGACGATTTTTGAGGGCCTCTTCGCAAAAAAAGGCAGGTTATTCTTTTTCGAATCGTACCAAAATCTAATCAGCACCAGGGTAACTCACAAGCGACGTATCAACCGATTTTTGAGAAATTCGGTCCAATAGTTTTTCAGCTAGATTGGATACACCAATTTTTGAGGGCCATTTCGCAAAAGAAGACGGGTTCTTTTATCCCGAATAGTTCTCGAAAACTAATCAGCATCAGAGTCGCCCACAAGTGACCAACAGACATCAAAACACAAGACACGCCTACGTCACAAGGAATGCTGGTGTTTCTACCATTGAGCATTACCACCGGGATTAACACCAGTTTCTCACTCTACCGGCGTATATACTCCTTTGACGTCGAATGTAGTATGCAAAATGATGCCCATTTTTCAAAGACTTGCTTCAGACTCATTATTAGAAAAGTGCAGCAAGGGTTGTTGTTGTTGAGACCCAGACCGTCCGACCTACCAGAAAGTTGTAAGGTAACTGTTTGGACAGCCGGGAAGTGCCACCCAATTTAGACCTGAACCCAGTGGGGGAGGCATCCACAGGGACCGTACCCTCCTTTCCCTACCACCAACCTCTCGGAAGGACTTACGGACCCACATGTTTAACGTGATCGTACTCCGCGTGAACACGGCGGCAGTTTTGGCAGTGGCTGGAATCGAACCCGGGCCTACCGAGTGCAACTCCAGAGCGTTAACCAATGGGCTACCGCGCCCCGGTGCAGCAAGGGTGAAACTCAAAACAGAAATGAGTCTCTTCATAGTCTGGTTTGGAAAAGATGCCCTAAGTCAATAAGTGGTTCAAGACAGAGAGTTAAAATTATAGTTGCCAGAGGTATAATGGATTTCAACAAGAGTCTATCATTTTCTGTAGCTCAAATAATAAAGGATGCTCTCATATCACCTGGAAGTTCACATGTTCTTGCTAAACAAAAATAAATAAGACGCTGCAAAACAACTTTGAACAAATCAACTTTGTTGTTCAAAGTTTATCACAGAAAAGTGAAATTGGCAAAAATAAAACTGAGCGAGAATTCTGGTTACTTGCTTGGTGGACATTGAAATGTGTTAGTCGGCAATATTGCTTTTACATACACTTATACATTTTAATATAATGTATTATCTTTGAATTTGTGTGTGCAGCAGCTATTTATAATATATTTTGGTCCAACACGAGCAATTTTCATATTTTTCTCTGTATATAAAAATTATGATGAGATTTTTTTTTAAATCTATTTTCAATTTTTAAAATTTATTTTTTCCACATATATTAACATTTTGTTAAAATTTAAATTTGGAATATATTTCTTGTGTGTAAAAGATTACTGAAATTTTTTTTCAGATCTTTACAAACAGCTATTTTGCATAATTTTTAAACTTTAATGCCTTTTTTTTCAAAGACGCGATTTCCGACATTTTTATAAATTTAAATTGATATAAGTCAAATTCTACTGCACGGATATGAATAAAATTTGGAACCATTGTTATATATATACTTTCTTTAATTTGCTTTTGGTAACTGCTGAAATATGTGTTTGTTTTTTAATTATGATTTTCGAAAACAATATTTGTGGTATAAAATCATGTTTTTTTACATAATTTTTTATTAAATATTTTCTGATTCATATTTATAAAAACTGGGAAGACAATTTATTTCTTACATATTTTTATGTTAAAAAACGTTCAAATAAAAATTTTAGAAAAAAATATTTTTCTACTTATATCAAAAAGAAAACGTGTCAAATTTTTGAAATTTTAATTTTTAAAAAATATTTTTTTTTAATTTTTAAAATTTTGAATATCACATTTAGTTTACTATACTAAAAATTTATCTGAATACAAAAAATTACAACTATAACTTCAAAATTGCAGATTTCAGCAATTTGGGTGCCATACCCCCTAAATTAATTTAAGTATTCTACTGTTATTGATTGAATTTCTGATACAGAATAAAAAACACCCGGTTTCTGATGCAACGTGAGCCAAATGATTAAGTATATTATCACTTTTAAAGAGAAGCACGAAATTATTAAAAAAAATACTTGTGAATAAGATTATGAAATCATGCAATATTTAACAAGAAAGATCAATCATGCATAAAGCATTGCTTATGAAACACTTTCCAACTTCAATGCAATTTTATTTAAACATCTCTAAAATGACACATGTACCAATGTGAGGTGGAACCCCGTCCTGCATAACAATCGTGGTGTCTAAGCCACTGTTTATGGTGATAACAAACAATTTGGCGGAATTGAAAAATGTGATACACCGACATATCCGTAACATTCGTCATAATATGCTAAGAGCTACTGTTGAGAACTCAGTAATGCGATTTAACTTGCTTTCAGAAAATGGTATAAGCCACATTGAACATGATTTGTAACACGTTTTAGAAACGATTAAAAAATTTTTAAATCGATGTCTTCACTTCGACCAGAGATATAGATACCTGTATTTCACCTCGATGTGTCTTCATGTCTTATTTGGTTTAACAATATTGCATACAGCGCCATTCCCCGTTGGCGTGAGTTTTTAAACTTTTTTTTTTTGGCGGAAATTAAATCCCATGACCTTCTGTAAACTATTACCAAGTTTGATAACATTCTGTCCAGTAGTTTTCCTTTTATGGCCATTTCAAAGTGGAACTTTAATTATAAAGACCCTGTATATATATGAGGTTGATCGTGTATACACGTGGTAGAAGAAGAAGGGTTCATGCCGCATGGTAATACAATTTTCTTAATGTATCCTTTTTTCATTTTTTGTTGCCTGTAGTCTGAGTTTAAGCATTTATAGTAATGTACTATTGCTTAATCTGAAACAGGCATTTGTTTGGGTTAATTGGAATTAAATACTCAGACCTGACGATGAATTTAATTCTAATTAATCATCGAATTTGGGATGGTGCTGTTCTTTTCTCTTATCGGCATTATGGCCGTGAATTTGCTTCTATGGTGATGTTAATATTACATGAATTGTATTTTTTTATTTTTACATAATTCTTATTATTACATTTCAAATATTTACCCATATACTTGTCTGCTGCATTATGCGCGTATTGTATATTGATTTCTTATTTTCTGTCTAGTTGTTTACGAGTTTCTGTGGTAATATTCATTTTTAATTATATATATATATATATATATATATATATATATATATATATATATATATATATATATACATATAATTTCCCACTTTTAACTCGATTCCAGTTCTTCCCCTATGCATTCCCATGTTTTGCAAGAGTAGCAAAAGAAAAAAAAATACATAAAATATTGCCGATTACTTCAGAAGCAATACCAGAAAGCTTTCTATATACTATATTTCGAAGTTGCAATTGCATTTATTCCCTTTCGCAAAAAAAGTAGGGCGGTTAAAGATACAGATTGAATTACGAGGAAGATCAGAAGCTGGTCGGTGACGGAGAAAAACAATATTTACAAAGAAAGAAAACAAATATCAAGCCATCTAAACCTTCACGTTCTCAAGATTGAATATCAAGAAAGAAAAAGGAGTAAAAAAAAAAAAAAATGCACAGAGTCAGAAACCAGAATTTGAGATCGCGGTCCAATGTTGGATTGATTTCAGTTCCTATTGTTGCGGTTGGAGATACGGAATTGATTATCTCATGTGTCCCCACTCGATATTCTCCAATAAACCTTGTATACTCAACTTATATTTTCATTCGAATTAAAAATATGAGACTTTGATATGGGCAGCATATGACTTTCCCTGTATAATGCAATGAATTTATTTCTTTCTCGGTGAAAAACTTATGTAAAAGATCCACGGTTCAATATTTTTACGTTGTTTCGATATACATTCGGCACTCCTCCGAATGACAACATGTAAAACTATTTTGAAGTTCCCCAATAACTTATATTTCGTGAATCTCTAAATTGGCAATTATCAATATGGATATCACCCGTAATAAGCAATATAGACCATGTATTAAAGTATTTTAATAATGAATCCATCAATTCAGTTTCATTTTCGCTAATTTAGTTCAATTTTTGCAATTTTGGCGATATTTTCGTCAATCCAGAGCGAAATATCGTAAAATTGGCAATATTTTGCTAATTACTCACCAAGTTCGCTAAATTTCTCATCAAACGTTACAGATATACTGCGAGAGGAACTTTTCTTATATATAAATGACTATTAGCGAATTGGTAAGCGTCAAAATAAAAAAAAACCTATTCCCCAAAGTATCTTGTTTCGTGAATGGAACGAGCTAGATCCACAAGAATGGCGCTAACAAATGTATTGCATAATATGAAAGTGAACTTATAAGAGTTACTTTTATAATTTTATGTGAACTTTCTATAAATTTGAAAAATGTGCAATATCTCTAGAACGGTTCATGCTAGCGTTTTTTGATAAAAAATGGTCATTTATGTAACGTTGAAAGGTCTGATATTTTAATGATGTTTTATAAATTTTATTCGAAAGTTCGGGTTTCTTCCGTACACATTCGATTGCGCTTAAAATCAATAAGGCACCAATTGTATTATTTGTACCAAATTTCTTTCAAAACGCTCCATTCGTTCGTGAGATTTTAGCTGGAATGGATACAGATAATTTTGGTGGGCCATTTTGCAAAAACAAAAAAAAAGGCAGGCTCTATTTCTCTGAATCGTACCAAAAGCTATTCAACCCTAGAGTAATCCACGAGAGATTTACCTACCAAATTTCCTGAAATTTGCTGGATTAGTTTATGAGCTGGAGCGTAAATGGAAAATTACTTCAACATAACTGATATCAAAACCCTACTTAGTGAAATAACTCTAATCTTAAAAGCAGAAGTTAACCCCCTCCCTGCAGGAAACCTTTCATATAATCAAATTAATTGCCGATCTTAAAACCCCTAAACACACCCAAAATTAATTAAATTGCCCTGTTTAGTTAGTTTCTTTAACAGTTAGTTACCTTAATTCTACAGATCAGCTGCATCTGTAGTTTCATTTACTCGCTTTTCTCTGCTCTGAGGCAAGATCAGAATTCATCGCCCCGCCCACTTGTGGGCGGTCCTTATGGAATTTCGCTACATCTCCACAAACACAACTGATGCCACAGAATCAGGACTCACCATCATCTCAAGATCTGAAGGACGGGTGTCAATGAAGTGCCCAGGAGAGGATATAATCCTCCCTTTAAACTTCAGGCGAAAAGAAAGAGTCAGAAAAGGATCTACTTGAATTAAATAGTTTACAACTAAGAGGTGCTTGGAGGAGGTGGGGGGGAGCACGACTGAAATCGTGCCCCCTTCCCCAAGTCTTTAGTAATGAAAGAACTGGGGCCCAAGCAGGCTGCCAGTAGAGGTAGGAAAGGTGGGGAAAGAAGAGGGGTGCAGGGCCTGAAGCTTGAGTAAGTCTAGCAGTTAAAGGGGAAAGGCTTGCCAACTAAACACGAATTCCCAAAAGCGAGGGAGGAGTACAGAGATGGTTAGAAGTCTGTAACGAAAAAGAAGAGCAGTTAAAAACTATGCTGGACGGCTCCGCTTAGTGCGGAAGAAAATATCACGCGCGAAACGCCCAGGTAACGACCGAGGGCGCTTTCGCGCTCTCGGGTTCCCCGGATGATACCGTGGGATATTGTCGAGCGTAGGATTTTTCACATTTCTTAGACCTCTGTGGAATTTAAGAGATAAATTTTGGACATTATCTAAAAGTGGCCGAATTTTGATGTTTTTATGCAGGACTTCTAACGACGTAGGTCGGAAGATTTGCAAACGAACGCAATGCGTTATTTTGAAGTACTTGAAGCTTCCTGAGGTTAACTTTCGCTACGGTTACCCATATTGGGGATCCGTACGTCATAATTGTACGAATGCAAGATTTGTATAGCAATAACTTATTTTAGGTTGACACGTGGCTATTTCTAGACCAGAGGGGACGCAGCTGGGCATGTGCAGACTTCGCTTTCTTGCAAGTTTCAGAAATGTGAAGTTTCCACGAAAGTTTAGAATCAAGGTACATTCCAAAGTACTTGTAGCTAGATTGTCAAGGAAAAGGCTCGTTATTAAGAGTTAAAATAGTGGTAGGGGTAATCGGGGGGGGGGAGGTAAGATGACGGCGGCACATTTGCTTACGTTGAACTTTCTCCTCCATTTAATAAGGCATTGCGTCAGGACGTGAAGATAACTTTGCAGGGTATGTGTACGATATGTGTTTGTTTATGTTGTGCGATCAGGGCCGTGTCATCGGCATATAAACCAAGGGAGACACCGTGGGAACGTTGTAAGCCATTAATGTAAAGGTTGAATAATTTGGGTCCGACAAGGGATCCTTGTGAAACGCCGCTGAGAATATTCCTGGGATAGGAGAGAACATTAGAAACTCGTACCACGAAGCTTTGCTCCATTAGGTACGAGTGAAGAATTCAAATGAGATTAGGAGGAAAAGAGCGTTTGCTAAGTTTGAGAAACAATCCATTTAGCCACACTTTATCAAACGCTTTTTGGATGTCCAGAAATACAATAGAAGATGATTCTCGTTTGTTGCGAGTCTCATGTACGAGTTCAACAACCCGAAGCAGCTGATACTGTGTTGAGTGCTTTTCCCTGAACTCATATTGTTCAGCAATCAGGATATTTTTCGGGTTGCAGAACTCGTCCATACGCCGCATAATAACAAACTCGAAGAGCTTAGAAAGGGCAAGAGAGAAGAAATATAGGACAGTAGTTAACAGGTAAAGTAAGGTCTAGACCGGGCTTGGGGAGGGGGTCGCAATGACCACCTTCCAAACTTAAGGGAGATAATTAAAAAGAAATAAGAGGTTAAAGAGTTTAACTAGATAGCCATTGAGAAGGTTAGGCAGATTTTTGAGCATGTTAGTAGGGAAAAGGTCATTCCCAGGAGATTTATTCTTTTTACGTTTTTGAATATGGGGTAGCAATTCATCAGGAGTAACGTCGTTCAGTGTGCTTTGAGTAGGTGTAGAGATGAATTGTTCAACCTTGGGGTCCACAATCGCATCCGTCCTAGGGTCGATTACGTTGTGGTGAGGTACAAACTGACTAAGACTGTCTGCGAGCAGCTCAGCTTTTTGAGTGTTGGAGATAGCCCTGCAATTGGGACCGTTAAGGGTTGGAATGTAAGTTTTGTGCCTACGAATACGTGAGGTTGCCCTCCAAATGGTATTGTCCTGAGTCGTTGAGGACTTAACGTTCCATGATGCACTTGTGAAGGCCTTAATACGTGAGTTAACTGGCGCTCTAAGGAAGTTTAGCTCACGTTTAAGATCATTTACCTTCTCCTCCGTTTTTGTTCTTTTTGTCTTTTGGCTGAGGATCTTTTCTGATTCCCACCGCTTTTCCGTCTTCTGCGACTCGATGGGACAGAATTCCGATCTGTCGGCATTCTACCCATCTGAGCTCTGTCCTTCGTTCTCTCTGTTACTGCCATTCATGTATGTTCCTCCTTTATCTTGCTTTGGCCCGTTTTATGATCAGAAGGTTAAAGCACAATTCCCAGTTGTGTGAGGTACTCCTTTGCCCATCTACTTGGTACTTGGTACCATTCCAACTACATCCTGCACAGAAATTAAAAAAAACCTTCAACCATGTGAATACTACAAAATTGGACATATAACTATTTCCGATGTGGGGATAAGTGCTGTCGCACAGGCGCCCCGAAATATATCGCCTTTGCTTAGCTTGTTAAAATTCTTAAGGTCATTAATGTTGACCTACTTCTGGACAAAAAGTGATTGGTGTCCTGAACTTAACAACGGATTAGTTGCTTATTATAGATTTTGTTTTTTCCAGAAAATGTGATACTGCATAGACTCCAAATAAATTCCATCTGTCGTCACAGCAGACGTTTATGTGCAAGGGAGTGGCCCCTCCTGGCACTCACAGAATACTATATTCAGAAGGTTCACTGCCATAGGACCCTATGGCAACATTTTAAACATGGGATGTCGCATAGACACTAGCGCTAATGAGATGGACCAACTGAAGTACGATGTAAACAAAATACGTCTGCCAGATTTGGCGCGTTATCGCTCGCTTGGCGATTTTTTTTTCAAAAGCGGGCAGGGAAAAAGTGTTCAGGGTTGTACTTTTATAATTTTTGAAATTATAGAAATGATCAGGATTTAAAAATACATTAATCTGCAACATAAATATATTCCTTAGTTTCAGTAAATTTAAATAAACATAGTTATATATTTCATTCAAATAATCAAAATGGATTAAAAAATAGACGCATTGCATTGTCTCACTGTAAAACATAATGCACAAAAATTACAAGCTAACATACTCAAAAGACTGAAATATTATATAATATTTTTGGTCTAAAAGGTATACTAGCGTGATAATTGTTACATTACTTGATCCTTAAGTTGTTTCGGGATACTGATAATAGTTTTCTTTTTTATAAATATAAAAATATTCTTATGGTAAATATCAAATTTACGTAAATGCACTATCAAAGTTGTGGAACTCAATCATTAATTACCCGGGGGTGGGGTGAATTTTCCACCATAAGGCACTTAATAAATATTTTACATAAATTTATACACATACGATATCACATTCAACTTAATTAGCTCTAAGAAAAAGCTATCCAAATATCAATTATTATACATTTTATAAAAATACGGAAATATTTTTTAATTTATCGTACCACTACTTCTTAGAATTTAGTCTAATTGGCAGTAATAACACAGCACTAATTTCGTATGATGAACACGTATATACTTATGAACACATGTATATTTATAATGAACATGTATATAGGATGGTGATAACTAATATTATTTTAATTTTAATAAAAATAAATTACATACCCTGTAACGCAACCAGTTTTCTTTTTTCAACTCATTTCTTGAAATGATCTAATCACTTAACAAAGTCCTTCTGCACGTTACTCAAACCACGATAAAATGCATGCTACAGGGTTATAACATTGAAAATCGTCTTGGACCCAAAACAGACCATCGCCAAGAGCGTGCCAACCCTCGTTTTGATCTATCTCTAATGGCCGCTGCGAAAACTAAACTATCCAGAGTGGCAGGTCTGTGTGCTGCCACTTTTAACATCTTGTGAGCTTCCATCATTTAGGGTAGCTCACTAGTTGGATAAATGTGTTTGCTCTAAATGTTGTGAAACATTCATTAAACGGAATTTTATTTCCTGTAAAATAATTTATAAATTTATTTATGGTAGATGAAAGTTCCATTTTAAGACTTTAAGTGAAAATTCTGTGCCTAAGCATAGTGACTGGAATGGCCCTGCAATTGGGACCTTTAAGGGTCGGAATGTGTGTTTTGTGCATACAATAACAACTTGTAATAATCTATTTTAGTGTCCTTGGGACTGGAGGATGCCACGTAGGCGTCTCAAAGTAAGTCTTCGAATTTGCCTACTTCCTCATCCAATTGGTCCGTGGAACTAGCAGCGAATTGGGGGGGGGGGGGGAGTTCGTTGGCTAAGATGCTTTTGTATTTTTTCCAGTTAGTATGCAGTTTTGTCGTATGTTTAAGGCAGAATTTATTCAGTTCATTGATAGTTTCCATGTAATAGCTATAAGGAATATTGTTGGTGATGGCAAAATCATTTATATTATTAAGGTGGGTGGGCTCACCTGGGGCCACAATCTCATAATCGTACAGAACGAAGATACAGCACAAGGTGCCAGGTGTGCAATGTATATATGTACTCATACATACATTGCACAAACAAACAGACACAAACGTCACAATAAAAATACTATTTCCGTGTTCTAGAGGTTCCAAACCATATAGATTTGTGGAAAACTCGAGTTCCGATTTTCGACACGATTCCCTCAGTTTCTCTATACATTACCATGTACTGCAGAGAAAGTAAAAAGTGACACAAAATAATTCCGATTACTTCCGAAGCACATTAGGAAATATTTCTTTATATTATATTTCGGAGTTGCAATTTTTTTTACTCCGTTTCGCAAAAAAGTAGGGCGGTTACGGATCCCAAATTGAATTACGGGGGAGACCAGAAAAGATATAGCGGCGGAGAAAAATCAATATTTATAAAGATAGAAAAAAATTATCTGGAGTGGGGCTCAACTCGTCTTTTTCATACCAAATTCCCTATTTTAGTAACTTATTTTTCTTTTTTTTTTCAAATTTTATAAGATTTTTTTGAAAAATCGGTATTTTGGGTACAAATAATTGCAATTATAGCGTGTTACCCTTTATTTTAAAGACCTTGACAAAAAAATATTTCAATTGATACCATACTTGACAATGTATCCTCGGGAGGGGGGGGGGGTTAGTTGTCTACCACCTTGGGGGGCTTATGACGAACAAAATTGTATCGCGTCTTTTTTCACAACGATTGAAATTATTAAGTATCGTGATCGATGATCCATAAATAAACCCTTTTATGCATGGTTAAGTCAAATTTTGCTTCACGCTGTCGTGTTAAAAAAATATAGAATTTTGGAAGATAGACTTCACTCCCAAAGTAGTCAAAATGTGTTCAAGACTTGAAACATATATTGGCATCAAAATGTTGAATTTAAAAATTTTCGTGAAAACACTATTTTTTTCTATACTATAATAAATCCGTTTATATACTATATTTTCTCTATACTATAGAAAGTACAAAGTATGGGAAAGTAGAGGCATAGTATGAGAAGTAAAAAGTATGAAAAAGTAAAGGTATAGTACGAGAAAGTAAAAAGTGTGAAAAAGTAAAGGTATAGGATGAGAAAGTAAAAAGTATGAAAAAGTAAAGGTATAGGATGAGAAAGTAAAAAGTATGAAAAAGTAAATTCATAGTATGAGAAAGTAAAAAGTATGAAAAAAAGGTATAGTATAAGAAAGTAAAAAGTATAAAAAGTAAAGGTATAGTGTGAGAAAGTAAAGAGTATGAAGAAGTAAAGGTATAGGATGAGAAAGTAAAAAGTATGAAAAAGTAAATTCATAGTATGAGAAAGTAAAAAGTATGAAAAGAAAGGTATAGTATGAGAAAGTAAAAAGTATAAAAAAGTAAAGGTATAGTATGAGAAAGTAAAGAGTATGAAAAAGTAAATTCATAGTATGAGAAAGTAAAAAGTATGAAAAGAAAGGTATAGTATGAGAAAGTAAAAAGTATAAAAAAGTAAAATGTATGGGAAAGTAAAGGCATCGAAATCTTCGCGTACTCAAGATCGAATATCAAGGAGGAAAAAAGAGAAAAGGGTACAACAATAACAGAAAACCAGAAATTCAGAACTCTGTCCAATTGATTGATTTTCAGTTTCTACTGTTCCGGTTGTAGGTACAGAATTTAATACCTGAAAGTTCATTCAAATTTATCAAACAAGCATTTTATCTTTAACGTCAATTTTTATCCGAATCAGGTATAAAAAATGCCTGATGTGGGCAGGCCAGACATTTCTTGTACATGTGTACCAGACATTTCTTATGTAATTTTTCATTAGAAAACGATTGACATAAATTTTAGAATGCTAAAATGAACCGTTCTAGAGATATTGCACATTTAAAAAAAAATATCTAAAAGTCAAATAAAATATAAAAAAAAATATTTTCTATTGAGAAACATGTTCACTTTTCATATGTAATATCATGCTATAAATTGGGTGAAATCATTCTCGTGGATCTAGCCCGTTCCATTCATGAAAAAAGATACTTTGAGTAATACTTTTGTATTTTAACGCCAATAGTCATTTATCTGCTGTAAGAATAACTTATTTCTTCGTCCATAACGCTTGGCGAGATTTTGGCGACGAAATTCGCGGAATATCGCCAACTTGGCGACTTTTTGAAATATTGCCAAATTAACGAAAATCTCGCCAAATGGATAAAAATGACGCTAAATCAATGAAAATGACGACTAATTGTCGAAAATTGAATATCTTGAAAAGAATATTAGTATCTTCTAAAAGAAAAAACTTTTTTTTTACTGTAAAAGTACATTCATTACATTATATAAGGAAAGTCATGTGTTGCCCACATCAGATTGTTTATAAAGCTGCACTCCAAGTTACAATCCAAACAAACAAAAAAAAAATATTTTTTTTTAAAGCTACAATCTGAGCTACAACTCAAAGAAGAAAAAGAAAAAAAATTCTGATTGTAGTTCTTATTATATATGAAAGTCCCGCCAATTTTAGAATAATTCATTTCATAATGATAGATACATTCCATATAATTTGCGCAAAACTTTAGTAACTTATTTAACACTGCATAAAAGTTAAATACACGACTACTCTAATACATATCTAGTTATTTGTTTGATTCATGCCTCACATTGACACAGTGTACATAGCAGTCACTGGTGCTCTCCCACCCAAGTTCTACACTGTACCAGCTATTTCGGCCGACGCCCAATTTACATGCGACCACTTCATGAAGTTATTTTTAAACTTTTTAGTTTCATATCGATTTTTCAAGTCCTCCGGAAGATGGGATGCACCAAATGACGTTATCAAAAGTAGAATATATTTCAGACTCTGATTCGGCATCAAGCTGGGGATACGCAATCGATATATCCACCTGCGGATTCAGAATTATTTTTAGGGTGGAGTGGGGGGGTGGGGCTAAGTATTTTTTTTTAATATCTCGTAATAAGTGCAATGTACATATACAGATACAAAGTAGATAAAAGCGTCCTTTCAGCTAGTGCAAAAGTGTTCATTTGGGCGTGGAGCCGGGTGCTGATGCCCTCTAGCGCCCTCTGGATTTGATATTGGATACATCTCATAACTTGGGTTTAAAGTAGGTTGACTGATCCTAGATGGGATGTGGGGCGGGGCATGACCTTGAGGGGTTTTGTTTAAAAAGCAGTTAAAGAAAAAAATTTGTAAGAATTACTCAAACTATAAGCTCAGATAATCAAGCTGAACAACAGATTTACCGGAAATTCGATTAATTTGGTGGAAATATCTAAAGGAACGTCATGAAACATCAGAAGAAACAACAAATGCGGTTGTGCGTCTATCATTAAAACTTTTTATTTACTATTTAGGTTTACATAATGTGAAATTAAATAGTTAGACTAACATTATATATATTTTCTTTAATTTAAGAGAATGTAATAGGGTGATTTTCAAATGAATTGCCTGTTTTAGCTTTACATCACGTAAAAGTGTAATTTAGATTATAAATAAAATTATACTCTGCTATTAATTTTTTGAAATCTTTTTACTTTCCTTATATACATAATGTATAAGGAAAGTAATGTGACGGGGTCGAAAATTCGAATTCGAGTTTTCGACGGGAGACAACGTTTGAAGCATCCCTGATCACGAATCAAACATTTTTGAGGTGATGTCTGTGTGTGTGTGTGTGTGTGTGTGTGTGTGTGTGTGTGTGTGTGTGTGTCTCAGTGGAGACGATTTCTCACGAACGAATAGAGCGATTCGCATGAAATTTGATACAAAAATCACTATCCGTGAATACTGGAAGCTTATTGTTTTTAAACGTAATCGAATGTTCAAAACCCCCTAAATTTTCGAGTGAAATTTTGAAAAAATCATCAAAAAATCGAAACATTTAATAAAGTTACGCAAATAGACATTTCTTTTGAAATGTTTCCTTAGAAAACGATTGACATAAACTTTAGAACGCTAGCATGAACCGTTCTCGAGATATTGCACATTTTTCAAATAAATTTATCAAAAAAAATCCCATAAATTTAAAAATATATATTAACTGTTGAGAAACATGTTCACTTTTCATATGTAATATCATGCGATAAATTTGGTGACACCATTCTCGTGGATTTAGCTCGTTCCATTCATGAGAAAAGATACTTTGAGTAATACTTTTGTATTTGAACGCCAATAGTCATTTATCTACTATAAGAATAATTTTTTTCTCATTCCATAACGTTTGGCGAGATTTTGGCGACGAATTTGGCGGAATGTTGCCAACTTGGCGAGTTTTTGAAATGTTGCCAAATTAACTAAAATCTCGCCAAATGGATAAAAATGGCGCTAAATCAATGAAAATGACGACTAATTGTCGAAAACTCAATATCTGGAAAAGAATATAAGTATCTACTATAAGAAAAACCTATTTTTTTACTATAAAAGTAGTAAATTCATTGCATTATATAAGGAAATTCATGTGTTGCCCATATCAGATTTTTTTATACTAGATAAAAAGAAACAATATGGCTTCCATTAGCTTTGTTACCAACTTCAGAAATCAAAACCTATTTAAAATAATAGTAGTAACACTCTTGAGATTTTCAGGGGACACATATTAAATTTAAATTTTAAAATATTAATAATTATATTTTAAAGGAATCACTTGCAATTTTGTTAATTAAAATGGTAAACCATATTTTTTAATTCATATACAAAAGCTTATCTAGTTTGAAAGCATAAAAAGAAACTTCCTTAAGTGTGGTGTTTTGAGTTGGGACATGCAAATTCATTACTTGAAAACTGAAAATAATAGAAAAGAATGAACACTTTAATGAGTGCATTTTATTAATTATAAACTAATGGTACTAATATATGTTCTAAGAGTATAAAAAAAAAAAATTAGACTGAAATATTGGTTCAAAGATTGGGACATTAAACAGGTGGTCAATTTGAAAATCACCCAATAGTTACTTCAATTTATTGTTGATTATTTTTACATTCTCATACAATAGCATTTTCGATTTCGACGACAATTTTCGATTTCGAAATTTTGATGCTAATATATGTTTTAAGACCTCCTGAACACGTTTTGATTATTTTTAGAGTGATGTTTGTCTGTGTCTTGTCTGTCGTCTCTTTGGGGTTGATTTCTTTTGTAAGCGGAAGCTGCCACAAATATTAATTAAGGCTTACTGATTATTTAAGGCTTACTGATTACAAAACAACAGTTTCAATCATATTGAAATAGCCGTGATATAATTCTTTCCTCGTGACGTCATTAGCTCCGCATAAGGAGAAGAGGAGGAGTTAACCCCGAGGAGGTACATTGTTAAACTTGATATCAATCGAAATATTATGTCAAGTCCTTTAAACTAAAGGGGAATATACTAAAAGTTTAATAACATAATTTTTGCTAATTACATTCCTTATATACATAATGTACAAGGAAAGTATTGTGACGGGGTCGAAAATTCGAATTCGAGTTTTTGACGGGAGAGCACGTTTCAAGCATCCCTGATCACGAATCAAATATTTTTGAGGTGATGTCTGTGTGAAAATATGTGTGTGTGTGTGTGTGTGTGTGTATGTGTGTGTGAAAGTATGTGTGTATGTGTATGTGTGTGTCAATGAGTCTGTGGAGGCGATATTTCACGAACAAATAAAGTGATTTGAATGAAATTTGGAAGAAAAATCACAATACGTGAATACTGGAAGTCTATTGTTTTTAAACGTAATCGAATGTTCAGAACCTCCCCCCTAAATTTTCGAGTGAAATATTGAAAAAATCATCAAAAAATCAAAATCTTTAATAAAGTTAAGCAAATAGACGTTTCTTATGTAATGTTTCCATAGAAAACGATTGACAAACTTTAGAACGCAAGCATGAACCGTTCTTGAGATATTGCACATTTTTAAAATAAATTTATCAAAAAAACCCATCAATTAAAAAAAATATATTAACTGTTGAGAAACATGTTCACTTTTCATATGTAATATCATGCGATAAATTTGGTGACATCCTTCTCGTGGATCTAGCTCGTTCCATTCATGGGAAAAGATACTTTGAGTAATAAATACTTTTGTATATGTACGCCAATAATTTATCTGCCATAAGAATAGCTTATTTCTCCGTCCAACGCTTGGCGAGTCTTTGGCGCCGAATTTGGCGGAATGTCGCCAACTTGGCGACTTTTTTAAATGTTGCCAAATTAACGAAAATCTCGCCAAATGGATAAAAATGACACTAAATCAATTAAAATGACGACTAATTGACGAAAATTCAATATCTTTGAAAGAATATAAATAGCTACTATGAAACCTATTTTTATTATTGTAACAGTAGTAAATTCATTGCATTATATAAGGAAAGTCATGTGTTGCCCACATCAGATTTTCTTTATTCATATCACAATTGATCTAATAGGTCAAGGAGATTTCATTCAATGGATATAGTGACACAACAATCAGACCAAATCAGTTAATAATAAACTAATTACATATTCATCAAATTTCCTCATAAAGTATTTTCTTCACACTGCACCAACCTCTGAATATTTTTTGGTTCATCTTCAGTCTATAGGAAAACACAGGTTCTGCATCCACAGTAAAGTATCACATACTAATTTAGATACATGTTGGAAAAACCAGCGCACTTCATTTAAGCATAAATTTAATATTGCGGTTGAATTTAACTCTGTGCCAATTGCTATTGAGCCTCGTAGTCTGTGAGTTTTATTACTCCCCACAAGTCGACTTACTTCATTGCAAATTTTTAAGAGAGTATGTACTGATTCTCAAACTATACCAAAATTTCCCCAATTCCTCACCAACCTCTTAATATTCTTTAGTTAATCTCCAGTCTCTGAGAAAACGCAGACTCTGCATCTGTAGTAAAGTATTATATACTCATTCAGATACCTGTGAGAGCAATCAGCATACTTAATTTAAGTTCAATTTTAAAATTGCGGTTGACTTCAACTCCACCAATTGATATTGAGCCTCGTAGTCTGCAAGTTTTCTTATTCCCCACAAGCCAACTTACTTCATTGCAAATTTTTAAGAGAATATGTACTGATCCTCAAACTATACCAAAATTCCCTACTCCGCACCAACCTCTTAATATTCTTTAGTTGATCTCTGAGAAAACGCAGGCTCTGTATCTGTAGTAAAATGTTATATACTCATTCAGATACCTGTGAGAACAATCAGCATACTTAATTTAAGTTCAATTTTAAGATTGCGGCTGACTTCAACTGCATGCTAATTGTTATTGAATCTCATGGTTTTGGAATGTAAGTCAACTTACTTCATCAAAAGAGAGTATCTACCGATTCCTTACTTCTCAACATCGTGAATTCCGTCATAGTTCTTTACTCCACGATTGGTTAATTCTTTTTATAGGTTAGCTTTGTAGTTTCTTTCTGATTGGTGTGCTTTATCACGAAAGCTTTACGCCATTTGCTGCTTAGTGATTTCGAAGTTATGGCTTGTTGTAAATACTTCTGTATTAATTCTGTCAAATAAATCTTATAAGATATTGTATTCTAACGGTTGGTTGTTACAACTTAACGCCTGTGGTTGTCAATTTTATTGCCTTTTATTATTATTTTTTTTAAATATTCATTTCGAATGTTCGATATCGTTTAAAATAATACTCATTTGACTGCAATAGTAGTAATGCATTTTCTACCGCTCCATTCGATAATAAGATATGGCTTACACACATATATATAGAAAACACACAAACACAAACCCACGCACAAACGCACACAGAAACAAACACACAGGAAGATAAAAAAAAAACACTCTCTCACACACACATATTAACCAAAACACTCACACACATACGGTCAAAAGAGTTTGAATAATACAGATATTCCAACGAAGAAAGGAAGTGCGTGTTTCTAAAGTAACTTTTAAAGTAAAATCCCACAAAATTCTTTCCCCATCTGGAATCATATATACTCCAAGCCAAAATTGGAAGAGACAGGTGTAATGATTGTGAATAACCTTCGACGCCAAATCAGAGTTCGCAAAATAGTCCACTCTAGATGACGTCAGCTGGTACAGCTAGTCAGTCACGGGACTCGAAAAATCGATAGGATATTGAAAAGTTTAAACAACGACATTCATGAAATAGTCATAGACTGAGGAGTCGAAGTAACTAGGGCAGGGTAATACTTCGATCAAAGGTAAAATAAGACTTTAGACAATTTTTTTTTACACACGTAGTCAAATATAAAAAGGAAAACTTCAACACACATTTCGTACTTAAATATCTCGATTTTGATGATGTTTTTCCCCAAACAATGAGATTGTGTCTAGGGAATATTTTTATGCACGCTTCATGACTATAGCGATGTGTGGAGAAAACGAAAATAAAATTCTGCTTCTGTCTGTTTGTACCTCTATAGTGTCAAGTTGTTTTTGCTGACAATATGGAATCTTACTGTGAAATCGAATCTAAGATTTTGAGAGATGTATTTATTGATCGTTGGCAAATTGGAGTTGGTAAATTATTCCCCTTTTGATGACGTCCTCTTCTGGGCAGATGGTACAACTAATTGCCCGAAGGTTCGATAAATACTGAAAAGCATTTATAGAACATTCATGAGGAAGTATTATAAACTAGGGTATCGGTTAAATTATTTAAGGTAGAGTGTAACATCGATGAAAGATAAAAATGTGGTAATATCAATATCATTCTGTATTGGGTATTTTAATCTTTTTGACAATGACGTATCTTGACGGTGAGTTAGGGGTCATGCATCTAATCTTTTCCCCGGTTCTACATTTGTTAAACAATTACGTTAGTATTACATTCAGTGCAATTCCACTAACTATTAAAACTATTAACCGTTTAACCTAAATTTAAAACTATTAACCGTACCCGCTCCCCCTTTTCACCTTCGACCCCACCTTCTCACGCTTAGCCATGTCTTACCTCCTTCTGACAGCTTTTCGAAGCCAGACAATATCAATTTTCATACGTGAAGAATACGAAAATATACCTTCTTAGTATTCATATATGGCCCATGTTATAAATATTGGTTCATAATCCAGGCCGTCGGATTCACTCCAGAGTTTGGAGCAACAAGATGAAAGACCGGTAGAAGCCTTTAGGAGGCTGAAGTTTTAAGCATTTCTGAACTCGAAAAGAAGACTTTTGAGGTGATGTGTGTGTATGTATATATATGGCTGTTTGTGAGTGTATGCATATGTCTCTCTCTCTCTCTCTGTGTCTGTGTGTGTGTGTCTGCCTGTGTGTGCGCCTGCCTGTGTGTGTGTGTGTGTGTGTGTGTGTGTGTGTGTGTGTGTGCCTGTGTGTGTGTGTCTGCCTGTGTGTATGTGTGTGTGCAAGCCTGTGTGTATGTGTGTGTGCCTGCCTGTGTGTGTGTGTGTGTCTGCCTGTGTGTGTGTGTGTGTGTGTGTCTGCCTGTGTGTGTGTGTGTCTGCCTGTGTGTATGTGTGTCTGCCTGTGTGTATGTGTGTCTGCCTGTGTGTATGTGTGTCTGCCTGTGTGTATGTGTGACTGCATGTGTGTATGTGTATCTCCTTGTGTGTATGTGTATCTGCTTGTGTGTATGTGTATCTGCTTGTGTGTATGTGTGTTTTCTTGTGTGTATGTTGTTGTTGAGACCCACACTATCCGACCTACCAGAAAGGTGTAAGGTAACTGTGCTTGTGTGTATGTGTGACTGCCTGTGTGTATGTGTGTATGTGTGTCTGCCTGTGTGTATGTGTGTCTGCCTGTGTGTATGTGTGTCTGCCTGTGTGTATGTGTGTCTGCCTGTGTGTATGTGTGTCTGCCTGTGTGTATATATGTCTGTGTGTGTGTGTATGTATGTCTGAGTGAATGTATGTGAGTGTTTTGGTCTGTGTGCATGTATGTGCGTGTTTTGGTCTGTGTGCATGTATGTGCGTTTTTGATCTGTGTGTATGTATGTGCGTGTTTTGATCTGTGTGTATGTATGTGCGTGTTTTGGTCTGTGTGCATATATGTGCGTTTTTGATCTGTGTGTATGTATGTGCGTATTTTGGTATGTGTGTTTGTATGTGCGTGTTTTGGTATGTATGTATGTATATGCATGTTTTGGTATGTATGCATGTTTTGGTATGTATGTATGTGTGTGATTTGGTCTGTGTGTATGTATGTGCGTCTTTTGGTCTGTGTGTATGTATGTACGTGTTTTGGTTTTGTGCATGCGAAATCTTATGAATGAATAGACCGTTTCAAACGGAAATTGTTATGATTATTTAAATCAGTAACTGCTAGAACTAGAGAAGTGGATTTTTCGGAAAATTTTGAAATTATTCTTCTTATTACATTTTTGCTGAAATAATATATTTAGTGACTTTTGAAAGTATTAATTCTTATATTACAGCTAGAGTCAAACATATATTATATACTTATAACAAGGCTAAAAATAGGTTTAAATCTCAAAATATATAAAAAATTCTATGCATGAATATTTCTTGCATCTGTATACTGCAGTTAGCAGCAACAATTTATTATTTTCCTTAAATACACTTGCTTTTGAATCTTTAAAAAAACGTCTATTACATCTATAATAATGTGTTTTATTTTCAAAATTCCAATTTTAAAGCAATGCAGAAAAAGAATGATATGGCATGCAAACGGCATGAAAAATAATTTAAAATTGTTAAACCTTATCAGAATCATAAATAATTTACTGCTTAGTATTATAAAAGTAGATTATGAACTATAATATTAAAAAAAAATATTATAATTTAAAACTACATTAGATATCAATAAAACTATATTGCATTTCCTTCTATACCTACTGATAATTCAAAGTAAACATTCTATCATCTTCTTAAAAAATAACAAAAATAAAATATTAGTTTGTTATATGTATAAAATTAAATTATTAAATATATAAACATATTACACGAAAAGAAGAGAAAATAATAAAAATGCTTGTAATCAAGCACTTTTGAAAAAAATCTGTTGTGGACAACACATGACTTTCCTTATGTAATGCAATGAATTTACTACTTTTACAGTTAAAAAAATGTTATTCTTAAAGTAGATACTTATATTCCTCCAAGATATTGAATTTTCTTCAATTAATCGTTATTTTCATTGATTGAGCGTCATTTTTATCAATTTGGCGAGATTTTTGTTAATTTAGCAACAATTAAAAATGCCGCCAAGTTGGCGACATTCCGCCAAATTCGTCGCTAAAATCTCGCCAAGCGTTATGGACGGAGAAATAAGTTATTCTTACAGCAGATAAATGACTATTGGCGTTCAAATACAAAAGTATTACTCAAAGTATCTTTTTTCATGAATGGAACGAGCTAGATCCACGAGAATGATGTCACCCAATTTATCGCATGGTATTACATATGAAAAGTGAACTTGTTTCTTAATAGGGAATATTTTTTTTATTTTATATAACTTTGTGATAATTTTTTTGAAAAATGTGCAATATCTCGAGAACGGTTCATGTTAGCGTTTTAAAATTTATGTCAATCTTTTTCTTGCGGTTTTGATTTTTTGACGATTTTTTCAAAATTTCACTCGAAAATTTAGGGGGGGTTCTGAACATTCGATTGCGTATAAAAACAATAGGTGTCCAATGTTTACGGATTGTGATTTTTGTGCCAAATTTTGTTCGAATCGTTCCATTCGTTCGTCAGTTATCATCCCCACAGACTGACACACACACACACACACACAGACATCACTTCAAAAATGTTCGATTCGTGATCAAGGATGTTTGAAACGTGCTCTCCCGTCGAAAACTCGAATTCGAATTTTCGACCCCGTCACAATACTTTCCTTATACATTATGTATATAAGGAAAGTAATATTTCCTTATATACATAATGTATAAGGAAAGTATTGTGACGGGGGTCGAACTCGAATTTTCGACCCCGTCACAAAACTTGTAACCATACCATAGCAAAAATATACCATATATATGTTGTATACCATAAGAAAAGTTTATTTTCATCCTTCTGCGCAACGCCCTTTTTACCGGAAGTTAAACGTCTACCGAATAAGTCTACCGATAAGTCTACCGATAAGTCTACCGATAAGTCCACCGATAAGTCTTCCGAATAAGTCTACCGAATAAGTCTACCGATTAGTCTACCGAATAAGTCTACCGATAAATCTACCGAATAAGTCTACCGATAAGTCTACCGAATAAGTCTACCGATAAGTCTACCGAATAAGTCTACCGAATAAGTCTACCGAATAAGTCTACCGAATAAGTCTACCGAAACCTGTAAAAATATCAGTAAGAACATCTTTTGGTAAAAACATTGTCTACACAACAACAAATTGATTGGTGACGAAAGCGCATGATATCAGCCCATATGCTCGTTTTTCTTATTTATTACTAACTTTAGAAACAGTTTTACATATTTTTGACATTGTTAAAATAAAAATTAACTTTTAACTTGTGTTGCAGTTTTTGATGTTAACCGTTGGGTTGTTAACCGTTGGGACCCGCTGAATATTTTAATATGAATTTTGAGAAAGTTGTTCATTTATGGAAAAACCAAAAGCAAAGAAGGTTGGAATTTAAAAAAGAAAACATAAAAATCATTTTACTTAATAGGTTTTAAATTTTCTTTTCCCCTTGTTTGTTTACAACCCTAAGGATAAACTAAGCCAAAAGTGAGGTAACAATTTTAAGATATTTCTTCATGAATTATACGATTAGTTATTTTTATGGAAAAAAAAAACTTTGTTAATTATAATATGACGAATTTATAATTCAATATTGTTACTCGGAAAATTGACAGGAAATTAAAAAAATCTGATGTGGGCAACCAATTTTTGACAATTAGTCGTCATTTTCATTGATTTAACGTCATTTTTATCCATTTGGCGAGATTTTCGTTAATTCGGCAACATTTCAAAAAGTCGTCCAGTTGGCGACATTCCGCCCAATTCGTCCCCAAAATCTCGGCAAACTTTATGGACGGAGAAATAAGTTATTCTTATAGCAGATAAATGATTATTGGCGTTCCAATACAAAAGTATTACTCAATGTATCTTTTCTCATGAGCGGCACGAGCTAGATGCAAGAGAATGATGTCACCCAATTTATCGCATGATATTTCGTATGAAAATTGAACATGTTTCAACAGTTAATATTTTTTTTTTAATTTATGGGATTTTTTGATAAATTTATTTGAAAAATGTGCAATATCTCGAGAACGGTTCATGCTAGCGTTCTGAAGATTGTCAATCGTTTTGTAAGGAAAAATTATATAAGAAATGTCTATTTGCGTAACATTATTAAAGGTTTTGATTTTTTCAAAATTTCACTCGAAAATTTAAGGGGTTTCTGAACATTCGATTACGTTTCAAAACAATAGGCTTCCAGTATCCACGGGTTGTGATTTTTGTACCAAATTTCATTGGAATCGCCCCATTCGTTCGTGAAATATCGTCAAAGTCATGGAGGTAAAAATTAGTAGTTAGAACTTCATATTAAAAAATCTGATGTGGGCAGCACATGACTTTCCCTGGAGACTCAAATTCATTTTTTCTTTATTTCTTTAGGAACTCATTAAATTGAGTTTAATTGCACAAAATGACACTAAATTTGCATTTTTAATTCAATGTCTGCTTTTATTTGGTAATTGGACATCTTTCCAAAGGCGGCATAAAAAAATGCGAAAAATCTCATATATCTAGAGAACGGTTAGTCCTAGAGTAATAGAGTTGTTCTTATTCTTTTCCTCATCAAAAATTACGTATAAAACAAGCATTTAATTGATACATTTGAACATACGTAGCCTTTATTTAGATATTGGCGATTTTTGAGGGCCATTTCGTAAAAAAAGGCAGGTTGTTTTTGTCCGATTAATACCGAACTCTAATCAGCACCAGAGATTCGTACAAGCAACTTATCTGTCAAGTTTTGTGAAATTTGGTCCATTTGTATTTTAACTAGAGTGGATACATGAAAATTTTACAGGTCATTTCGCAAAGAAAGGCGGGTTCTGTTTTTACGAATCGTACCAAAAACTAATCAGCACCAGGGTCATACACAAGTGACTTACCTACCAAATTTTATGTAATTCGGTTCATAAGTTTTTGAATTAGAGTGGGTACATACATTGCACAGACACACAGGCAGACACACAAACACACAGACAGACGTCACGCTAAAAATAGTTTTTTCGTATTCTAGAGGTCTCGAAACGTGTAGATCCGTCGAAAACTCGAGTTGCGATTTTCGGCATGATTCCAATACTTTCCCTATACATTACCATGTATTGCAGGGAAAGTAAAAACTCCAATATCGTTTGAGACAATAATTTAGGTGGAGCTGGGATAACATAAGTAGCCCAACATTGCATTTATTTCTAATGAGAAAGGCCTAATATATTTATTTAAACTGTTAATTTCGAAATAAATATACTAGTAGCGCAATGGCAAGTAGAACTGAAACAAAGTATTTGCCAACATATTCTAAATTATTTTACCTTACAATTTATTTTTATCCCCCTATATTCTGCACTCTATCCTGTAACTATGAAAAAATATTGGGTCATTATACTCATAAATAAGGAACATTTAATTTAATAATAATAAAAAATACATATACTAAATTCTACGCTTTTCTATTATGTCAACTTACAATAGCAGCTACTAACACTGGCGACACAGGAATAAAATTCTCAAAGCATTATGGAATTTCCAAGCGTTTCAGTTTTATCTCTTTCTCTCTAATTCCATGGTTAAAGTACTTGATTTTGGGAAAATGTCGCCAAATGGACGATAATTCGATATCTGTTTGAACTATTGGAGTTCAAAGTGTCAGAGGGGCAAAAATAAATATTTTTTGCGCCTTGTAAAAATTCACAAACATTGTAATTTATTATTTAGCGCACTACAAGAAGGATTAAATACATTCCCGTTTTTCAAGAACATAAAAAGTTTCAACTTGCTTCGACAGAGGAAGAAAAAAAAAGTTTTTAATCCTGTACATAATTCTTTTTACCATTTTTTAAAAAAGATTTTTGGGAAAATAAAATGTTAAAAAGATTGAGTCTTTTACATTTTTTTCTTATTTCCAAAAGAAATTAAATTTTGTAATAAGTTTGCTTATTTGCTCATATCTCCAGTTTGAAGTTTTTGCAGTAATACTGATGGCACAGATTTGGGCTCAATAATAACTAGTTTTCTTAGAAAATGTATGATAGTGCACGTAATTTCATGTGAAATGATGAAAACGAATTTTATGAAATGCTAGAATCACCCGGAGTTTCCCCTCTCGTAAATAAAAATGCCCGCTACTTTAATAATACATTTACTGATAAGAATACTTTTCTTTTCGCCAATTTCCCATGCACGCTATCCAATAAAAAGAAACAAAAAACACGTGGCACATGAAGATTAATTAGTTTTAACGTCATAATTGGCGTCTCAATGTTTGGCTACATTGTTCGAGGCAATTTAGATTTAACTGCAGTAACCCAGACTATTACTCGCTTTGATGTATATTGTCATGAAATGTACTGCAATATCCCAAAATTGCACATTTTCATCACAGTACTACACAAAGTAAAGCCTATACATCTGGTTGTCTGTCACGCTTGTTGAAAAATTTAGCGACACACGCAATACAATTGTATTGTCGCCAAGTTAACGATTACTAAATATTTCTGAAAATGTAATTTTATTTCTTTCATAATCCCTGCTGCTTATTGGATACGTTCGTGATTCTCTATTCATGTTAGCATTATAAAGTTTGTGCCTTTTGTTTTCCATTGAAAGGTTACTAATCATCTAATAATCTATCATTATTAAATGTTTTGATTTTTTCTGATTTTTTTTAAACATTCATGTGAAAATGGGAAGGAGTATCTTTTAAATATTCGCTTGCGTTTAACATCTAAAGGTTTCCACACACACACATATACAGGGTGTCCCAAAAAGATTGAAACATTCTTTAATTCTTTATCTGTTGGAGATAAGTGGGCAATGTAAATTGCAAAAATGTTGAAAGTAGGGTAGGAAATAAAACTGCGTTAATGAAATAGTCCTCCTATTCATTTTCAAAAAGCTACTTAAATTTTTATACGACACCCTTAGACAAATTGGGTCAATCAGAAATTTTTTATTTTTAATGCAACAAGATCATTAAAAAACCCGCATAGCTTATCTTTGAAATTGAGCGAGTTATATTTAATTGAAAATTGTGAATGGGAACCCTATGTCAAATTAGAAATGTAAATGTGTGACATATCACAGAAAAGATAAAACTTTATGATACTACATAGGATACCCAACCACTGGTTTATATGATCTCTGTCTGTGTAATGCTTTAATTAGATGCATTTGTGATAAAAAATTTTGACACATATTAACGTATTTTTGATCTAAACAATTTCCGTCGTCAATTTGTTTATGATCCCTATTTTCACCGATGTCAAACAGCCTTTCACATGGTACGGAAAAGTGGCATAAGTTAGATTGTTTCCTTTATCATAATTCAGTAGATTTTAAAGATACAGATATGTGGTTTTTTTAATGATATTGTTGTAGTAAAAATACAATTTTCTGATTGACTCAAATTTGTCTAAGGGGGTCGTATAAAAATTTAAAACGTGTAACTTTTTGAAAATTAATGGGAGGACTATTTCATTCACGTAGTCTTATTTCCTACCTTACTTTCAACATTTTTGCAATTTACATTGTCCACTTATCTCCAACAGGTAAATAATTACGCGAGTTTCAATCTTTTCGGGACACCCTGTATACTAATATATATTCACACACATATATCACTTTAAAAACGTTCGATTCGAGTTCAGGGATGATTGAAACGGACTCTTCCGTTAAAAACTCAAATTCGAATTTCCGACCCCGGTATAATATTACATTATACTATGCATATAAGTAAAGTAATATATAGAAAGTAATATTATATCAAATTCATTTTCTTAAATTCATTCTTATGTACTAGAAGGTATACCCGTTATATGGCGAAATTAAAAATTTGTAAAACATTACCTCCTATTTAGAGTTATTTTTTATCAATTTGGTGAGATTTTCGTCAATTTGGTAATATTTAAAAAAGTCACAAAGTTAGTTTGCGACATACTGCCAAATTTTTCGCCAAGCATTACGGATGGCCCAAAAAATGGGTTATTCATATAGTTGTTTGTTGTGTAATTTCCAAGATACTGAATTTTCATCAATTTGTAGGCATTTTCATTGATTTAGCATCAATTATACCAATTTTGCTAAATTTTCATCAATTTAGCAGCATTTAAAATGACTCGCTAAGTTGGCGATATGCCGCCAAAATTTCGTCGCCAGAATTTTGTCAAGCATTACAGACGGAGAAATATGTTATTCTTGTAGTGGATTCTTATATTTTTTCCAGGATAATGAATTTTCATCAATTAACATCATTTTTACAAATTTGGCTACATTTTTATTAATTTGGCGACATTTTTTATAATTTGGCGGCATTTTTATCAATTTGGCGAAAATTTTGTCAATTTTGCAATATTTAAAAAATCTCGCTAAGTTGGCGAAATTCCGCCAATTTCAACACCAAAGTTTCGCCAAACGTTACCCAGATATAGATAGATGAACAAACAGATAAATCAAGGTGTTTATATTATAAATGTAGAGAAAGTAAAAAATCGTGATCGAAAGAAAATAGATAAATGTTCCATGCATATTTACGACTGCTCAATTAAATTTGAGGCTTTTCTTTCATCGCTAGTGATTAGCCGAGAACTTTAGTGCTCATAATAAAAGACTAAAAAAAATCTATGTTGAAAATAAGATGTAATTAAGATGAAATTACAGCAGTGCATTATTTTCTATGACTGGCAAAAAACAGTTTAATTGCCACAGAAATATTTATAAACCACGATCGTAACCCGAATAATTTTTAATTCCATTTATGTATAGAAACACAATTACTTCACAAAAGCACTTCAAATAACAAAAAATCTAATTCTTAATAAAGATATTGGCGAAATATGCAAAATAAATCAAAACAAAGGCGGGAACATTTTACTACTCGCTAAAGATTATTTTTAAAGTTCCAACATTCTTTACAAAGGATGTGGAAAACTAAAACGATAAGGTAATTATGCGAGCCATTTCCGTTTCTATAGTAACATCAAAGGCATGTGGAAATCAAGTACATCAAAAAATAATAAATATTTTCAAACATGAAGGATGTTAGTTTAAAATCGGTTTCTTTGCAAAATATTCTGTTAGAATGTAAACTTACATTTTTAACTTTGTATGCTTTTATTCCAAAGTATTTTGGGCGCATTTCAAACGAAAATAGAAAGCTTTACACAATGCCACATAAGTAAATCATTTCTTTGTAGTTTTAAAGTTCTATTCAGTTTTTTGCTGCATGTAACATTCTCTGCTATTATAGATATTTTCCCTACACACATAGCAGAACACTGCATAGTAGTGTTTATGTATGTACGTGTGCGTACGTATATCCACGTATTCTTTAGACTTATATCCACGTTCTCTTTATTTTAATTTAATTTAATTGTGTGTGTATGTGTGTGTATGTGTGTGTGTATGTATGTGTGTATATGTGTGTATGTATGGGTGCGTGTGTGTGTGTTTGTATGTATGTGTGTGTATATGTGTGTATGTATGGGTGCGCGCGCGCGTGTTGTGTGTGTGTGTGTGTGTGTATGTGTGTGTGTGTGTGTATGTATACTCGATAACAAAAAAATCGACGCACCAAGAAGGAGTTGTCCGATTGCAATGAAATTTCGCATGCAAAGACATTTTGAGCGAACATGCAGGTGAATAAAATTTGGTGTCCAATGAATAAATAGTGAGTGCTCCAGCGCATCGGAACTGCGCATTCAGCAGGTGTATATAAGGAGCGATTCTGAATCTGTGGTCAAAATTTCTGTTGCATTTCGACTGCGGATATCTTACGCCTTTGGTAGTCATTTCCGGCACACTGACAGCACAGCGGTACGTAGACAACATTCTACAAGTCGTGTTACCATTCCTTTTGAGACACCCCGGACTTATTTTTCAACAAGATAATGCCTGGCCTCACACGGCACGTGTTGCTATGAATTGTCTTCAAACTTACCTAACACTCCCTTAGCCAGCTAGGTCTTCTGATCTCTCTCCCATAGAGCACATTTGGGACGTTAGGGGAAGACGATTGCAACCATCCCGGAATGTTGACGATTTAGTCAGACATTTGGAGATAATTTGGCAAGACATTCCGCAGGACATCATCCGTGAACTTTATCAGTCTAGGCCACGCCGGGTGACATTTTGTATTCAGGCCAGAGTTGGACCAACGCCTTATTGACTTTTTCCCTTTGTATACGGCCAAACTCTAAATCATTAAATTGTTCTGAAATATTAATCGTTTTTTTTTCTATGTATGTTCTTCACATCCACCAATTTTTATCACAATCGGACAACTCCTTTTTGGTACGTAGATTTTTTTGTCATAGAGTGTACATGTATGTGTGTGTTGTGTGTGTGCCTGTGTGGCAGTATTGTGTGCAAGTATGTACGTTGGTATGTATGTTATTGTATGTATTTAGTGAGTATGTTAGTATGTACGTTGGTATGTATGGTATTGTATATATTAGTGAGTATGTTAGTGTGTGTGTCTTTGAATCTGTTGATGCAATATTTTCTGAAAGTCTCGGACGTTTCGAAAATAATTTGGTACAGGTATTACAATACAGGAACCCCTATTGATTTTAAATGCAATTGACTAACATTCAATCGCATTTGAAAATAAGGGAAAATTCCCTTATATTTGAATGAACGTTTGAAGTATCATTAAAAATCAGGACCTTTAATACTGTGAGTCATTTTATACATAGTTTTTTTTTATTAGAAAACGAATGAGAGAAAATTTAGAACGTTAACACCAACTGTTCTTGAAACAATACAGTATTTTCAAATTTTTTTTTTCACGCCACGAGTAATCTTAAACAAATAATAATTTCATACTCAAATTTTTAAATAAAGAACATTAATTTTCTATTGAAAAATTCAATAGAAAAAAATTGTATTGATTGACACAAACATTGGAAAGCTAGCATGAATTGTTTTCGAGATAGTGCACGTGTATCAAAAATACATTTATCAAAACTACATTTATCCAAAGTTACATAATATTAAAAATCTGATGTGGGCAGCACATGACTTTCCCTGCAGACTTATATCCACGTTCTCTTTATTTTAATTCAATTTAATTCACTTTTAATTCAATTTTCGTTCTCATTTGATAACTAGACTTTTTGTCCAAGGTGGCGTAGAGAAAATACAAAAAACTAAAATATCTCGAGAACGGCTAGTTCTAGTGTAATGCGGTTGGTCTTATTCTTTTCTTCGTTAAAAATTACGTATGAAACAAGCATTTAATGGATATATTTGAGCATACGTAGTTTTTTTATTTTAAGAGTTTGTCGATTCTTACGGACCATTTTACAAAAAGAGACAGGATGTTCTTTTCCGAATCATACCAAAATCTAATCAGCACCAGCGTATCCTACAAGTAACTCATCTACCAAATTTTGTGAAATTCAGTTCATTAGTTTTTCAGCTAGAGTGGATACAAACTTTTGAGGGTCATTTCGCAAAAAAAGGCGGGTTCTTTTATCCCGAATCGTACCCAGAACTAACCAGCACCAGTTTCGCCCACAAGTGACTTACCTACCAAATTTTATGAAATTCGGTACATTAGTTTTTTAGTTAGAGTGGATACAAAATCTGCACAAACAGACAGACACACACACAGACGTCAACCGAAAAATGTTTTTTTCGTATTCTAGAGGTCTCGAAACGTGTAGATCTGTCGGAAACTCGAGTTGCGATTTTCGGCATGATTCCAATACTTTCCCTATACATTACCATGTATTGCAGGGAAAGTGAAAAAATCTGATGTAGGCAGCACATGACTTTCCCTGCAGACTTATATTAACGTTCTCTTTATTTTATTTAAATTTATTTCATTTTTAATTCAATTTTCGTTCTCGTTCGGTAACCGGGTTTATTTTCAAGGTGGCGTAGAAAAATTACGAAAAACTAAAATATCTCGAGAACGGCTAGTCCTAGTGTAATGGGGTTGGTCTTATTCTTTTCGTTATTAAAAATTACGTATGAAACGAGCATTTAATGGATATATTTGAGTATACCTAGTTCTTTAGTTTAGATTTTGACGATTTTTGCGGGCCATTTTGCGAGAAAAGGCAGGTTATTTTCTTCCGAATCGTACCAAAATCTAATCAGCACCAGGGTGCCCGACAAGTGACTTATCTACCGAAGTTTGTGAAATTCGGTCCAGTAGTTTTTCAGTTAGAGTGGATACAAGCTTTTGCGGGCCATTTCGCAAAAAAAGGCGGGTTCTTTAATTCCAAATCGTACCCAAAACTTATCAGCACCAGACTTGCTCACAAGTGACTTATGTACCAAATTTTGTGAAATTCGATCCATTAGTTTTTTAGTTAAAGTGGATACAAAATCTGCACAGACAGACAGACAGACAGACACACACACAGACGTCAACCGAAAAATGTTTTTTTCGTATTCCAGAGGTCTTGAAACGTGTAGAACCGTCGAAAACTCGAGTTGCGATTTTCGACATGATTCCAATACTTTCCCTATACATTACCATGTATTGCAGGGAAAGTGAAAAATGGTAGTAAGCACAACCTAAAATACTCACTTTCGATATGAAACATTATGCGAATGCGACAAATCATTTAAGATTATTCTCGTGGATCTTGTTTGTTCCATTCACGAGAGAAGATGCTTTGCATAATAGTTTTATATTACGGCGCTTAAAGAATTAGTTAATTTTAAGAACTTCTTTGCATTCGATGCCATGTCGTCATTTCCGGATCTGTAGCTGGGATGTGTTTATTATAATGGGAAAAAGCACATAAGTTAATTAGGCTACAATGATAAAAAAAGAAAAATTTTAAACACTTATTAATTTTTGCACGGTTAGCAGTGGGGTAAAAAATATCAATTAAGAAAATTAATTATTAGCTCATAAATGTATAACAAACTCCATAAAAATTTAATTTGTATTCTGAAAACAAAAGCATCAAATAAGTCACTTGTGGGATATCTTGGTTGCTGATTAGATTTTGGTACGATTCAGAAAAGAACAACCTACCTTTCTTTACGAAATAAATCGCCAAATTCTAAAATAAAAGACTACGTATGTTCAAATGTATCAATTAAATACTTGTTTTATAAGTCATTTTTGACGAGGGCAAGATTAAGACCAACCCCAGTAGTCTAGGACAACGGTTCTCTTGATATGAGTTTTTTCGCATTTTTGTTACGCCGACTGGAAAAATGTCCAATTACCAAATAAAAGCAATTAAATTAAATGTGCAAATTGAGTGTTATTTTGCGCAATTAAGCCCAATGAATTATTAAATAAATAAAGAAAATACGAATTTGTGTCTGCAGGGAAAGTCATGTTATGCCCACATCAGATTTTTTCCAATATAATATATTTTTTAAAAGCGATGTATAATATTAGAAAAATATGCACAGCTAAATTGATAATATTTTAATAATTAATTCAATTTGGCGTCATTTTTGCAATTTTACCGATATTTTTGTCAATCTGTGGTGAAATATCGCCAAGTTGTCAACACTTGGCTAAACTATTTGCTAAGTTTGCCAAATACAATGTTTATATACTACAACGCAAAATTTGGTTTAAAGTCCCGCATATATCTCAGCGTTCTAACAAAAATAAAAAAACATTGATGGAAAGATAGATAGAGAGATTGAAATAGAGATAGATATATATGAAGACTTTATTTAAAACCATTTGATTCTAGACTAAATGTCTGCCAAACTGCTCCATCGTCTTGCGAATATGCGGCAACTCTGCACAAAAAAAAGGGGGGGGGGTGGAGAGCATGGTTAAAATCCATTGGTAGGATGTTGAATCTCCATTGAATGTGAGGAGACTTCGAAAGATTCTTTGCGACTAAATGCGATCACTTAAAAATGACAAAACTCAAAATTACTTATAAGGAAAAAAGGGTTTTTTTTGTTTGAACGCTGAGATATATGCGGAACTTTGAGCCAAATTGTGCATTGTGTTAGTTTTATGGATGCGCCGTTATATATATCACATAATGTAAAAAAATTGTATATTTCGAATTATATATATATATATATATATATATATATATATATATATAGTGTCAAGATGGAAATTCTGATAATATTTTCGGTTGTTAAAGAACCAATTTGTGTGAAAATGCTAAAACTTAATATAACTAAAAAACTGATTTGACATTTAAAAAAATAACGCCGTGTTGCATCTTCCAGGGTCTGTGTTCTGAATTTCATGACCGAAATATGCTCAGATTCTTTTGCTACAGACCCCCCCCACCCCCACCCCCCAAAAAAAAATCTGCTCTTATTGTGTAAGATAAAACTAAATTATATAGGGAAAATAATAATTTTAAGTATCTAAATAAATAATAATATTATTTTATGGTTTTTATTTTCCCTGATCACAAATTATTCCGAGAATAAATATTTAATAAATTCAAATATGCCTGTAAATATTTTTTTTTCTCCTATTACTCGTGTACCAACCTAATAAATTAAACGGATAATATGCATCCATAATTTTAACTTTTCAACGCAGTTATATTTATGACAGCCTCGTTCTAAATGGGATATAATAATTCACATTTAATGCGCTGGGGTATATACAGTAATTAGTGTCGCCACATATCTAATTTCAAAGCGATACTACCCGGTTGAGTTACACACAACCAGTTAACTTGTGTCAGGTTTCATGAGATTGAAATAATAAAAAAATAGATGGAAGAATAATTTTCTTAAATAAACGACATTATATTTTTTATTGGTTCGTATTAGTTTCGACCTTGGAATATAAGAAAGAACAGCTACACTTTCTACCAGCTCTCTGCCACTTTCTACCAGCAGTATACCCGTGCTTCGTACGGAACATATAATCTACGAACTTAAAATTCGCAATTTGCGGTTAAATTCTAATATTTGGAGTCTTTTCTCTTTCACTATATACATGGTATAGGGAAAGTATTGTGACGAACGAGGTCGAAAATTCGAATTCGTATTTTCGACGGGAGAGCGTGTTTCAAGTATACAAGAACTCCGATCGAACGGTGTGTGTGTGTATGTGTGTGTGTGTGTGTGTGTGTGTGTGTGTGTGTGTGTGTTTGTGCGTACGCGTGTATGTGTGCATGCGCGTGTATGTGTGAGTGCTCGTGTATGTGTGCGTGCGCGTGTATGTGTGTGTGCGCGCATGTACGTGTGTGCGCGCATGTATGTGTGTGTGCGCGTGTATGTGTGTGTGCGAGTGCATGTGTGTGTGTGCATGTGTGTGTGTGTGTACTCGTGCATGCGTGTGTGTGCGAGTGCATGTGTGTGAGCGTGCATGTGTGTGTGCATGCGCGTGCATGTGTGCGTGCGCGTGCATGTGTGTGTGTGTGCGCGTGTATGTATGCGTGCGCGTGTATGTGTGTTTGATTGCGCGTCTATGTGTGTGTGTGCGAGCATGTATATGTGTGTGTGTGCGAGCATGTATATGTGTGTGTGCGCACCTGCGCGTGTGTATGTGTGTATGTATGTGTGTATGTGAATGAAGCATTTCGAACAAAATTTGATTCAAAAATTACAATCAGTGAGTACTGGAAAATAAATTTTCGATTGAAATTTTTAATAATGTTGCGTAAATGATCATTTCTTATGTAATCATTCATTAGAAAACGAATGACATGAACACTTTTGTAAGGTAACACGAACCGTCCTCAAGATATTGCACGTTCTTCTAATACATTTTTTAAAAAAATTACATATAATTAAAAATATATATTAACTATCGTAAAATATGTTCGCTTTTCATGCAATATTATGCGTCAAATATCCTAACAATATTCTTGTGGATTTAGTTCGTTCCATGCATGAGAGAAGATACTCATTTAATAGTTTCGTATTTTTACGCGTTTCGCGTTTTACTTAGGCAAGTATTTTATAAAGCCGTTTATTTATAAGAAAAAGCTCTCTTTTCCATCTGTGTGTAAAGCTTGGCGATAAATTTTACGAATTCAGTGATTCATTTAGCGAAATATCGCCAAGTTGGCAACATGTCGCCTCAGAATGACGGAAATATAATCAAAATTACAAAACTGATGCTAAATTAACGGAAATAACGCCAAATCGATGAATTAATTATTTAAATATTTTAATTTGCGGACGATATTGTTTATTGCTGATACTATCAATATTGATATTTGTCAATTTAGAATTGCGCGAAATATATATTAATTTGATACTTCTAAATAGTTTTTTGTTTTATACTAAAAAGCGCCACAAATGTACAATTCAACGTCAAGAACCGTGGATATTATACGTTATTACTTTCCTTGTAATACATGGTAATGTATAGGGAAAATATTGTAATCATACCGAAAATCACAAATCGAGTTTTCGACAGATCTACATTTTTTGAGACCTCTAGAATACGAAAAACTATTTTTAACGTGAAGTCTGTGTGTGCGTCTCTCTGTCTGTGCAATGTGTGTATCACTCTAACTAAAAAACCAATGAACCGAATTTCATAAAATTTGGTAGGTAAGCCACTTGGGTGCGACCCTGGTGCTGATTAGTTTTGAGTACGATTCCGCCTTTTTTTTTGCAAAATGAGCTTCAAAAATTGCCTGTATCCACTTTAACTGAAAATCCAATGAACAGAATTTTACAAAATTCGGTAGATAAGTCGCTTGTGAGGTACCTTGGTGCTGATTAGATGTTGGTACGATTAAAACAAAGTAACCTGCCTTTTTTAGCAAAATGGCTCGCAAAAATCTTGAAAATTTAAAATAAAAAACTACGTATGCTCAAATATGCTTGTTTTATACTCAATTTTTAACGATGAAAAGAATAAGACCAACCCCATTGCACTAGAACCAGCCGTTCTCGGGATATTTTAGTTTTTTCGTATTTTCTCTACGCCACCTTTGAAAATAAGTCCAGTTACCAAATGAGAACGAAATGTGAATTAAATTTAATTAAAATAAAGAGAACGTAAATATAAGTCTGCAGGAAAAGTCATGTGCTGCCCACATTAGATTTTTACTTTCCCTGCAATGCATGGTAATGTATAGGGAAAGTATTGGAATACCGTCGAAAATCACAACTCGAGTTTTCGACGGATCTACACGTTTTGAGACCTCCAGAATACGAAAATCTATTTTTAGTGTGACTGTCTGTCTGTCTGTCTGTGAAATGTATGTATCCACTCTAACTCTAAAACTAATGGACCGAATTTCATAAAATTTGATAGGTAAGACCCTTGGGTATGACCCCGGTGCTGATTAGATTTTGGTACGATTCGTAAAATCAGACCATCCTTTTTTACGAAAAATTTCATGTATCCACTGTAGCTAAAATACTAATTGGCCAAATTTCTCAAAATTTGGTAGATAAGTTACTTGTGGGATACTCTGGTGCCGATTAGATTTTAGTACGATTCGGAAAATAAGGACCTGCATTTTTTTTTTTCGAAATGGCCCGCAAAAATTGCCAAAATCTAAGAAGAAAGACTACGTATGCTCATATGTATCAATGAAATTCTTGTTTTACAAACAATTTTTGACGAGGGAAAAAATATAACATACTCCATTATACTTTAGGACTAACCGTGCTCAAGATATGTAAAATTTCTTGCATTTTCGCTACGCCGGTTTCCTAAAAATATCCAATTACCAAATAAAAACAAAAATTGAATAATAAATGTAAATTTAGTGTTATTTGTGCAATTAAACTCAATCTAATGAATTATTAAAGAGATAAAGAAACTATTATTTTGAGTTTGCAGAGAAAGTCAGGTGCTGCCCACATCAGATTTTTTAAAATTTTGATTCAGTCTACGAATTATTCGTGCCTCTTGAGTTTCTCTCTCTCGTACCTCAAAAATTATAGCATACAAAAATATGAATTTTAGTACATTTGTAGAGGAATGGCGAACCATGAAATAAATCGTTTCACGATGTAAACATTAGTACGGTTTGAAATAACTCTTGAAGTGAACTTTACGAGCGCGAGCGAGTAGAAGGCGCAGCCTACCGACTCGCGAAGCAAGTTACGGCATCAGCGAAGCATAGCAAGAAGGATCCAGAGCCCCTAGTAAATAATAAAATTATGAGATATAAACATATCTCATTTTTATTATTTTAATTCTTTATTTTATTTCAGCCTTTGTTTATTATATGAATTTAAACGTGTACTCATGCAATAAGGTATTGTTTTATTAAAAAATTTTGAGTTTGAAACTGGATAGCACATTTTAAGGCTTCCTGATTCAATTTTGAAAACATTTCCATCTGTGTGTATGTTTGCATTTCTGCCGGGCGTGTAAGCAAACAAATACACGTACCACCATGAAATTTAATATGTGTATATACAAACTTCCCAAGTAATATCCTTAATCACACAAATAATTTTATAAGGCACTTTCCATGAGTATACACGTTAGCTCCAGCCATACTAAAGTGACTATGCCCGATCGAATAAAAGCGATTGCGGCGCTCCTAGCGGATAATTTAAAATGTTGGAATAATGAGCTCGAATTAGTCTCAACCGAGTTTTGGGTTGAGAGTATTTTTTTTAACCTCTTAATTGTTTAAGTCGTCATAAACAACGGATACGCTGACAGAACAGTATTCAAAATCTTCAGCACTGTGAAACAATTAAGATATAAAAGTATAAAATAAGAACTAAAACTTTACATTATTAATCTAAAGTTTTACAGCACTGAAGAAGCAAAATTTAGAAATTTAAAATTTCATAAAAATTACAAACATTTAAAATGTATCACCCTGAGTAAGATTATAAAATGCACAGTTTATTTTTACAGCATATATGCAGGCCAGTGTGGCCAGAAAACTTTCTGATGTTAGGGGCAAAATATTTTATTGAATATCCTTAGTACTTATGGTTATCAATAAATATTAATCAACACACAAATTATGAATTTATAATTAAATAGATAAAAATATTTTAAAATTTTTCTGGTAAAATTTTAATCTCATTCGGAATGAATAATAAATACGCATATCTAACCAATTCGTTCTATTCTACTGAAACTTTAGAAATATATCTGCAAATGGGGAAAATTAAAAGTAAAGTGATAATATGATGTTCCATTATTAATAAGAGTATGAATGGATCGGTTTCGTGCTAATTATACGCTCGTTAAAGTAAAATAGCCGATATCTGCAATGACAGGAAGAACATTTTTACGTGCATCAACTTTGCGAACTTCTACTAGGGAGACCGATTATGCTATAAGTCAGTCAACCACGTTGCCGATTTCGAATTTGCTGAATTTAAAGCCGCATATGGGGTATTATTGAACATGTTGTGGTATACCGATAATTTCATATTTATTCTATTCGAACATTTCTCTTAAGCCCTATACACAAGTGCAAAGCTTATAATTCAAATTTTACACACATACACACACTTGCATACATATATCCGCGGGCAATATAATAACGTGTATTTAATAGCAGAAAGTAAAAAGTAACGACAAAGGGCTGGAAAAGTAGAGCACGGAAAAGCAAGGACAAGGAAAATAAATCAATGAATAGTATATCTGCCAGAAACGTCTTCAGGGCACATTCAAGACAGATATATTAAAATCCGTTGTTTCTATGATTGCATAAAAACACGTGGTTAAAATGTTATGCAATCTGTGCCCAACAACGGAATAAACGAGATTAACAGAAAAAATACCAAAGAGAACAAAATTCAACTTAAAAACATAAAATACCACATAATCATGAAAACTATATCGCACAAATGCACGAACATGCAAAAAAGGGCAACTCACAAGTCTGAAGGCCGCCAGTCTGAATAACATTCATGGTAGTCCACCACGTGATCCAGCGTGAATGCTTACCACTCAAAAAACAGCGATGGAATGGACCAGACTAGAGAGTGGAAGTAGTTGTACATATTTTCAGTGAGACAAATCCAAGAGTTCAGTAACTATCCGAGAAGTGACCACTACAAACATTTAAGGTATGGATAACACTGTTTTATGCCTGTTTCGTTTTATTTGCTTTTTAGATATCCGCCTTAATGGTTTTATTAGTGTTTTAAACTTTTTTCTTTACCCGCCGAGGCATTTTTTTTTTAATTTTGCACGTTTTTTGTGTAACCGAAATTACTGTTTTTGTAATATTTGCACATTTTCATTTTTGCCCACCGGGGCGATGTAAATTTTATGGTGACACTACTATTATATTTTATGGTGACACTACTATTATATTTTATGGTGACACTACTATTGAGTATCGTACTTAAACTGCGACCTACAAAATAGGTGGGAAAATTGTACATATAGCATAGACTTTTGAGACGATTAATATGTGACAGTGTACACTTATTACTATCCAGACGTTTGATGCGGATAAAAATAATTTGAAAATCCAATGACAGAATAGAGAGAAGTTATACCTCAAAAAACCCAAACTTTAAAATATGCCTATATAATAAAAATAAGTATTAAACAGAGAATCATCAATCATGTAGAAAATAAAATGCAGATTTCTAGTCATCAAGCTGAAGATAATCAA
>OX578155.1:97046684-97076684 GCA_951213105.1 Amaurobius ferox
AACACGTCAAGAGTCACGTCGAGGGAAAGGATGAAAATCAACCACACACAACAGCCCCCAAGCATGCTTAGCAAATTCGTAATTTTTTTTTTTTCTAATATGTTATCGAAAAATAGCAAATTTTCTATTCAAATATCTGTAAAACCATTTCCTCTTAGATAATAAACTATGCCTGTAAAACTTGTTTTCCAGTGAGCCTTGTTTTATTGCAGCAAATGCCTGCTTTAAAAAATCTGAGACGAAGACCATCTGACTTTTCCTGTACATCGTGATGAATATTATTTGATGTACGTATGTAAAAAGTATTTGATTCCACTCTCATTCATGGACACGATAATGATCTTGGAACAAAAGAAAATGTGAATTTGGCCTGTATTAGCTAAACAGAATTTACTTATGCGAGTGTGCAAATTCAAAGAACGTTTATATTTGATTAATTTCAACTGCAATAAATAAAAACAAAGGTAGTGTTTTGTCGTGAATGGAGCGCTTTAAACCCAAGATAACGATGTTAATGAATTGGACGCATATGGAAAATAGAAAGTAATGTTTACTTTCCTTATATACATAATGTATAAGGAAAGTATTGTGACGGGGTCGAAAATTCGAATTCGAGTTTTCGACGGGAGAGCACGTTTCAAGCATCCCTGATCACGAATCAAACATATTTGAAGTGATGTCTGTGTGTGTGTCTGTGTGTGTGTGTGTGTGAAAGTATGTGTGTGTGTGTGTGTGTGTGTGTGTGTGTGTGTGTGTGTGTGTGTGTGTCAGTGAGTCTGTGGAGGCGATCACTAACGAACGAATGGACCGATTCGAACCAAATTTGGTACAAAAATCACAATCCGTAAACACTAGAAGTCTATTGTTTCTATGCGCAATCGAATGTTAAGAACCTCCCTAAATTTTCGAATAGAATTTTGAAAAAATCGTCAAAAAATTAAAACCACTAATAAAGTTACGCAAATAGACATTTCTTATGTAATTTTTAATTAGAAAACGATTGGCATAAATTTTAGAACACTAACACACACCGTTCTCGAGATATTGAACATTTTTCAAAAAAAACTATCAAAAAGTCATATAAAATAAAAATGAAATATTTCCTATTGAGAAACATGTTCACTTTTCATATGTAATACCATGCGATAAATTGGGTGACATCATTCTCGTGGATCTAGCTCGTTCCATTCATGGAAAAAGATACTTTGAGTAATACTTTTGTATTTGAGCGCCAATAGTCATTTGTCTGCTGTAAGAATAACTTATTTCTTCAGTCATAACGCTTGGCGAGATTTTGGCGACAAATTTGGTGGAATGTCGCCAACTTGGCGACTTTTTGAAATGTTGCCAAATTAACGAAAATCTCGCCAAATAGATAAAAATGTCGCCAAATCAATGAAAATGACGACTAATTGTCGAAAATTCAATATCTTGGAAAGAATATTAGTATCTACTATAAGAAAAAACTATTTTTTTTATTGTAAAAGCAGTAAATTCATTACATTATATAAGGAAAGTCATATGTTGCCCACATCAGATTTTTTTAACTATATTTATTTTATTTCATTCAACCGCTTTGATAAGTTAAAAAAAAAAAATAACTTGTCCTTGAGGGTATGTGCCAGGGTTTAAAAATAAGTATAATTCGTTATCTTATGATGAATTACGTAAAAAAATTGCTTATTTAATTGAATAGTCAGATATTTTTTACGATTTGAAGAAACTCAATAGGAAATTTAGTCCTTCCAAATTTTCGACTAGGTTTATAATATTTGTATTTACCGTAAAAATATTGACGTGAACTACACTTATCTTTATCTACACACAATTTTTTTTCTTTTTTTTTTACTTTCTTTATGATAATGAATAATTATCGAACAAATTAATAGATAAAATAGATAATTTGCAGTACATCGATTTATATTACTTTCCTTATATACATAATGTATAAGGAAAGTATTGTGACGGGGTCAAATATTCGAATTCGAGTTTTCGACGGGAGAGCGCGTTTCAAGCATCCCTGATCACGAATCAAACATTTTTGAAGTGATGTCTGTGTAAGTGTGTGTGTGTGTGTGTGTGTGTGAAAGTATATGTGTGTGTGTGTGTGTGTGTGTGTGTGTGTGTGTGTGTGTGTGTGTGTGTGTGTGTCAGTGAGACTGTGGAGACGATAACTGACAAACGAATGGACCGATTCGAACCAAATTTGGTACAAAAATCACAATCCATAAACACTGGAAGCCTGTTGTTTTTATACGCAATCGAATGTTCAGTACCCCCTAAAATTTTCGAATGAAATTTTGAAAAAATCGTCAAAAAATCAAAACCGCTAATAAAGTTACGTAAATAGACATTTCTTATGTAATTTTTCAATAGAAAACGATTGGCATAAATTTTAGAACGCTAACATGAACCGTTCTCGAGATATTGCACATTTTAAAAAAAAAATTATCAAAAGGTCATATAAAATAAAAAAAATATTTCCTATTGAGAAACATGTTCACTTTTCATTTGTAACACCATACGATAAATTGGGTGACGTCATTCTCGTGGATCTAGCTCGTTTCATGAGTAATACGTTTGTATTTGAACGCCAATAGTCATTTGTCTGCTGTAAGAATAACTTATTTCTTCGTCCATAACGCTTGGCGGGATTTTGGCGACGAATTTGGTGGAATGTCGCCAACTTGGCGCCTTTTTTAAATGTTGTTAAATGAACGAAAAACTCGCCAAATAGATAAAAATGACGATAAATCAATGAAAATGACAACTAATTGAAGAAAATTCAATGTCTTGGAAAGAATATAAGTATCTACTATAAGAATAGCATTTTTACTTTCCTTATATACATAATGTATAAGGAAAGTATTGTGACGGGGTCGAAAATTCGAATTCGAGTTTTCGACGGGAGAGCACGTTTCAAGCATCCCTGATCACGAATCAAACATTTTTGAAGTGATGTCTGTGTGTGTGTGTGTGAAAGTATGTGTGTGTGTGTGTGTGTGTCAGTGAGTCTGTGGAGACGATAACTGACGAACGAATGGACCGATTCGAACCAAATTTGGTACAAAAATCACAATCTGTAAACGCTGGAAGCCTATTGTTTTTATACGTAATCGAATGTTCAGAATTCCCCTAAATTTTCGAATAAAATTTTGAAAAAATCGTCAAAAAATCAAAACCACAAATAAAGTTACGCAATTAGATGTTTCTTATGTAATTTTTCATTAAAAAACGATTGACATAAATTTTAGAACGCTAACATGAACCGTTCTCGAGATACTGCACATTTTTCAAAAAAATTATTAAAAAGTCATATAAAATGAAAAAAAATATTTCCTATTGAGAAACATGTTCACTTTTCATATGTAATACCATGCGATAAATTGGGTGACATCATTCTCGTGGATCTAGCTCGTTCCATTCATGAAAAAAGATACTTTGAGTAATACTTTTGTATTTGATCGCCAATAGTCATTTATCTGCTGTAAGAATAACTTATTTCTTCGTCCATAACACTTGGCGGAATTTTGGCGACGATTTTGGCGGAATGTCGCCAACTTGGTGACTTTTTGAAATGTTGCCAAATTAACGAAAATCTCGCCAAATGGATAAAAATCAATGAAAATGACGACTAATTGTCGAAAATTCAATATCTTGGAAAGAATATAAGTATCTACTATAAGGAAAACCTATTTTTTTTACTATAAGCGTCATTTTTACGGCAGTTATCGTGTAAACGAACGGACGGACAGACAGACAGACCGACCACTGTAATAATAATGCAGCTCAATTCACTTTAAAGACTTTAGGTCTTCAAAATGCCAAAAAACTAAAATATCTCGAGTACGGTTCATCCTAGAGTCTTGGGGTCAGTCTTATTCGCTGTGCTGTTAAAAATTACACGAAGAACAAATACTTAATTATTATATTTCAGCAATTTAACTATACATTTCTATGTATTGTAGGGAAAGCGAAAATCTGATGTGGGCAGCACATGACTTTACCTGCAGACTTATATCCACGTTCTCTTTATTTTAATTAAATTTAATTCACTTTTAATTCAATTTTCGTTCTCATTTGTTAACTGGACGTATTTTCAAAGGTGGCGAGGAGAAAATATGAAAAAGTTAAAATATCTCGAGTACGGCCATAGTTCTAGTGTAATGGGGTTGATCTTATTAGTTTCTTCGTTAAAAATTACGTATAAAACAAGCATTTATGGATATATTTAAGCTTACTTAGATTTTATTTTAGATTTTGGCGATTTTTGCGGGACATTTCGCAAAAAAAAGTCAGGTTATTTTTTTTCCGCATCGTATCAAAATCCAATCAACACCAAGGTGACCCACAAGCGACTTATCTACTGAATTTGGTGCAATTCGGTCTATTAGTTTTTCAGCTAGAGTGGATACAGGAAATTTTTGAGGACCATTTCGCACAAAAAGACGGATTCTTTCATTCCGAATCGTACCAAAAACTAATCAGTACTAGAGGCACTCAGAAGTGACTTACCTACCCAATTTTATGAAATTTGGTTCATAAGTTTTTGTATGCATTGCACAGACAGACAGACAGACAGACAGACAGACAGACAGAGAGACAGACACACACTCAAGCACACACGCAGACGTCACGTTAAAAACAGTTTTTTCGTATTCTAGAGGTCTCAAAACGTGTAGATCCGTTTAAAACTCGAGTTGCGATTTTAGGTATGATTCCAATACTTTCCCTATACATTACCATGTATTGTATTGAAAGTAAAAATCTGATGTGGGCAGCACATGACTTTCCCTGCAGACTCAAATTCGTTTTTTTTATTTCTTTAATAATTCATGAAATTGAGTTTAATTGCACAAAATAACACTAAATTTGCATTTTTAGGTGAATTTCTGTTTTTATTTGGTAATTGGACATTTTCCTAAAAGTGGCATAACTAAATGCGGAAAATCTAAAATATCTCGCAAATGGTTAGTCCTAGAGTAATAGAGTTAGTTGTTTCTATTATTTTCCTCATCAAACATTACGTATAAAACAAGCATTTAATTGATATATTTGAACATACGTAGCTTTTTCTTAGATTTTGCGATTTTTGAGGGCCATTTCGTAAAAAAAGGCAGGTTGTTCTTTTCCAAATAATACTAAAATCTAATCAGCACCAGAGTATCCTCCAAGTAACTTATCTAACAAATTTTGTGAAATTTGGTTAATTAGTATTTTAGTTAGAGTGGATACATGACATTTTTGTGGGCCATTTCGCAAAAAAAGGCGGGTTCTGTTTTTACGAATCGTACCAAAAACTAATCAGCACCAGGGTCATACACAAGTGATTTACCTACCAAATTTTATGTAATTCGGTTCATAAGTTTATGAATTAGAGTGGATACATACATTGCACAGACACACACACAAACACACAGACAGACATCACGCTAAAAATAGTTTTTTCGTATTCTAGAGGTCTCGAAACGTGTAGATCCATCGAAAACTCGAGTTGCGATTTTCGGCATGATTCCAATACTTTCCTTATACATTACCATGTATTGCAGGGAAAGTAAAAACTCCAATATCGTTTGAGACAATAATTTAGGTGGAGCTGGGATAACATAAGTAGCCCAACATTGCATTTATTTCTAATGAGAAAGACCTAATATATTTATTTAAACTGTTAATTTCGAAATAAATATATTAGTAGCGCAATGGCAAGTAGAACTAAAACAAAGTATTTACCAACATATTCAAAATTATTTTACCTTACAATTTATTTTTATCCCCCTATATTCTGCACTCTATCCTGTAACTATGAAAAAATATTGGGTCATTATACTCATAAATAATGAACATTTAATTTAATAATAATAAAAAAAAATCTGATGTGAGCAGCACATGACTTTCCCTGCGGACTTATATTAATGTTCTCTTTATTTTAATTAAATTTATTTCACTTTTAATTCAATTTTCGTTCTCATTCGGTAACCTGGCTTATTTTCAAAGGTGGCGTAGGGAAAGTATGAAAAACTAAAATATCTCGAGAACGGTTCTAGTGTAATGGTTCTTGTACTTACTTACCAAATTTTATGAAATTCGGACTATAAGTTTTTGAGTTAGAGTAGATACATATACTGCACAGACACACAGACAGACACACAGACAGATACACAGACACACACGCAGACGTCACTCTAAAAATAGTTTTTTCGTATTCTAGAGGTCTCGAAACGTGTAGATCCGTCGAAAACTCGAGTTGCGATTTTCGGTATGATTCCAATATTTTCCCTATACATTACCATGTATTGTAGGGAAAGTAAAATGGTTGTGCATAAGCGTCCTGTGCATTCCTGAATAGTTTTTTAATCTCTTTCAGCAGTCCTGAATAGGAGTCAAAAATGTCTTCTGTAACAGTTACATTGTTGATTCCTACTTTGACCAAGTTCTGCTACCCTGTAATTGGCTTTTTTAGCTTGTCTCGATTTGCTTCTGAGGTCCCTGTACTAACTTTTTAAAAAATTCGTGCTATCGGGCATAGTCACTTTATTATAGATTGCCCTAATGCATATACTCATGGACCTTTCTTTACGAAGTTGTTGGTGGGAGGGGAGGGGGGCTTAAGGATTATGGGAGAGTGTATAGGTGAGACTCTAGGGTTTAAATTTGAGCCATGCTTTTTTCACCAAGACCATTTCTTGCTGAATTGGACTTGGGATTATATAATATTTTTAAAAATTTGAGTATGGATGCACGTCTTCAATTTTTGGTGAGTTATAAAAGATATTTTATAGAATATACACTGCTGGATAATTGCTCAGGACGGATCACAAATTGCAATGTAGCACAACATTAAACGGGGTGGAGGCCCAGCAGGATAAAATATTGTTGCACACTGTTCGGACATTAAAATAAAGATCACTTATTGTTCTGGAAAATACAGAAGATTTTGAAACATCTGAGAGGGGAAAAAGTGTTCATTTGATACTGTGTATGCAGAAATGGAAAAATGCATATGAACGACAGCAGGCACCTTTGAGAAAGGTGTCATTACTAGATATGTCCATCGTGGAATGCAATGCAACATTCCACAGGTCGTGTCATGCTTTGCACAACATTATCCAGCAGCCTTTGAGGCAAGTTATCCCACTCCTCTGTCAGTGCACAGATGAGGATGTTTGTGTTTATTGGAGGATATTTTCGACCAGCAAGTCGCCTCCCCAAAGTATCCCAAACATTTTCAATGGGGTTTAGATCTGGAGAATGTGCTGGTCATACGAAGCATTGAATACCCTAGCTGACTAGACAGTCCTAACCAGCGAGTGTTTGATGACATGGTGCGTTGTCGTCCATGAAAAAAAATTTATCACGACAGTACCACAGAAAAGGCGAACATGAGGCAGTAGAACTTCATCAATGTAGCGTTGGCCGGTCGTAGTCCCAGTTGCAGCCACATGTAGGGGCGTGCGGCCATTGATCATGATGACTGCCCATACCATGATACTGCATGTCGGATATCGGTTCCTTTTTTGGATATTTTCTGGACGATAACCAGTACCACTCTTGCTCCAGATCAGTTGCCGTCTACAATCCGATTACAGACTAAACCTGCTCTCATCTGAGAATAGCACGCAAGCCCAAAGCCCAGTCCTGTCCGGTCCAATTTCGATGCTCACGACACCATTGCAAACGGGTGGTACGGTACAGTCTGGACAATGGGACACACACAATATGTCTGCGGGTGTATAGTCCTTCTAAACGTCTGGCTACAGTTTTTATGGGAGATCGCTGCCCTGTGGTAGCAAGAAACTGATTTGCCACCTGCTGACAATGTAACTGTTTCCTGCAAGCGTAGTACTTCTAACACGACCTCCCCCGTGACACTCGTTGTTGTTTTAAATGCTTCCAGTTGTTTTAAATGCTTCCAGTTGTTTTAAATGCTTCCAGTTGTTTTAAATGCTTCCAGTTGTCTTAAATGCTTCCAGTTGTTTTAAATGCTTCCAGTTGTTTTAAATGCTTCCAGTTGTTTTAAATGCTTGCTACAACCGTGAAACAACACTGTGGGCGATGTCGAACTCCCTGGCAACATCTGTTATTTTTCGCTCTTCTTCGATCTTTCCAATAATACGGCCACGAGTAAAATCATCTAACAGATAATGTGAAGATATATCAAAAATTTCAAGTTCATCAATTAAATATTTCCCGGAAAACTTTCACTTGGAACAACAACTGTCCACACGTATCAAATCCTTTAAATCTCTTATCAACGGTATCACGTGACGAACAGGCATGGAAAGGAAAAACTTGCATACGCACACCTTTTCTTACTGTATCCCGCACTTATTCTAACTTTCCACATTATCCCTCCTTTCATTTCGTGGTTGCTATGTGTGATAATGTCATCCGTCCTTAGCAATTGTTCAGCAGTGTATAAAATTATTTCGACTTCTGCTATGTAAAGACAATTGTTGAAAAAATAATCATACTTTTACCTTTGCATAATAAGTTAAGTTATTTGTTTGTGTATATCGTCTATAGCAGAAAATAGGAGCTTTGGCATAGTTGAAATTTTCAGCAGAGATGCTGCGTGGCATTGGACGATGTATCTAAGCGAGATTTTTTAAAAACTCGAATTACTTTAAAAGTTACGAACTCCTAAAGTCAAAATTAGCCATTCTGTCAAATCATATCTATTAATGTTTTTGCTGCAGACGATATTCGAGAATACATACTTTGATTAAATGGCTGCTATTATAATGATCAACAGGTATGTTGTAATTATTGCTAATTCGACTGGTTGCTCTTAACCTAGTTTTAATAATATTTGACATAACAATTAAAATATAAAATTTTCTGGTTATTATTGGCTAGGTAAATATAATAATTATTTGTCTTAAAGCAGCGGATTAACAAATACTGCAAACAGAATTGCAGATACAATATACTTGTCTGCCTGAATATACTTGTCTGTCTATTAATTTTTCTGCTGGAGACGATAGTCGAGAATTGTTACTTTAATTAAATGGTAGATATTACAATGATCAACAAGTATGCTGTTGTAGTTGCTGCTAATTCCACTTGGCTTACTCTTAATAATATACACTGTTCACAACTGAAATCGCAACACCAAGAAGAAATTGATGTATCCTTAAGAAATTTACAGAATATAATTGCAACATGGAGATGTGCAAATGATCAAAAAATCATACCTGGAAAATGAAAGCATGGAACTTTACTAACATTAGATCAATATAGAATAGGCCCCCCACGAGCGGCTATGCAGGATTGAAAACGACGAGGCATCCCGTCAATGAGATGGTCAATGGTATTCTAAGGAATGGCATTCCACACACCATGCAATTGGGCTTGTAACTGAACATGGTTTTCTGGAATTGGGAGTTCTCTTAAACCGCGACCCATGATATCCCAGATATGCTCAATTGGCGACAAATCTGGAGAATATACTGACCAAGGCAGGATATCAAAACCTTGTAGACTTTTCATAGTTACCCGTGCAGTATGTGGTCTCGCATTTTCCTGCTGAAAAAGCAGTCCAGGCCTGGTTGACAGATATGCCTGTACCACGGGTCTCCCAATGACAGAGATGTATCGTTGTGCCGGGATACTGCCAGAAACGTGGACCAATGGTGTTCGTCCACCAAATGTTATACCACAGCAAATCATGGTACCACTTAAGGGGGCTGTGTGGCGACTGATAGAAAAAGCTTTCTGGTGGCGTTGTTGAAAGCGACGCCATACGCGAGTACGACCATCTGGCATACCAAAACAGAATCGTGATTCATTCGTGAACAGAATGTTTCACCATTCTGTCGATAAATTGCGTTTCATTTTATACCACTAGTGGCGACGTAACCGGTGTAGACGTTGAAACGGTAGGTATCGAAAAGGTCATCTACCTCGGAGTCCCGCGTCATGCAAACAGTTTCGAATTGCTTGCGTCGAAACCAACTGTAGTATGGGATAAATGTCGCTGTAACACGGTTGCTGTGGTAAACGGCTCCCGCGCAACGCTTCTCAGAAGCATACGATCTTCACGTGGTCTGGTACTCCTGGAAGCTCCACTACCTGATCTTCGTGTCGTTTCGTTGTCTCTCATGAACCGTAACACACACCGTTGAACTGTGCTCACATCACGACCCATTAGTTGAGCGATCCTTCGAAGGTTTATTCCACCCTCACGTAAAACAATGATTTGTTGCCGTTCCTTTGAGGACAACTGAACGTATGCGGTACGCCAACGTACTCTTGGCATACTGTGGTGATTTTTACAACCTGAAACCAATGACGCTACAATTTAGCTGTGATATCACTTCTCCTTGACCTGACGCTTTTATGCTGCTCGGCAAGGTGTTACGTCCCCATGCGTAACGAAATTGTGTTCATTTGCATATCTCGCTTTGCGGTTTCCATTGCCTGATTTACATAAAGCTACACCTACAACTATATGGCGTCGTGAGCAGTGAAATAATCAGTGAATAACCAGTTGTGGGCAGTGAAATAATCCAAAAGCATAAACTAGTTTTAATATTATTTGACATAACAATTAAAATATAAAATTTTCTGGTAACTCTGACTATTTAAATATAATCATTATTTGTCTTAAAGCAGCGGATCAACAAATACCGCAAACGGAATTTCAGAGACAATATACTTGTCTGCCTGAATATAAACGACAAAAATATATTCAGATTGTGATAGGTGAGAAAAATTGTACGATCGTATGCTATTAATTAAATTTCAATTATTTTTAAAAGACAACAATAGCTGGGGGGAATAAATATATCTAAACATTACAGATATAGACAGTTTATTCTATTTCGTACTGTTTACTATCGCAAAACTTTATTTCACGCGCTCTGTTATGTTTTAATTAGAATCAAACTTTCATTGCTAATTCGCTGTCAGAATAGTTTTGTCAAAGCAAAAGTTGATTTTATTTACCTAACAAAATATTTTGATGTTATCTACAAACAACATTAGGGATTAGTTAAATATTGAAAGACATGGAATTGAAAGAATAAACAAATTATATTTCTGTTTATTAAAGAATATGCACATTTTATTTCATTTCGTAGTAAATTTGCTGATCTTTATTTTTGATACACACTAATTTATATTGTAATATTAAATTGTATTATATTCTCATATTAAGATGTCTGCTCCGAGCAAAGCGAGCATGCCTTTAAAGTTAATAAAAAGTTACTTAATAAATATAACTTTTTCTTCTTCGATCCAGACCGTCCGACCTACCCGAAGGCGTAAGGCGTAGTCGGACTGGATTTGGCTTTTCCTATAGAGGTTCGCAAAACGGTGGCATGTAGCACGTTTTCATGTTGCTATTAGAAGTATCGGCTATTCCATGCTGATTTGACACTACAAGTGCGAAACCGGTCAATGTATGCTATTATCTGCAATGAGACGTTTCTTTTTCTTTCGTTTCGACCCAGACTGTCAGACTTACCTGAGGGTGTAAGGTATTTATTTAGACGGCCGGGAAGTGCCTCCGAATTTAGACCGGAATCCAGTAGAGGAAGCATCCACAGGGTCCGTACCCTCCTTCCACTACCACCTACCTCCAGGAACTACTTACGGACCCACATGTTTACCGTGACCGTACTCCGCGTAAACGTGGCGACAGTTCGGGCAGAGGCGGGAATCGAACTCGGGTCTTCCGAATGCAGTCCCCGCACACTAACCACTGGGCTGTCACGCTCCTCATAAACATAACTGTCATCAAAAGAGTGGAGAGCATATAGCTCCAGGACCGTTTTTGATCATAGACGTCTTCAAATGTTCAGGGCCCACAAAGCTCTCGGACCCCCCCCCCCCCCCATCTTTTGTGCTCAATGTATGTATATATATATATTTTTTTTTTCTTCCAAAAAATGTTTTATAGTGGCTCTGGAATTTACTTTTACCTAGTGGCTCCTGCAAGGGCTTAGCAGTTCGAGTTCGATTCCCGTCTGTGACTAAACTGCCCACGTGTTCACGCGGAGTACGGGCACTTTAAATATGTGGGTCTGAAAATCCTTCCGAGATGTTGGTGGTAGGGAAAGGTGGTTACGATTCCTGTGGATGCCATCCCCAATAGGTTCAGGTATAAATTAGGTGGCACTTTCAGTCAGTTCAATCAGATAACTTATACCTTCGGATAGGTCGTACGGTCTGGGTTGAGCAATCGAACAAACAAGTAGGTGATTCACAGTCAGGCCATCCAAACCGATACCTTCGCGAAGGTCTGTCTGGATCGAAGATGGATTAGTGGCCCTGTATGGCCCACTTATATTTTGCCCATTTATATCTGTAAGACCAGTGTTTATATTAATTATATAGAATCCAGTATAACTTCGTTGTAGTTCAGTATAAATAAAGTATTGATTTTTTATTTTCTCATATCATTGTATGAATTTATATTCACCCGAGTTTAATTTTTAGCAATTCTTATGAATGGAATTTGAATGATTTAAATATTTAGACTCCCAAAGTATTATATTTTATGGAAATCAATTATAACTCCCTAAATATGATGGTAGTGGGAAAATGTTAAATTGAACTAATAGATGGTAATGGCATTAAATGAATTTTATTAACACAGATAAGCCAAATGCCTATTCATCGGTGTAACTAAGCTGTTGCCAACTTGAAAATAGAAACTTCTAAATAATTTTCGAATTATTTTAAAATAGTAACTCGAGTAAGAAATTTGAATAAGATTTAAATAAGATAATTTAGAAGTTGAAATATAACTATGGAATATGAATAAGAAACTCGAAGGAATATTCGAAGGAGAAACTCGAAGGAACTTACTAAAGGAACTTTCTGCCGATATTTTCATCAACATACGATTCTTCTTATCTCAAGATTTTTAGATTTTAGAAAACATTTAAATTCAATTACTCCAAAATAAAAATCTAAAAATCTTAAGATATGAAGTACACTATCTAAAAGAAAATGCATGCCACCGTTTTAAAAAAATCTGATGTGGGCAGCACATGACTTTCCTTATATAATGCAATGAATTTACTACTTTTACAGTAAAAAAAATAACTTATTTTTATAGTAGTTATTTATATTCTTTCCAAGATATTGAATTTTCGTCAATGAGTCGTCATTTTCCATGCTGCCATCATCAATGAGTCGTCATTGATTTAGCACCATTTTTATCTATTTAACGAGTTTTTCATTAACTTAGCAACATTTAAAAAAGTCGCCAAGTTGGCGACATTCCACCAAATTCGTCGCCAAAATCTCGCCAAGCGTTATGGACGAAGAAATAAGTTATTCTTACAGCAGATAGATGACTATTGGCTTTCAAATACAAAAGTATTACTCGAAGTATCTTTTTTCATGAATGGAATGAGCTAGATCCACGAGAATGATGCCACCAAATTTATCGCATGGTATTACATATGCAAAGTGAACATGTTTCTCAATAGGAAATATTGTTTTCTTATTTTATATGACTTTTTGACAATTTTTTTAAAAAATCTGCAATATCTCGAGAACGGTTCGTGTTAGCGTTCTAAAATTTATATCAATCGTTTTCTAATGAAAAATTACATAAGAAATGTGTATTTGCGTAACTTTATTAGCGGTTTTGATTTTTTGACGATTTTTTCAAAATTTCACTCGAAAATTTAGGGGGGTTCGGAACATTCGATTGCATATAAAAACAATAGGTTTGCAGTGTTTTCGGATTGTGATTTTGTACCAAATTTCGTTCCAATCGGTCCATTTGTTCGTCAGTTATCGTCTCCAAAGACTCACTGACACACACACACATACTTTCACACACACATACTTTCACACACACACACAGACATCACCTGAAAAATGTTTGATTCGTGATCAGGGATGCTTGAAACGTGCTCTCCCGTCGGAAACTCGAATTCGAATTTTCGACCCCGTCCAGCGTTTCGATTTTCTTTCTTAATGTTATAAGAGTGCTTTCGAGTTTGGTCGTACTTTATTACAACAAGGAATCAAATCAGAACTGTATCTATAAATACATTTTCATAATTACTTTGTTTAGTTGTTTATAAGAATCAATAATAAGACAATTGTTAACTGCATTAATAATTACATTATATTCGTATTTGTTCAGGATAATCATAGTTGCGAAACGCTTTTAAATAATGAATAATAAAACATATAATAGTCCAGCCTTTGGCTATCTTTGTGACGTTTCTGCCAGCAACGAATCACATAGAAGTTAAAAGTAAGCTCGACCTATTAAATATTTGTCCATATTAGCAATGCTAAAATTTGGAATAATTAATATTTAATTTTACGGGTTCATATTACTTTAAATGTACAATTTCAGAAATATATATTTTCCCGTTTTTCGCAATGCAGGGATAGAGATTTTTTTTAATATAGAGAGAAAATAAATTTAAAAAATAGGTAAATACGAAAACTTTCAAAATGCTTGTTGGCGCATAGCTTAACTACCGCTATAATAATATGCAAAATAAATATTAAAGTAAAAAACAGTCACCACTTGAAAATAATCTAGTTATGAATTCCTTAATTATTCAAATATTTATTTTGCTGGTATATTATCTCTACCTAATGAAGGCAATTATTCAACAGTCAACACTTGCTTTTTAGAATTTTTCTAAATGTAGTTTAATGAGGCAATTATATTCAGTATTTATGAGGTAATTATAGTCAATATATTCTCATTTCAACGATTTTACACATCTATGAATATTTATATTTCGTCCACATTTAGCATGTTGTTGTTTTTTGTGGTATAATTTAAATCTTTGGTTTTGAATCTTTATCGGACCATCCCGTCTATTGCTCGCTATAGGAATATACTCATTTTTGGAGAATAATTCGGGAGTCGGAGCCACTAGAAATTCCGAATCTAGTTTGACATTCTCTTTTCGCATGTCATTCTCATTTCATATTATAACTCTTTGCAATTCGAACCTTATCGAGCTAGCCCGTCTTGGGTCCGCCATAGGAATGTACTCGGTTTTTGAGAAAAACTTGAGAACTAGAGTAGCTAGAAAATTTACATTTGGTATGTCGTTGTCTTTCACGTTATTAAGTTACATACATTTTAATAAATACATTTAAGTATAATAATACATTTAAGTATAATGTAAGCAAATAATAAAAGGGGATAATTTGTTAAACTGTGTATTTTGTTTTTAATTATTTATGCATTTCATATAAAATACATTAGTTATAGAAATATGTGTTATTTAATACAAGTTCTAGGGGTTGTAAAATGTTTATAAAACTTTGTTGTATTAATGTGTTACTTGTAAGCATGTGTTTACATGCACATGTTTCTACAATTTTGATCAACGTGTATTATTCAATCAGATTTATGTGATTGGTTACATTATCACGACCATTGCATGTAAAATACTTTTATCTTTAAAAAACACTAAAATACACTTACGGACAATGAAAGATGCGCACCATGAACGAAGCATAGGATGGACCTGAAATTTTATTGATGGAAGGATACAGATAAATGATATACATGATCACAAAAACAGCGCAACCGAATACGTCCAGAGGGAGCTGTGGTACACAGTCCGGTCATCCTGAATAGCGCGTCGCACCGTCTCGTGCTGCGATATAAGCAGCAATACGGTCCGGCATGGTGTCCAGCAGACGCCTGATGTTGTCCTGCGGCAGACGAGTTCACACCTGTTGGCCGTTACTTTCCAAATCCCGAAAATTGCGACAACGAGGCAGCTGACGTTTCAACTGGTCCCAAACATGCTCGATAAGGGACAGGACTGGGGAGTAGGCAGGCCATGGAAGTGTCTGGACATGACTCAGGCAGGCCGAGCCGTATGCGACCGGGTATTATCCTGCTGGTATTGCGCACTTTGATTCCCAGCAACGAATGGGAGTACATGGAGCTGTAGAATCTCATGCACGTACCGCTGGCCGGTCAATGTTCCAGGTACCACTAATAGAGCGGATTGGCTGTAGTAGGCCATGGCGATCGACAACGAGGTTGGGATTGTGGCGTTATGCAGGGGATCTCCACACCCGGATACACTGAGCATCGGTCCCCAAAACGAAGCGGAACTCATCGCTAAACACCACTCATCGCCAATCTGTGGCATTCCACGTTGCTCTGGCCCGGCACCACTGCAACCGAAGCCGCCGATGTTCCTGTGTTAACGGCAGCACACGTAAGGGAAGCTGGGATCGCAGATTAGCTTCCTTCAGTCATCTAAATATGGTTCGTGGCCACACAAGAGCCGCTACGTGTGCTTGTATCGCGGATCGAGTCGCCGTGGGCTCTATACGTGACTGACGCACGATCATTCGATCCTCTTTACTCGTGGTATGCCTGGTCCATCCAGAGCCGGTCCGCCGTGTCTGGGTGGTGTCCCGTGACTAGTGCTTCCAACACCGTCAAACGGTATATTCCGAACGATCCACGTGACTGGCTATCCGACGCGCTGACCACCCTTCGGTTTTCAGCCCTATGATCAGGCTTCTCTCGAAGTCCGTCAGTTGCGTATATCGAAGTTTCTGCGTCTACTCACCATTCTTTTCACTTCGTACTCGTGCTGCTTGCGTCATCCGAAGCTTCTCGGATTGATGGGGCGTCGACTACACGCCGGTTTATAAGGCCGCTGTCTCATGCTTGAATCACCACTCACGGGTGTACGCTCATACGCAAACACACCAGACTGGGATCATTTGCATACCAGCCCGCCCTCTAGCAGCGGTTGTGCATATTTTCTTCTTGGTGCGCAACTCTCATAGTTCGTAAGTGAATATATGAAGCGTTGAATATTATAAAACACTAAAATATATTAATTTATAAATAAAAACAAATTTAAAAAATAATCAGAGTTAAAAGAATTTAAATATAATATACTAAGCATGTATGACTAATTAGTTTAAAATTACATAAGTAAAAAAATGTATATTAAAATTGCATCTAATTATTGCACTAATTGCAGAATGTACAAAATAAAATGAAACTAATAAGTTAACTAAAAGGTTTAAAGAAGAAATAGGAGAAACATAGAATAGCACCCAAAAGCAAACAAAAGAATTCAAATTGTCTACACAATTCAATTCTACATAAAAATCAAGAGAATGCATGCCAGCAAAATGAAAACATAAAAAAAATCTGTATGAATTAAAACTAATTAAAAAAAAAGATTTTAGAATTTCATTGTCTTCTATCCATTGTTATTAATTTTCTTTTTTATTAGTTTTAATTCATACAGATTCATTTTGCTGTATGAATTAAACATTTTTCAATTTATATAGAAATCAATTGAATTCTTTTGTTCGTTTTTGGGTGCTATACTATATCTCTACTATTTCTACTTTAAATCTTTTAGTTAATTTAATTTATAAATATTTATTCGCAAGTACAGTTGAATTTTGAAACTGATGAAATTGCTTTTACTCTCTTGAATACTGCTGTATACAGCACAATTTTCCTTTAAATTTTCCAATTCGAGATTTGGATTACAAAAAAGTATTTTAAGAGTTCTCAAAACATTTCAAATACTTTGAGAAGATCACCATCTGTGTAAATATATATGTATGTGTGTATATGAATGTATGTGTATATATGTATGTATGTGTATATATATATGCATGTATGTGCATATGTACGTATGAGTATATGTATGTGTATATGTGCGTATATGTATATATGTATGTACTATGTATGTATATTATACGTATGTGTATATACGTATGTCTGTAGTTTTTGCTTATTCATATGTCTTTGCATGTGCGTGTGATAGAACGTACGTGCGTGTAATAGAACGTATGTGTGTGTTTGATAGAATGTATGTGTGTTTGATAGAATATATGTGTGTGTTTGATAGAATGTATGTGTGTTCGATAGAATGCATGTATGTTGTTGTTGAGACCCAGACCGTCCGACCTACCAGAAAGGTGTAAGGTAACTGTTTGGACGGCCGGGAAGTGCCACCCAATTTAGACCGGATTCCAGTGTGGGAGGCATCCACAAGGACCGTACCCTCCTCCCCCTACTACCAACCTCTCGGAAGTACTTACGGACCCACATGTTTAACGTGATCGTACTCCGCATGAACACGGCGGCAGTTTCGGCAGCGTGCAAATCCAGCGCGCAAACCACCGGGCTACCGCGTCCGAAATGTGCCAACAGCACGCGGTGTTCACGGGTGGTCACCCACCCAAGTACTAACCGCGCCCGATGCTGCTTGACTTCGGTGATCTAATGAGAACCGGTGTTACCAGCACGGTAGGGCCGTTGGCGATAACATATATGTGTATGTTTGATAGCATGTATGTGTGCGCTCGATAAAATGTATGTGTGTGTTTGATAGCATGTACGTGTGTTTAATAAAATGTATGTGTGTGTTTGATAGCATGTTTGTGTGTGTTTGATAGCATATTTGTGCGTGTTTGATAGAATATTTGTGTGCGTGAGTCCTAGACAGGATAATTTCAATTAACGTGTCTTCAAATCATGAAATTGAGACAGCAAAATTACATAGTTTTTATTTTTACAAGGCAAATTCGAATATAAAATTTCATTTCATTGCGTGGCTATTTGTTGCCAGTACGTCCTTATCCACAGGCAAGAGATAAACACACAAACAAAAATCGTTCTAAGTGTTCAAAATGTATTCAGAAGGCCCCGAAACGTATTCTCTAAATTCCAGAAACACCTAAATTCCTATCACGTCTTGACGAACCAAGTATAAAATGTTGAAATATGGACAACTATCGCCATCTTCTGTCAATATTAGGAATTGCAAACATTAAAGACAAAGGAATAGATGATACAGATAGAGATCTTAACGAAATTCCCATTTATAGATATTTTCATAAAAATGTTTTTAGAACATTTAAAAATAAATGTTGCATGCATTTCTCTATATTTATTAAATATTATAATTACTCACCGATGCATCATTATATCAATGATGAAATTAACAGCAATTAATGAAATTTTAACAATGGGTTTTACGCAAATTCCAACCAAACTATATGCAGCTAGTATTTAATTCGGTTAAAAACTCGAATTCGAATTTCGATCCCGTCACAATACTTTCCTTATACATTATACTATGTATATAAGGAAAGTAATAATTGTCTTCTCTAAATATTAATTAAAATTAACTGCTGTGTGGTTCAACTCGACTTTCTCATACTGGAAACTTTTTTTCAAAATTTACAAGACAAATTTTGAAAAATCGGTATTATGGATCTAATATTTACAGTGTATTACCCTTCACTTTCAAGTGATCGAAAAAATCTTTCACTTAATACCATACTTGACAATGTATCCTCCGGTGAGCTATAAACAAATTCTTTAATGTACGATTATGTCAAATTTTGTCTTATACTGCCTTGTTAAAAAAATATAAAGTTTCAAATAAATTTTGTTGGAATTTCCGCTCGAATTTAAAGAAATTCTAGTTGTAGAGTTTTTAATAACACTCCAAAAATATACAAAACGTGTTCAGGAAGTCTTAAAACATATATTGGCATCATAATCTCGAAATCGAACATTTTCAGGAAAACAGTACTTTCTCAATACTACGCACGAGAAAGTAAAAATTCCTAATTTAGAACAAACAGTCTATCATTTTTGAGAATATTCAACACAGATGGCTTTCTTCGCCACCACTGCAAGTAACAGATAAACGGTAAAAATCGATACGATCAATATCGGTTTGTGTAAAATCGATTTACTTAACGCCAGTTTCAGTTATATGAGGTAGTAATTTGTTTTATTAAGATACCTATATTATATTTTAATCTATTTTATCGGAAGTCCGCTTAAGTCTTTCAATGGTTGACTGATAGATTGAGAGAGATAAAGGACCAAAGATAAAAGATAAATTCAATTTCATGAATTGATTTAGGTGTAATAACTTTGTCATTGGACATGGTTAGATTTAACTTTAGGAATCTGTAGTGATGAAATTATCTTGGGTTTCTGACCCACTATTATATCATATTAGAAGCTATGTCTTTCATATGACGGAATTCAAAATTTGCAAAATTTTACTTCCCATTTGGCGACATCCCGCCAAATTTTTTGCGCAAATTTTTGCCAAACATTACGGACGGGACGAACAGGAAATTGCTTTTTCTTATAGTAGATTCTTATATTTTTCCAAGATATTGAATTTTCATCGATTTGGTGACATTTTCGTTAATTTTTGTGAAATTTTGTTCAGTTTTGAGACTTTTTAAGAAACTCGCCAAAATTGTCGTCAAGTGGAACAGTTGGACTGACAGACAAACGCTGCCGGAACATCATTACAAATACTACTATCCCCTTTTAAAAAACAATTTATTGATTTGGCGTCGTTTCTATCGATTTGGCGACATTTTCGTCAATTTTGTAACATTTAAAAAAAGTCGCCATGTTGGCGATATCTCGCCAAATTCATCGCCAAGCTTTACTCAGAGATAGATAGATAAACAGACAGATAAATCAATATGTTTATATTATTAATAACTGTGGACTGACTATGCTTCTATTCGACCCAAACTGGTAAGTTAGAAGTTTTAAACTTTATATACACTTAGAATTTGGCCTATAAACATTGAGAAAAATCTTAAATCTTGGAAATTGTTCTAAAAATTAAAGCACCCCGTGCGTTATCGGGACGCATCTTAAGGAATATTTTTTTCTCTCCCCGCCCCCCCCCCCCCTCAAAGCGAAGACGCTTAGCATAGTTTTATAGTTATTGTCATGTCATCGATAAAGACTATCAAAGTCGCCAGAACCGCCAGAAAGGGGCCTTCTCAAAAATTAGGTAGACACTTCCATTGTAGATAACAGTATCCTTGGACCGGTTTCCCGCTTATTATGCGCTCATTAGCGTGCAATAACAGTTAAATTTAACGACAAGTTGGTATTTCTCGCAGTTTTACGAAGTTCGAAGTTTGCAAAAATGCAGCAAATGGTAAGTTTTCTGGCTGTCATTGTAGTTAACGTTTATCCCATGCTGATGAGAGCATAATAAGTGGGAAACCGGTCCATAGATATTGTTATTTGCAATGGAGTGTCTTCTTTACTTCTAGCTATAATCATAATCCTCCCTGACATTTAGGAATTCGCAACTCTTGCGACTACCCTTTTCCCCTACCCCTCCCATCCGTCTCATCCTACACCTTCGAGGAATAATCTAAGATACTAGCCCTTTGTCCTACACATTTTCTCAAGCTAAGGCTCCGTTTAAAGTACCTTGACTTTACCCATCTTATCTTTATCTCTAGTAACAGGGCCGTAGCCGGGCAGGGACCAAAGGGGGCTAAGCCCCCTCCCCCCCAAGAGGTTTATTCAGCCCCTCCCCCTGATAAAAATATTTTGTTTAGTAGTGATGTGAAATTTGATCTAAAATGTCATTAATATTTTGCATAAAAAATTTCTTGCTGGGAATTTTTTATACAATGCTTTGTTTTAAATATTTTTTAATTTAGCTAAATATGTGGTTATATTGATAATCAATTTATTCACATATTTAATTTAAAAATACTTAAAAAAGTTAAATTATGATAATAGTATTTAGGATACTTTTATTACTAGTATTACTTATTTACTTACTAGTATTATTGCGGGGTTCACTGTTATACATTATAGAGTCAAAAACAACTGATAAATAGTTAAGAGTCAATATTAACTTGTATTAACTTTCAGAAATTTTGTTCGATTCATTAACAGCTTTACTACTAGTTAAGGCTTAAATTAAAATAAATTGTAAATATTATATATTAATATTGATGTATAGTAGTTATATGTATATATAAACTATTAGGTTACAGATATAAATATGCAATTATTTATTAATTTATGTGGATTGAAGTATGCAATAGTAACTATTATAGTTTATAAATGCTATTGATTAATTGTGTTTTGGTAAATCCCTCCTTCAAAGCTCTTGAACCCACCTTGAATTTCACTCCAGCCCCTTTTTAATTTCGTGTCTGGCTAAGGCCGTACCTACTAGGTGACAGCTTGGGCCCTAGTTTCACCTTTCTGAGGCTTTGAGGTGAGCAATGAATATTACTTCTATTATTACCTCCCCCACCCCCCAATTCGGTGCCCCCAAACACTACATCTGTGAAAACTTTATCTTATTTTGAAACTCCTTTGTTCTATGATCTCTTTCTCTTCGATAGAAATTTAAAGGTGTGGGTGGTGGGGAGGAGTTTATTCTCTCCTTGACGTTTCTCCCCTGTCCTTCAGTCTTCGATAAATTTATAGATCTCGAAATATTTTGTTCCAAAATTCCTTCAACTATAACTCGGGAAAGGCTAGGAAAAACACAAAAATACAATATATACACAAAATTCGCTTCTATACTATCATGAGTAGAAAGAAAAACAACCTAATTTTTTTTTTTTTTTTTTTAATTATTTCTATTTGTGTACAGCCTGCGGAAACTGCGAAATTTCATATTTCCTTAACATGGGAGCATAAGACAAAATTTGATATAATCATGCATAAAAGGTGTCAGGCATTTTTCAACTGTGTCGTGGTTTAAAACCTACTTTTCTGTCAAAACATCTAGAAGTTCTCTATACTATATGAAAAAGAAAAACTTTTAGAATAAAGCAGATCTTCCAAGATTGCGTAGAATAGAGGTTACAAGATGCTCTTTTGCTACCACTACAAGTAACAGGTGAATGAGAAAAATCGATATAATCAATATCGATTCTTAAAATCGATTTTCTAAACGTCAGTTTCAATTACATTAGGTAGTAATTTTATTTTATTAAGATACTTCCTATTATGTTGTAATTTGTTTTATCGAAATGTAATTTAAGTCTTTCAGCGGTTGTCTTATGACAGAGAGTGATAAAGAACGAGAGACAGAAGATAAATTTTATTTCATGCATTGCTTTAGCAGTAGATTCAAAAGATATTTTATATGCATTAATGTAAGGGGGCACGTACATCTAGGTGAGTTATATAAAGCTGTTTTCGTGGTAAAATTTGACCATAATTGTTATTATTATTATTATTTTTTTTTACTAAAAACTTATTTCTCAGCATTTGCTACAGATAGAGCTTAAATGATGGCATTCAGTGTCAAACTCTGAAATAGGTGTTCACTATAAGGATTTCACTATAAGGTTTCCCTAAAAATATTCCCAGTTAACTATAAGGATTTCTTTCAATATAATGATGCCCTGCTCGCTGACGCTCACCAATCCCCGGAACTAGCTTTGCGTGTTGGGTGCTTCGTCTTGGATACACACAAACTCAGACATCCCCTAAAAGTGTTCGATTCGAGTTCAAGGATGCTTGAAACGTGCTCTTCCATTGAAAACTCGAATTCGAATTTTTGACCACTTCACAATACTTTCCTTATGTATGTAGGGAAGGCAAATATGTATGTAGGGAAAGCAAATATATATGTAGGGAAAGTATGTATTTAGGGAAGCTTTCCCTATGTATTTACTATGTATGTATGTATGTATGGGAAGCAAATATGTATGTAAGGGAAAGTATGTATGTAGGGAAAGCAAATATATATATGTAGGGAAAATATGTATATAGGAAATGCTATGTGAGGAAAGCTATGTATTTAGGGAAACTTTCCCTATGTATTTACTATGTTATGTATGGGAAGCAAATATGTATGCAAGGGAAAGTATGTATGAAGGGAAAGCAAATATATATGTAGGGAAAGTATGTATATAGGAAATACTATGTAAGGAATGCTATGTATTTAGGGAAGCTTTCCCTATGTATTTACTATGAATGTATGTATGTATGGGAAGCAAATATGTATGTAAGGGAAAGTATGTATGTAGGGAAAGCAAATATATATATGTAGGGAAAGTATGTATATAGGAAATGCTATGTAAGGAAAGCTATGTATTTAGGGAAGCTTTCCCTATGTATTTACTATGTATGTATGTATGGGAAGCAAATATGTATGTAAGGGAAAGTATGTATGTAGGGAAAGCAAATATATATATGTAGGGAAAGTATGTATATAGGAAATGCTATGTAAGGAAAGCTATGTATTTAGGGAAACATTTCCTATGTATTTACTATGTATGTATGTATGTATGGGAAGCAAATATATATGTAAGGGAAAGTATGTATGTAGGGAAAGCAAATATATATATGTAGGGAAAGTATGTATATAGGAAATGCTATGTGAGGAAAGCTATGTATTTAGGGAAACTTTCCCTATGTATTTACTATGTATGTATGGGAAGCAAATATGTATGTAAGGGAAAGTATGTATGAAGGGAAAGCAAATATATATGTAGGGAAAGTATGTATATAGGAAATACTATGTAAGGAATGCTATGTATTTAGGGAAGCTTTCCCTATGTATTTACTATGTATGTATGTATGTATGGGAAGCAAATATGTATGTAAGGGAAAGTATGTATGTAGGGAAAGCAAATATATATATGTAGGGAAAGTATGTATATAGGAAATGCTATGTAAGGAAAGCTATGTATTTAGGGAAGCTTTCCCTATGTATTTACTATGTATGTATGTATGTATGTATGGGAAGCAAATATGTATGTAAGGGAAAGTATGTATGTAGGGAAAGCAAATATATATATGTAGGGAAAGTATGTATATAGGAAATGCTATGTAAGGAAAGCTATGTATTTAGGGAAACTTTTCCTATGTATTTACTATGTATGTATGTATGTATGGGAAGCAAATATATATGTAAGGGAAAGTATGTATGTAGGGAAAGCAAATATATATATGTAGGGAAAGTATGTATATAGGAAATGCTATGTAAGGAAAGCTATGTATTTAGGGAAACTTTCCCTATGTATTTACTATGTATGTATGTATGTATGTATGTATGGGAAGCAAATATGTATGTAAGGGAAAGTATGTATGTAGGGAAAGCAAATATATATGTAGGGAAAGTATGTATATAGGAAATGCTATGTAAGGAAAGCTATGTATTTAGGGAAGCTTACCCTATGTATTTACTATGTATGTATGGGAAGCAAATATGTATGTAAGGGAAAGTAAGTATGTAGGGAAAGCAAATATATATGTAGGGAAAGTATGTATTTAGGAAATGTTATGTAAGGAAAGCTATGTATTTAGGGAAGATTACCCTATGTATTTACTATGTATGTATGGGAAGCAAATATGTATGTAAGGGAAAGTATGTATGTAAGGGAAAGTATGTATGTAGGGAATGCTATGTAGGGAATGCCATGTATCTAGGGAAAGCTTTCCCTATGTATTTACTATGCATGTTGGGAGAACAAAAATCTCCCGCTGTGTACAATAAAATAAACCTCTTTCTAAAAATGTTATGAAATCTCAAAATTGGTTTGCCATAAGTCCTCACAGAACCGAAACTGTACTTTCAGAACTGGGGAATCCTTTTGAAAATTCCTAAGCCTTCTTCAAATCTGGGTGTTTTACGTGATATAGCACTTTTTTGTAGATACATTTATCAACATGAATATGTAACAAGAATATAGCAGGCATTTCAAGTTGTACATTAAAGTGAACGCCATCTATTAATAATTCATAATTTATTAATAATTCAAATTTATCTTTACATTTTAAAAGAAAACCATGCACGTCTTCTTCCCTGTCTTCTTTATGGCCTACTTATTTGAATTACTGGGGCTCAACGTGTGAAAGTGTCTAAAATAAATATTTTATATCCCTTATAAAAATTCAACCGCAATTTATTATTTAGCGCGCAACTAAAAAGATTAACTATATTTCGCTCTTTCAGAACATAAAAAGTTTCGAATTCCATCGAAAGTGAAAAAAAAAATGTTAATCTTATTTGCAATTTTTTTTACCATTTTTTCTAAGGTAAATTTCTAAAAAATTTTAAAACAATTATAAAGTGCCTTAATTGTTTCATTTTAATTCAAAAATTATCATTTTTTTTAATAATGAGTTTAATCATCTTTGCAATTAGAAGTTCTTGCAGCAATAAGCACAGATATGGATTTGCGCGAAATATGAGAGATTTAGAAATAGTTTCGCATGTTGCCATTCAGAAAAGCGCCAAATGTACAACAATTATACGTTAATTGACTAGATCAAACCAGAATCAGATTTCAAGCTCCTTGTACTCCTTTCATTCATTTGGCGTCATTTTTGCAATTTTGAGGAAATTTTCGTTAATCTAAGGTGAAATATCGCCAAGTTGACGATACTTTGCAAGATTATTCGCCAAGTTTGCTAAATACAACAGCAAGTGTTACATAAAAACAGAGAGAAGAGCATTTCTTAGAATGTATGCCCGTCTTATGCCGGAAATCAGAGTTTACGAAACATTACTTCTCATTTGGCGTCATTTTTATCAATTTGGCGACATTTTTGTCACTCTGGCAACATTTAAAAAGTCGCCAAGTTGGCAACGTCCCGCTAAATTTCTCGCCAAGCATTGTGGGCGGAAAAATGGGTTATTCTTATTGTCTATTATTCTCATGTTCTTTCCAAGATATTGAACTTTGAATCAATGAAATGACGACTAATCGATGAAATTCAGTTTCTTCATATTGGCGAATTTTTATCAATTGGGTGATGTTTTAGTCTATTTGGCAACATTTAGAAAGTCACCAAGTTGGAGATATTCTGAAAAATTCGTCACCAAAATGTTATCCAAACATCATGGACGGACAAATAGGTTATCCTTACAATACTCGTAGATTCTTATTCTTTCCAAGATATTGATTTTTCGTCAATTAGTCGTCATTTCATTGATTTAGGGTCATTTTTATCAATTCCCTATCAACCACTTGCCAGAGTTCGACTTCTAAACGAGGCGGTGGCAGCGCACACAAACAACGTCCAATCACGTCCCAGACGTGTTAGAGATTAGGGAAGACTAGTGGCCATGGAGAATACCTTGCAGGGCATGTTGGCTTTTGCATGCTGTGTGTGGTCGGGCGTTATCCTGCTGGTAAATGGCATTGAATACCCCTGAAATCGTTGGGTCGTCATAGTGCCTTCAATACGGACTAGAGGCGACCTGCTATCGTAGGCGATGGCGCCCCAAACCATGATGCTACGTTGTCGCGTGGTGTGGCGTTCCACAGATGAGGCCGGATTGGACCTATCACCACTTCAGCGCCAGACTCGTACACGGCGATTGTCATTGCTAAAACAGAAGTGTGCTCTATTCCGATTCCATTGCAAACGGAGGCGTCTATGTCGTTGGGTCAATGGCAGTCTTCTTAACGGGCGTCATGAGTGCAGGTCGCCGGCGACAAATTGGCAGTTAATGGTCCTGGTCGATATGGGAGCATCAAAGACGTCTTGTACATGCTGCAAAAAGCCGAATGGAAGTGGCCTGCCTGGCCCCCAATGCTTGCCGGCGGATGCGTCGGTCCACGCATGCTGCCGTCGCTCTGACCGTACCGGCACCTCTCAAACGTGCCACATTCCCTTGTTCCAACCATCTTTGCCTCAGCCGGTGCATCGTGGATGTGTGTAAGTGGCTGGCCGCTGAGATTGGACGAATGGACTAACCTGCCTTACCTGAGTCCGATCACCATACCCCTCGTGAAATCGTCTGTCTGATGGAACTGCCTCGGTTGGCGGCAGCCAGGCATTCTCTGCTACTACACGTTTCCTCTGAGACAAAAAAAAATGATTTCCTTGGCAGACAGAGCGGCGCAACTATTGCTGATTCTGCAGGTTCATTCCCTGATATCTCACTCAACGTGCGCGGGACAGCTGTGTATTTTGCATCATTTACATAACTCTGTGACCTACGTCTACCGTGACCTAAGTCATATTTTTCTGTCCACTCCTTCTTGGTGTCTCATTTTCACTGTCACCTAGTATATTAGTCATAAGTTAACATATAGGTATCTAATTCATCATACTAAGTAGTCGCCAAGTAGTAGCCAACTTTAACAATACATTTTTAAATATCTGATGTGTGCAGCACATGACTTTCTCTGTAGACTTATATTCACATTCTCTTTATTTTCATTAAATTTAATTCACTATTAATTCAATTTTCGTTTTCATTTGGTAACTGGACTCATTTTCAAAGGTGGCGTAGAGAAAAAACGAAAATATCTCGAGAACGGCTAGACCTACTGTAATGGGGTTGGTCTTATTCTTTTCTTCGTTAAAAATTACATATAAAACAAGCATTTAATGGATATATTTCAGCATATGTATTTTTTTATTTTAGATTTTGTCGATTTTTGCGGACCATTTTGCAAAAGAAAGGCAGGTTATTTTTTTCCGATTCGTACCAAAACCTAATCAGCACCAGGGTGACCCACAAGCGACTTATCTACCGAATTTTGTGAAATTCGGTGAATTTGAGTTTCAACTAGCATGGATACAATGTTTTGCGGGCCATTTCGCAAAAAAGGCGGGTTCTTTTATTCCGAATCGTATCCAAAACCAATCAGCACCAGATTCGCCTACAAGTGACTTACCTACCAAATTTTATGAAATTCGGTCAATTAGTTTTTTAGTTAGCGTGGATACAAAATCTGCACAGACAGACAGACACACATACAGACACCACGCTAAAAATAGTTTTTTCGTATTCTAGAGGTCTCGAAACGTGTAGATCCGTCGAAAACTCGAGCTGCGATTTTCGACATGATTCCAATACTTTCCCTATACATTACCATGTATTGCAGGGAAAGTAAAAATCGTTTTACGAAACATTTTACTAGAATAACTAACTCTACGATGAAAAAGAGAAAAATACACCATTTTCTTACTCATTATAATGATTGGGTTACAAGTAGAACTTACTGTATGAGAAACTCGAGTGGAGACCCTTAAAATATGCATATCACATTTTGGTCGCCATGAAGAATTTTTTTTTGTATGCGTTGGCAAAGAAGATCCACTTCAAAAGAATTTATCAAGTGCTTGTTTTTCTTGTCTCTTTAATAACGCACACTTGTTCGAATTATTGCAGGTTAGAAGCAAAAGCAGTGACATAAAAAAGGAAATTATTCAAGATTCTTTTGTTTGCAAAAGTTCAGAATCCATGCTTTTCATTTATCATGCAAAAAAGATTAATTATCTCTTCGTATTTGAGGAGCGTAAAAAGTTTCAACTTCCTTCAAAAAGAAAAAAAAAGAGATGGTCACATTTTTTTTTTATTGAGTTTTGGTTCGAAAACGAAAAAAAATCTGATGTGGGGAGCACATGACTTTCCCTGCAGACTCAAATTCATATGTTCTTTATTTCTTTAATAATTCGTTAGATTGAGTTTAAACTGCATCAAACAACACTAAATTTGCATTTTTAATTCAATTTTTGTTTTTATTTGACACTTGGACATTTTTCCGAAATTGGCGTAACAAAAATGCAAGAAATCTCAAATATCTTGAGAACGGTTAGTGCTAAAGCATAATGGAGTGTGTTATATTCTTTTTCTCGTCAGAAATTGCGTATAAAACAGGAATTTAATTGATACATTTGAGCGTAGTCTTTTTTTTTAGATTTTGGCGATTTTTGCTGGCCATTTTGTAAAAAATGGCAGGTTTTTCTTTTCCGAATTGTACCAAAATCTAATTAGCACCAGAGTATCCTACAAGTACCTTATCTACCAAATTTTGTGAAATTTGGTCAATTAGTATTTTAGCTAGGGTGGATACATGAAATTTTTAAGGGCCATTCCGCAAAAAAAGGCGGATTCTGTTTTTACGAATCCTACCAAAAACTAATCAGCACCAGGATCTCACACAAGTGACTTACCTACCAAATTTTATGAAATTCGGTCCAGTAGTTTTTTAGTTAGAGTGGATACATACAATGCACGTACGCACGCACGCACACACACGCACGCACGCACAGACGTCACGCTAAAAATAGTTTTTTCATATTCTAGAGGTCTTGAAACATGTAGCTCCGCCGAAAACTCGAGTTGTGATTTTCGGTATGATTCCAATACTTTCCCTATACTTTACCATATATCGCAGGGAAAGTAATAGTATGTGCCATCACCTGACTTTTGCTATACAGGGATAACTCCTTATACATTCCTTTAACTTTCGATTGAGTTGCTCTAAAAC